>JAHLJT010005437.1:4494965-4899383 GCA_031308135.1 Acheta domesticus | reverse complement strand
ACGGTAGGTCGATGCCGGATCTCGCCATCTAGCAGGGAAAGTCACCGCCACCTCCAGATGAAAAACGCACACTACACTTACGGGAATAATGATCTCAGTAGTTAAAGCGCCTGGAATCGCTAACAATCAATCCAAGTTCGATTCCCTGTCGTGACAAAAATAGAGTTGTAGCTTTACTTTATATTCGTCTGTTTCCATAGCTATGTGACAAAGTAAACCTCAGGCGGGGGGAGTTTGTTAGTTATCGTGAAGGAAATACGTGATGTTCGCCACATGTCTACCTTACGCTTCCGCCCCCCCCCCCCCAAGCTTGGCAATGAAACAAGGTCCAGGCATAGGGAACACCGGTAGCTATACTGCGATTTTTCTAAGAGCGACCCTCAAGACCACTCAAATCCCATCTTCGCGATGGAATATGTCACGGCATTTCCCGTCTTTTCTCGGTCTTGCCGGTAGAAGTCACATGATCGCAAGCACTGCTTCATACGGTCGCGATCGTGCGAAATCTAGCGGAACGACAGAAAGACGCAAAATGCAGTGACATATTCCATCGCGAAGATGGAATTTGATTGGCCTTAAGGGTCGCTCTTAGAAAAATCGCAGTATAGACATCAAACTCGGACAGTCGATCCAAAATGCCAAATGAGATACTTCTAATTATTACATAGTTTTGTTGTAAAGCACCACAAAAGGAACAAAAACTAAAACTGAGCGAGAAATTGTTAACAAGAAATATCTCATTTGGACAATGTGCATGCGCTGTGGTCGTTCTCAGCCAATGGTAATTTTCCCGCAAGCGCACTACTTGCGTCGTCGTTTGAGCGCGTGGAATGCAGGGAGCAGTGTCGTGTTGGATGCGGAATACAGAGAAAGTTCCGGAGGCGTGGGACGGGCGATCGGCAGATTTTCGCATCGATAGCCGGCTAATTAGTTCAACGCCCGCGAGAATTCGCCAGCGCAGCGGGTTCAACTCCAGCGCCGCACGTGTGGAGCGCTGCGCGGACGTTAACGCTAGGATTGCCAACACTACCCAAATAAGAGGGAGGACACTCGACAAACAAAAAAACTAATTTCTTTTTATCGTCTACTAGATTATTTCAGTCCCTTTGAGGCTGTCACACGCAACTAATCTTTACAAATGAGGTCTCTAAAGAAAGAGAATTTCACGGTGACGAGACGAAATGCGCTTTGACTTTAAAAATATGAAGGACTTGTTTAAAAAACGCAGATAAATATTCATGTAAAATGCAACTCGCGATGCACTTCAGGATTTTTGCATCTATATCGTTAAATAACTCCTAAATGAAGCGTTCTAGGGCTTTAAAAACTATAACTTTGTGGCCAAAGGCCTCAAAGAAACGTTTATCACACCATAATCTACAGGATGAGATCTTCTTGACCATTCTATTACATTTTGGCTGGTTCGACGCTCTACCCCATCTGTTCAGGGCCTGTAGAATCTGCAACTGTATGTGAAATTACTAATTGCTTGATATTCTATGCGGTTGAATTACACGGGTGTACCTCTTTGCTCGATAATTAAGTTAAATAAGAGTAGTTTGTATTAACAAGGGTGTATTATATTGTTGTAGGTGACTTTTAGAATATAGAATAACTGTTAGCATATGTTCTATAGAACAAGTGACGGAGGATAAGAGAGTCTTGAAGAAGAATATATATTTCAGGCTTAATATGGAAATGGAAAAATAAGAAAGAGGGTGGCGCATAACATGTGAGAGTTCTCGCACGGATACGCTAGTAAGTAATTAATTTAGACTAACATCAGCTCTATTTAATTCTTCTCTCCATTTGCGATTCAAATGATAAGAGTCGTTCGCTAAATACAAATGAAAATAGTCTGAGCGTCTCTTTTTCTTCTTTTAATTTTTTTTATTCGCTAGACAGAGACACTGTCATGTGTCAGCGTTCAGAAAAGGATGTTCAGGTCTATACTTGTTTTATTTTGCACGAAATTGCACATTTTGGAATTTTACTGAACGAATTTGCAAGATTCATAGTTTTATTGTATAAAATATTTTTTTCATATTATCAATTTGTTTTAATTTACCTAGTTTCAAGGTTTCATGCAAGAAAAACGTTTTTACGACATAGATCAGCAGAACATTCGGGTGGTCAGTGAAATCAGAGTGAAGTTTAATATCTTAGACGCATTTTGTTGCACAATGCGTCTGTATCACGATTCTAATTAAAAATTATAAGTTATTGCATCAGGGATATGGGCGTTGCCACGAACTAGTACTTGGGTTTTTCGTTCTTGGCGCAAAGGACACGGACGAAAATTGGAGAGGGAAGGCTTTCTCCAATAGGGAGCACTACTATGTACTAAATAAATGCACTACTATGTTGTGACGTGGAAGCTCCCTATTGGAGAAAGCCTTCCCTCTCCATTTTTCGTCCGTGACCTTGATGCGCCAAGAACGAAAAAACCAAGTATAAAACCGGATCCGTTGGTTGCGACCGATCAGCCCTAGGATGGGAGTCTATCTTCCAAATCGGATCATATGTCCGTTTTGTCAGTCATCGCTAAACGTACCAATATGAGACTGCATGCGCGAGACACATCTGGCCTTACGTCCGGGGGCGAAGCTTAGTGACAAGCTGCACTGTGTTTCAAATTCATCGGAACAGATGTTGCCCTGCGATTTTCGAGAAAGAATGAACGTAGTTTTTGACCGCTTTTAGCTGCGTGGGACGTCAGAGTAAGATTCGGCACACCGACAAGTGTAAATGTAGAATGAAATTTGCCGTCAGAAACATATATTAATTGATAGAAGATATAATAATTTATCAGAAAATAATTTGGAAGTACATAATTGTAAATTATAATGATCACAATTAAGAACATTTCTTCTGTAACTTAACTATTTTTTACCTCTGAAGGTATATTTGGATTTTTATTTATTGTATTTACTTTTTTGTAATTGTATACTAATTTAATTCTGTGAGCGAATAATATTTAAAATGTCAAATATAGTTCGTTAAACAATACGTACTAGCATGTACAGTTTTAATTACATTGAAACATTAAAATCACAAGATTTCATTCACCAATCTTATCCAAAATATAAAAATAAGTTGATAAGTGGATTAACTGGAGTTTTTAAGCTACATAACAGTTTTTAAGCTACATAAGTTTTTATTATTTTGTTGCACGTTTTGTGTTTTACTGTACGTTTTAGAGAGTTTTACTGCATGAAAATCCTGTCTTTTTGTCGGGATAAAAACACTGCCACTTGAATCGCGTCGAGAAGAATCGAAGGAGCTCTCGATCGATTATGAAGGTGTCTTTAAACTCCTCAAAACGCGTTTGAGATGTTACCTCCCATACTCGTTTCTTCGGCAATTCTCTCAGAATGTTCTGGAAGAAACAAGACAAAAATGATTAGTTCCCCACCAGTAGACCGAGACTGTTCGCCTGACATCTCATTTGCCCCGAAAACTGAAGGCCGGAAGAGGGGTAACGGACGGACGGGGACGGGAGAGGTGGCTCAGGGCATACACTGATGTCACTGCAGTCCCTCTGACCGGGAGATCCCACGCTTCGAGTCCTGACGGTGAAAAGAGTTTCGACTCTAACTGCATGACGAGGTCGAATTCAGTCGCTGCCTGGAGGAGAATTCTAGCGGCCGGCTGCTCTGATAGGAAATTTCCCGTGGTTTCTCCATAAACACCAGGCCAATGCCGGAGCAGTACCCTAACAAACGGGCCACGGACCGCGCGATCTTTCCTTCATCTTCCTTGTTCTATCCTCACCCCTTACTTACACACATTCACATGCAGTACATGCCGGGAGACCAGCCGGGAGCCAAGAGCTTTTCCCAGCTGGGGCGGTTCCCTGTTGGTGGGAGATACCTGGGTAGGGAAATCCTGCAAGCCGACGTGTAGGTCGGCGCCACATCTTACCATTCAGCGAAGACACCGTCACCTCCCGTGAAAAAAAAATGCACAACACCAATAATGACCTTGGCAGTTGATACGACTGAAAACACCTGTCAATCAATCAAACCTTCGACGTCCACAAGATACCTGGTTGGGAAAACAACTCTCTGGCTGACGGTGTGCGCCTGATTTCACCATCTAACGGTGGAAGATCACCGCCACAACGCGAGGCGGGAAACATGTACTAGTCTTACGGGACATTAGCAGTTGACGCTTCTGAAATCAATCAGCAGACCGACGGTGGGGCAGGGGGAGAGAGGGACGGGCTGTCAGACGCACACAGATTACCAATTGGAGCGTACGAGCGGAACCCGGCAGACGTTGTTCTGCCCTTCATCTACCTCTTTCCCCTTCCATCTCCCATTCTCTCTGTGTCCCCTCCTTCCCTCACTCTGTCCCTGTCTGTCTCTCTCTGTCCCAGTCTCAGCCTGACTGTGTCTCTGTCTCTGCCGCTCTCTATCCCTGTCACATTTACTTGCAGATTCTGCCCGTCTCTGAGTCGGTGAGGTACTATCGAGAAGCGCCGGACCAGCAAAAATGTAAAAGAATGTTCATGGTCCTTATCCTGTGGATTACGGTGTGAGAAGCGTTTCTTTGAGGCCTCAAAACTTTAGTTTTTAATGCCCTAGAACGCTTAATGTAGGAGTTATTTAACGATAAAGATTCAAAATGCTGCAGGTTGCATTTGACGTGAATATTTAGCATTGTTTTACTCTTACTTACCATGTAGTGGAGGTACAATAGAATTACCAGCAATTAAACCTTCTCAGCGTAAAAACATGTAGAAGTACTAACGTTCATGGAGATTGATCTCACTGTGTCGGAGTTTACCTCTTATATATACACATACATATACATATATATATACATATACAGGTGAGGAGTGAGCAGGAGGAAAAGTACATGCTTTGAGGGGTGATACTACTGGTAATTCCGAACAAATAACTTCCCTTTTCTTAACCATTTTAGAGTAAACTGGTCCAGTTGTTTTAGATAACCGTCTTAATGGAGCACAGTGTTTTGATTTTCTTCAAAATGTGTTACCTGAATACGTGACGGATATCCCTTTGGAAGTTTTTTGTTCAGAATCAACAGTAGTGTCACCCCCACAAAGCATGTATATATTTCCTCCTGACTCACCCTGTGGGTGTGCATATATATATATATATATATATATATATATATATATATATACACATACATATACATATATATACACATACACAGAGTATTCCGTAACTTTAGCACCTCCTGTAACTTTCGGACGGTCGAAGTTATTGCAATGCAATTTTCACGGAAGTGCATGAGGGAATCGGACTAATTCATGCATGCATTAATTTCTATTTTATCACTTGTATTTTCCGAGATATTTGAGGTATATAACAAGATCCATTTTTATCTAGATAGAAAAATAGCCCTGCCTCGATGGCCCTGGGCGACGCGACGCCCCGAGTGGAGGCCCCGCACTGCGCATGCGCGCGGAGGGTAGGTTCCGCCAGGGCGAGCAACGTCGCTTCCGGCGGCGGCCAGGGCGCGACCGGAAGGCACCTGGCGGCGATTAGCGGCGGCGGAGGCTGACTCAGACAGGGAAAGATAAAAGGGGAAAAGGGGAGGTGAAGAGAAAGAGGGAGAGGAGAGTGGCAAAGGGAGTAGAAGAGAAAGGGAGGTAAAAGCTGTTGACAAAGAGAGATAGAGAGAGAGAGGCCAGGGGATATACAGAGAGGGAGAGAGAGAGAGAGTCAAAGGGATATACAAAGAGAAACAAAGGGGTATACAGAAAGATAGAGCGATGGACTGAGAGGGATAGATAGAGCGATGGACTGAGAGGGATAGATAGAGCGATGGACTGAGAGGGATAGATAGAGCGATGGACTGAGAGGGATGTGAGAGAGACTTACGTCGCCAGTTCGAATGAGATAATTGGTTATTAGCTTATCGGGGCATCTCCGTCAGATATTTCCATATAACGGTTTTTATTTTGAATATCCGTTATTAAAACAAATTATAAACATACACACAGTAATATACTTTTTCTATGAAAGTTACCTCTAAATTTAAAATTTTTTAAATAATTGAAACCCAGATTTGAAGGTTTTTGCCAACCCGTAATTCAAGGTTGGGGCATCCTCAAAAACTAATAAAACTTCCACGTCTTCTTCTGTAGATATGATGAGACACGGCTCGTTCGTTAGGAGCACGAAAACAGTCTTATGGTCCTAGGGCGCATCGTTGGCGAGTTAAGTACTGTGACAATAGGTGTGCGGCGTATCGTATGCTGTGATTTTTTTATTTATTTATAATCTTTCATTTATTTCACACAAAAACAGTTAAAGTTGTGTATGATCTAGTGCATTAAGTGCGCATTTTGGAAAGAATTGATAAGAAAATTTTCGCTCAGATGAAAGAAAAACGATATGCAAAGGTAATTCATAGAATGTACTTCCTGCCGCGAGAACTTGGAGATAATTTGAATAAGTGTATATTTCTAATTGAAGAAGACGTCATTTGCATGATGTTTCCTAAACCATCATGCGCACTTTCTGTTTTTATTCTTGGAAATCAGTTTGATGGCGGGTTGGGAAGTAATTCTCCAGCCAACAGTAAGGCATTTACGGGATTTTGTTTCGATGTCTTGTTTTACGTCGAATGAAATAGACATATGTTCGTACGTCTTATTGTATACAAGGGCTGGGCAGAAGTCATGGCAACTTCTTTTTTAACGAAAGCTTATCGGATCACACTATTTTATTCTTCGCGTGTTAGAAGTGCTGTGCTAATGTGTGTTTACAACAGCAGATGGCTCTGCGAGTGTTTCTATTACCGCAGAGAGCAATGCGAAATCATTTGTCTGACTGCCACCGTGCCAGATGAGTGTAATCCATTCCAGGCAGCGCTTATGCCAAGATACCCGTTGTCCATGGAAGAAATGACTAAGAAAGTCACAGGGAATTGATAGATAGATATATAGATAGATAAGGTTTATTCTACAATTGGGCTGATGTTGCCCGTTGGCAGAATACACAAACATAAAAGTACATTTACAATTACAGAACACAATTAACAATAAAAACAATATATAAAAAAATCAATATAAAAACAAATTATTTTCGTCATTACCTAGAACATGGAAATGCATTTACATTCATATACAAGAAATGACACTTTGCATTCTCTGCATACTCTTTGCATTCTCGTTCTGCTCTGCTTGGCGGAAGCTCTCGGCAATAAGACTCTTCCATACCAGTCTGTCGCGAGACGGGCAGGAGTGTTTCTGCGAGGACTTCTACCAACCAGTCTCCAACGCACGTGAGTGTCCGGGCCGATGTGGCACGTGCAGTAATCGAGCAAATGCCTAATCTGGCCTTTAAAATGGGCATGTGACGCTTTTGAAAGGTTGTGACCTTGTATGTAGTAAAATGCTTTGGAACATGAAGCCAATACTGACATACTAAATACATATACATATTAGAAACACAATTTACTTAATACATATTAGAAACACAATTTCGGTATGTCGTAAAACTGGCCGTACACTTGGTTTTTATCTTGTTCTTTCGTGTAGATATTTCATATTTTCTCCCGTGCTCGTATTTTCACAAAAATAGGTGCCAAGATTATACCCCAACCCTCGTATAACAATGTTACACGATCGTGATGAAGATTTTGCAAAAATTAAAAATATTATACATTTAAATTTTCCTTATTTATCAAAACTGAGAGTTTATTGCCAGAGTAGCTCCCCAGAAATGAAGCGCTACCAATGTTTCATACTGCGAGAATTTCAGGTCGTCAGCTTGAGATCTCTGCTGCTCTTCGAGATTGCCCTTGTCCTCAAGTGAAGGGCCTCTGCAACGGCTCTCTGCAACAAGTGCTTTGGAATTCAACTCCGCCATAGAGTAAACATGTATACATCCTTAGTCTATGACCCCGCCTCGCAAACCCCAGTGCAAATTACCCTGGTGGGTAGGGAAGGTCGTAATTGGAAAGAGCTGTGCAGTGTTTAACATAGCGGTTACAAGGCGTTACATCAGCAGAACGCCGTGTCTAGAAAAGAGCAAGAATTCTTGTTATGTAGGTTATTCTTTCGTAATTTGGTGGTTGTAAATAATGGACGGAGATAAGCGTGGGCGCAGTCTAGAAAATAATTCGGGCTATGAAGAAACTCCCGTTATCGTGGAATTCCAGTTATCGTGAAACCGAAAAGTTTTGGAGAATTCGAGTGCTCGCGAAATTCGACTTACTTTCACGGTATTCGATTTATGACATTATTCGACTCGGAATTCCACTTTGCGATAAATTTTCTTACTTTTCGACTTTCCGAGGATTTCGGCTTAGGGTATTTGACGCTTTGGAAATTCCATTTATCAGAGAAGTAGACTTGTCGGTGAATTCGACTTGTCGGTGAATTCGACTTGTCGGTGAATTCGACTTGTCGGTGAATTCGACTTGTCGGTGAATTCGACTTGTCGGTGAATTCGACTTGTCGGTGAATTCGACTTGTCGGTGAATTCGACTTGTCGGTGAATTCGACTTGTCGGTGAATTCGACTTGTCGGTGAATTCGACTTGTCGGTGAATTCGACTTGTCGGTGAATTCGACTTCTCGGTGAATTCGACTTGTCGGTGAATTCGACTTGTCGGTGAATTCGACTTGTCGGTGAATTCGACTTGTCGGTGAATTCGACTTGTCGGTGAATTCGACTTGTCGGTGAATTCGACTTGTCGGTGAATTCGACTTGTCGGTGAATTCGACTTGTCGGTGAATTCGACTTGTCGGTGAATTCGACTTGTCGGTGAATTCGACTTGTCGGTGAATTCGACTTGTCGGTGAATTCGACTTGTCGGTGAATTCGACTTGTCGGTGAATTCGACTTGTCGGTGAATTCGACTTGTCGGTGAATTCGACTTGTCGGTGAATTCGACTTGTCGGTGAATTCGACTTGTCGGTGAATTCGACTTGTCGGTGAATTCGACTTGTCGGTGAATTCGACTTGTCGGTGAATTCGACTTGTCGGTGCATTCGACTTGTCGGTGCATTCGACTTGTCGGTGCATTCGACTTGTCGGTGCATTCGACTTGTCGGTGCATTCGACTTGTCGGTGCATTCGACTTGTCGGTGCATTCGACTTGTCGGTGCATTCGACTTGTCGGTGCATTCGACTTGTCGGTGCATTCGACTTGTCGGTGCATTCGACTTGTCGGTGCATTCGACTTGTCGGTGCATTCGACTTGTCGGTGCATTCGACTTGTCGGTGCATTCGACTTGTCGGTGCATTCGACTTGTCGGTGCATTCGACTTGTCGGTGCATTCGACTTGTCGGTGCATTCGACTTGTCGGTGCATTCGACTTGTCGGTGCATTCGACTTGTCGGTGCATTCGACTTGTCGGTGCATTCGACTTGTCGGTGCATTCGACTTGTCGGTGCATTCGACTTGTCGGTGCATTCGACTTGTCGGTGCATTCGACTTGTCGGTGCATTCGACTTGTCGGTGCATTCGACTTGTCGGTGCATTCGACTTGTCGGTGCATTCGACTTGTCGGTGCATTCGACTTGTCGGTGCATTCGACTTGTCGGTGCATTCGACTTGTCGGTGCATTCGACTTGTCGGTGCATTCGACTTGTCGGTGCATTCGACTTGTCGGTGCATTCGACTTGTCGGTGCATTCGACTTGTCGGTGCATTCGACTTGTCGGTGCATTCGACTTGTCGGTGCATTCGACTTGTCGGTGCATTCGACTTGTCGGTGCATTCGACTTGTCGGTGCATTCGACTTGTCGGTGCATTCGACTTGTCGGTGCATTCGACTTGTCGGTGCATTCGACTTGTCGGTGCATTCGACTTGTCGGTGCATTCGACTTGTCGGTGCATTCGACTTTTAAGCGAATTGTACTTATCGACAAATTCGATTTGTTGGTGAATTTCGAGTTATCAGTGAATTCGACTTTTAAGCGAATTGTACTTATCGACAAATTCGATTTGTTGGTGAATTTCGAGTTATCAGTGAATTCGACTTTTAAGCGAATTGTACTTATCGACAAATTCGATTTGTTGGTGAATTTCGAGTTATCAGTGAATTCGACTTTTAAGCGAATTGTACTTATCGACAAATTCGATTTGTGGGTGAATTTCGAGTTATCAGTGAATTCGACTTTTAAGCGAATTGTACTCATCGACAAATTCGATTTGTGGGTGAATTTCGAGTTATCAGTGAATTTTGCTTGTGTCCTTGATGTCAGGAAATTTAGGTAATCGGGTAACTGTTGACTTGGGATCCATTTTTCTTGAGCAGTGAATGGAGTAGGGAGTGAAGTGAATTTGCTGATACAGCGTGCCTAACAGGAAGCGGGAAAGTGCGCGCCGCGTGCCGTCTCGCCGCCCCGCCGCCCCGCCGCGCCGAGGAGAGCGAGAGCGAGAGGTGGCGAGAGGCCGCCGGCTGGGTTTTTGCTGGATCCTCACGCACCGCCCGCCCAACCATCCTCCCGCCCAGCCGCCCGCCTCCGCCCTCAGAGGCAGCGGCAGAAGAGGAAGCGGCGATGGCGGAGGAGGAAAAGAGGAGAGGAAAGGCGGGATGGGAAAGGTGGGCGGCGGAAGCAGTTGCGATCCCGGAGGTACAGACGAGAGAACATTCCAAGAAGGGACCGCCTTGACAGCTACTGCGTGGCTATAGTGTATATTGAATAGAATTAATGCCTTATTTTATGTGGCGAGACTCAGGCCACGAGGCCTGCTCTTCCGTCTGACCACGCAAATTTCGTTACTCTCCATTCACCAACTAGCGGAGAAAGAAGGTATTACTTGCGCGACGAAACAGACGATTTTGATTTTTGCTCAGAGGCGTCATTTAGGCTTGAGGATCTTTTACACGCTCCCTTCCTTCGGAGGGGAAGTAAAGCCGGCTATCCCATGTTTATAGATTTATTTACATGTAAAAGATCCTCAAGCAAAAGTGAAGCCTCTGAGCAAAAATCAAATCGCCGGTTTCGTCGCTTCAGTAATACCTTCTTTGACCGCCAGTTGGTGAAAGGAGTGTAGCGAAATTTGCTTGGTCAGAGTAGGCCTCTTAGCGTCTCATAGTAGGCCTCATAGCCTCATAGAGTCTTGCCACGTAAAATGAGGCATCAATTCAATTCAATATGACTCGTCTTGATGCCCATGTTCATAATCTTCTCCACACCCAAACCTTATCGTCTCCGCGACTTCGTGTGAATCAGATAAGCGGCAACGCTGAACCCGTCGTGAGCAGGTCACATGACGTAACACAGCACGTGGCGAGAGAACTGTCAGAGGCCTTTATACGCTGCCGGTAGTGTAAGTTATGTCCACGCCCTCAATTCGTCAATGTATTGGTTTGCAGTTCGCTCACTTGAAAATGGCTTCCGCAGTGTATCTTACAATTTTATCGTCGAATGTGACTTTAATTTGTTTGTGGCCTGTCAAACTGGTCCCTTCGTCGTCTATCTTCTCTGTCATAGATGAGAAAGACAGCAGCCTAGGGCTGCGTGAGGATCAAGTATATCGATGCTTCACATAATATATCTACACTTATTGGTAAAATGCAATTTATAAGTACCATATTAAATTGTATGTCTCTTTTTTCTCTCGGGTTCCTCATAAATAGCGAGCTACTTTTCTGTATTGGGATCCAGGGCTCGATTCCAGGTCGGGGTAAAAATAAAGTAGCTTTCTAGTATAATTGTCTCAGTTTGAACGGCTGTGTGACGAAAGAAAAAAGCTCAGACATGTACTAAGAACATATACTAAGTAAGCTAGATAGGAATATGGGAATACGTCAAACTCGCCATATGTCTCTTTATCAGCAGACATGGATAATTATTAAAAACAGGACTGGGAACGCAAGTAACAGGCAAAAGTCGGATTAATCCCCCTAAAATGCAAAATACGTAAATTTTTTTGCAATTGAATTCTTTCGGCATTAAAATTACTGTGCAAGAATGTTGATTTAATGCCTTCATCCCAGTCGGTTCCCGCATTTTCTTAACACCGGAATCTTGGATTTCCACCAAAGCAATTTGTACTAAGTCCTTCTCCCTGGTGATTGTTGCAGAGGAATAGTCAAAATGGTCATCATAACGTATTCCTCGCTTCAGTTCATTTCGATCGATTTGTAAACCATGGAGTCAAATTTCGTGTTTCTATACCATCAGAAATACACGAGAAGAGTACGTTATGAAACGATGATGTAATGATGGGTATTAATACACTAGTGTGATATTACGATACGAGCGAGGAACGAGGGAGTATCTTAAACTTCCTACGAGTGTATTAATACCCATTACATCGAGTTTCATGTGGTACTTTTTCTACGACTTTTATAAATTAAACTTTTACATTGAATAGTTTCGTGGCAGTTGATTCAGCTAAGGCCACCTAGCGGACAGCTACCTAAATCTACTCTCCCAAGCTGTCACAGGTGGCTGTGTTTACCTGTTAGCCTGCTAGGGAGTACTGCGCTAGTGAAATAGGATCAAAGTGAAATTACCATCCACTTTATTTTAAATAATATTCCAGGAATGAAATACTAATAATAAAAGATATTAAAAACTATTGAGCATAATATAATATAAAATGCAATTTTAATGTACACAATAGAACGAAACATTTGCTAGAACGATTCTCAATAATTAAGTATCAATACTTGGTTTGTAAGCGTCTCTGTGATTGGTCAAGAACCTGTATTAAAATGAAAATTGTATCGAAATGACTATCATTACGCAAAGGGTTGCAGCCTTCAAATGACAGCATTATATAATGGGAGTAGAGAATAGCTATTTATGATTCGAGTGATTTGATTTTGCGAATAGGAAATGTTAAGACACGAGGCTGATAGACCGAGTTGCACAATCTTGCGAGCAAAATAAAATGACTTTTACAACCTGCCATACAATAGTACTATTAAAGAACCTTATTGACATTCATTTTATTTTCATTCAATCGTACAAATTACTATGTTATATTAATGTCCCTCGCATGTTATATTAATGTCTCTATGCTAATGTAAGCAGACGAAATTATTTTGTTTTCTTGTTGTGTACTCAGTTTTTTGAATATTTGGGCATCATCCCACTTTTAAGTCTAGTGCTTACAATTGAACATTAAGCAAGCTGTTCATACCCTTAAAATACCCGCTTTGACTAGGATCTGTCTAAAAAAGATTCCTGCCTATTTAACGCTGCGAAATTGATGAGTAGGGCTAGGATTTTGATGAGGTTGCATCTCTTTTCTCGTTCTTGAGGAACACTATTTCACAGTGTTTTGAGACAATTGACATGTATTTGTTAGGGCATTTTTTCATCTTTTGGAGGAAAAGGCATATTTTGCATTTTTGAGTTTTGAGGTGATTGTTTGGTCATTTTTTACTTTTTTTCAATAGTTTTATTTTTTAGTACTTGCGTGCTCAACTCTGAATAGAAAAATCATCCTGTCCTCGCCCTAACCATTGACTAGATCCTGACAACGGGGTGGCAATGGCTACAGGCGGTGTGAGGGCAGAGAAAGAGTCCCTAAACTCTTATCTTAGGATTTTACGTTGGTGTTGTCTAGGTCGATGCCACAAACGTGAGTCCGTATCATGAGTGCCACGACGAAAGTATCCCTCAACGCAGTTCATCACCTCGCCACAAGAGACAACGCCAGCACTGTTGTAAAACGGCGGGGTTACTACTAATAGTTTCTTTCCTGACGCAGTTGCGCAGAGAAGCTTGTGGCATGTTACGGTGCCTTGATTGATTGATGTTTCCGGGCGCGTCAACTGCTCAGGTCATTAGTCCCGTAAGTGTAGTGCGTGTTTTCCCCGGGAGGTGGCGATGATCTTTTCCCCGCTGGATGGCGAGATCTGGCGCCGACCTAGCGTCGACTAGCGGGGTTTTCCCCCTACCAAGTATTTCCCACCAGCGGGGCACCGCCCCAGCCGGGACAAGTTGTAAGCTCCCGACCGGTCTCCCGCCTTGTGTGGTAGTGTAGTGCATGTTAGTGTAAGTGTGTGTGTTAGAGGGAGAGGATAGGACAAGGATGAGGAAGGAAAGATCGCGCGCGGTCCGTGGCCCGTTTGTTAGGGTACTGCTCCGACATTTGCCTGGTGTTGATCGGAGAAACCACGGAAAACTACCGATCAGAGCAGCCGGCCGCTAGAATTCTCCTCCAGACAGCGACTGAATTCGACCTAGCTGACAAGCTAGTGTCGAAAATCCTGCCGCCGTCGGGACTCGAACCTACGACCTCCCGGTCAGAGGGACTGCAATGACATCAGGTTGATGCACTAAGCCATCTCTCCCGATACGGTGCCATGAAGCGTGCCACTGCCACCAGTAGAAGACCTTGACCCCACTGGCATAGATAGTTCTATGAACTGATTATTGTTTCGTAAGGAAAGTCAGCGCGGAGTCTGACGGAAAAGTGGAAATTTGCCGTTTCAATAAAAATTTAGAGTATTCAATTTATTCCAAATATTTAATCATGACAAATTATTGGCTTAACCGAAGAAAGAAATATTACGAAGTGTAAAAATTAGGAAGTGGATATGTTTTATGGTATTTTTAGGGATGTTATTTTTTGGGATGGTATTTTGAAAAATGTTTAGGGTAGAAATGCACTCTTTTTATGGCATACTAGGAAAACCTGGCAGACGTTGTTCTGCCCTTCATCTCCCTCTTTTCCCTCCCATCTGCGTTTCTCACTGTCTCTCCCCCTCTCCCTCCCTCCCTGCCTCCCTCACCCTGTCCCTGTCTCTCTGTATCTGCCGCTCTCTATCCCTCTCATTCACTTTTACTTGCAGATTCTGCACGTCTCTGAGCAGATTAGGTAATATCGGGAAGCGCCGTACCAGCAAAATGTGATAGAATGTTCACAAAGAGTTCATTCTGTACATTACAGTGTGAGAAACGTTTCTTTGATGCCCTTGGCCTCAAAATTTTAGTTTTTAAGATCCTAAAACGCCTTGTTTAGGAATTACTTAAACGATATAGATTCAAAATGCTGCCGAGTGTGTTGCAGGTTGCATTTGACGTGAATATGTAGTGGATATGAAGTGAATATGTAGCGCGAGGTAGTGTATTTACAACAGAATTAACAACACATAAACTTTCTCAGTGAAAAAAACACGAATAAGTGTCTACTTTCATGGAGATCTGTCCAATGGTGTAGGAGTTGTGCTCTTATATACGTACCAACGTCCTGTTTTATATACATAAAACAGGATGTTGGTTATATATATAATGTGTGTGTGTATATATATAAAATGTGTGTGTATATATATAAAATGTGTGTGTGTATATATATATATATAAAATGTGTGTGTGTATATATATATATATAAAATGTGTGTGTGTATATATATATAAAATGTGTGTGTGTATATATATATATATTATGTGGTTTTTAGGTCATGAAAATCCTAGCCCTATTGATGAGTGTGCGTCGGCAGCGGAGGAGGCAGCGAAGGCCGAGGGGGAGGGAGGGCGGGGGGGGCTATGGCGCGGGGGGGGGAGGGAGCGCTTTCCGGAACGGTGGCGCGGGTGGGCGGGGCGCGGCGCAGCCACGCCCTCTGCCAGTGGGCCAGCACCCTCATGCCCCTGCTCCGCACATCAGGCAACATCCCTCGACAACGGCCAACGTTTGTGGCGGCGGTGGTGTAGTACGGACTGTTATACCCGAGTTTGCGTGTTCAAACCCGATCGAACACATGCATTTTTAGGGACGCCTTCGTACGCCTTCCTTCGGAGGGGAAGTAAAGCCGGCTGTCCCATGTTAGTAGATTTACTCCATGTAAAAGATCCTCAAGCCTAAATGACGCTTCTGAGCTAAATTCAAAATCGCCTGTTTCGTCGCCCAAGGAATACCTTCTTTCTCCGCTATTTGGTGAGCGTAGCGAAATGTGCGTGGTCAGACGGAAGAGAAGGCCTCATGGCCTGAGTCTCGATACGTAAAATAAGGCATCAATTCAATTCAATTCAACGTCCTCCACCCTTCCGGACAACTCGGGAGCCAGACTACGTTCCCTGCGTTCCCTCGGGAGCCAGACTACACCTGTCAACAGAAGGAAGAAGATAACGTTCCTTTATGAGGCAGTCCATTTTAACCCTAAGTGGAGTTGTGGGGTCATTTTCGATATCAGTCAAACTGTATACCCCAGGCGTTTCTTTGAAAACCCTTTCTTCTTTAATCCCTTCTGTATAGCTTTTACTTTTGTCGTTGTTGACTCGCAGACTACGTTATTGTAACTGTGTGTAATTTTTTTTGCCATAAATTTGTTTGCTAGGCAATCGATGCGTTGTGTACAAAGAATATAGTGAATATAAACTTTTAAATTTAAAACTTTAAAACTTTTAAAAGAATTATAATAACCAGATTATCAAATTGTTAACAAATATATAATTATTCTTATGTGATGTATGAGTTGATCGGTATTATTAAGTGTTAGCATTAAGTATTGTTCATTCCATTATTAAATAACTCAATATATTATTCTCAGCAGTAATTTTTCTTTTAATTATTTTTTGAATTTTTATGAAATATTTTCCTAGACTTTCTGGCCCAGTTCTTCATTATTATCCATATTATTCGTTATTCACATAATTTCAAAACTAATAAAGTATTTAGTTTCATAGGTATTAGGTGGTATTATTTTCGACCCCACAACTCCACTTATGTCCTAGAAGTTTCACCACGCCAGCTGAAGGTTAAGTGGTTCAGAATTTAACAAACTGGTCGCTCGACGATCTCGAAAAAAATTCATATTTCGTAAATACATTTCCTTATTTTTGGCTGTTCAAAAACATCTTTAACATTTTTTATTGTAACTAGTTTACAAATGGTGGCCATTTTTGTTTCAAGAGGATGTTTTTGTTTCAAGAGGATGTAATTTTCAAATGGTACCAATGATATTTTTACAAAATGTAACTATACTGTTATGTGTAAAAGCACAGAAAAAATTAAGGCTATGATTTTATTCCTTTTTTGAGAATTTAATCTCTGAAAATCGAATTGCGTTAATTCGTGTTCCATAGATTTGGTCGCAAATAATCCCCAGATAAAAAACATAAAAGATAGGAAAATAAAATTTCGATTTGCAGACCACAGTATACTGAATCGAATTCTTTTTGTTCTAGAATGCTAGAACAATCTAGAGCGTAGTAACTTAGAAAAGAGTAAATATCTGCAAACGCGAAAAATACCGCACGTCGTGAAACAAAAATGGCAGCTGATTTACATCAAGCGCAGTTATTTTTAGACCCAAGTACAGTGACTGGTATGAACATTCGACTATAAGTCACGACCCAAGCGTATACTGCGATTTTTCTAACTTTGCCCTTCAAAGCCACTCTAATCCCATCTTTGCGATGGAATATGTCACGGTATTTCGCATCTTTCTCAGTCGTTCCGCTAGATTTCGCATGATCGCGACCGTATCAAGCAGTGCTTGCGATCATGCGACTTCTACCGGCAAGACCGAGAAAGACGCGAAATGCCGTGACCTATTCCATCCATTCCAAGCTAGAGAAATCGTAGTATATACCGCGATTTTCGTAACTTTGTCTCTGACAGAAATCAGCTGTTCAGTTTCATCCAATCGGAAGCTTGAACGTCACCATAGTGACGTCACCGTCGGGAAATATAAGCTGCTGATTGGATGGCAGTGAAACAGCTGATTCCTGTCAGGGACAAAGTTACGAAAATCGCAGTATAGTCTCGTAGCTCTCGTTCTTTCGACCTGTTGTTCAAGGCGACTGCGCACTGCGCGCCTCTGGCGGCAAGGCGCCGAAGCAAAAAAACGCAGCCGCCGGCCGGAATTATGGAAACGCACTCGTCGTTCTCCCTTTTAACGGGGCTCCCGACGCCTCTGCTCACGTGACCCGGTTACTCACAAACAACAACTCGCACTGCATGCAACCTTTACGAAGTCCGCGTCCCATCCCGAACGCCCAAACCCATCTCCGAATTTCACAAAAGATAGGAGGAATGCGACATCAATGGCGGTGTTTTCGAAACATCAAAAATTCTATGAAAGTATTAATGTTTTGAACATTAAAAGTGATGAAAAAAGCATTAAAGTGATGAAAAACATGAGGCTTAAGTGCAAGAAGAGCAGAGTATGGCCAGAGTAGAAAGCTGTTTCTTTTGTTTCATCATCTTCTAATTCTCTTTCACCTTCTGCTTGGTGGTCACAGAAGCGCAGTAGAATTACATATCTTTGTAAGAGAGTTGATTACAGAAACATTTTTGCAAATTCGTATGTGAAGAGTTTCGTTTTGACTTTAATATAATATTAAAATGGAATATGAAGTAGTAGGTAAACTAAGTACTAATTACCAAAATATGTAAACTAGAAATGGTTCTAACGCATGAAGACTGTCTTGTAAACTTTAAAACAACATTGAATGGAGATACCTTGTTGCTGTAAAAGTACGTATTTACAAGAAAAATCCGTTCCCTATGCATCGCTTTTTCTAGTCGCCGATGACAGTACGGTAATTTTTACTCCGCCTGCCCTATAAAATTAATCTCAATAGGCTTGTGGCCTCAGAAATGTGCTTACAAGTGTTAATAACAATCATTTTGTAAGGCAGGAGGTGTAACAAAGTCCTAATGTCATCGGCCGCTTTAAAAAAATCGAAGTGTAGTCATCGTGAATCGAGGAGTATCCCGATAGCTGGAGTGAATGAGTGTTGCGCCCCGGGCTGGCTGACAGCTGCCGCGCGAGCACCTGAGCCTTGGCGAGGGGAAAGTCGATCCGGGGGGGAGGGGGAGGGGCCGAAACCCTAGCCCCCTGGCGGAGGGGAGCGGCGCCCTGTTCCCACGGCCACTTCCGCCTCCGCCCGCCCTCCCCCGGCCCTTCCGAAACGATACACCGCGCACCCGAGCGCGGCGGAGCGGCGCCCACGGAACACGCACCGCCCTGCTCCTCCCCGCTCCGACTCGCCCCGACTCGCCCCGCCCCGCCCGGTCCCATCCCGTCCCGTCCCGCCCCGCCACGCCCGGTCCCGTCCCGCCCCGACTCGCCTCTCCCCGCTCCTCCCCACCCCGACTCGCCCCGCCCCGCCCCGGTCTACCCTTCCCCGCCCACTCGTCCTCGTCTCGACCCTCCCCTTCCCGCCTCGCCTTGCCCCGCCCCCGCCCCGCCCCGCCCCGCCCTGCCCACACGTCCTCGCCTAGTCTCTTCCCGCCCCGTCCCTCACAACCCGGCTTGCCTTTCCCCGCCACGCCTATCCCTCCGCGCTTCATCCCTCTCCGCCTCTTGCCCGTTCTACCCCTCCCCATCCGCTCGTCCTCGCCTCGCACCTCCCCGCCCCGCCTCGCCCCCCTCCTCGCCCCTTGCCCGTTCCACCCCGCCCCGCCCTACCCCTCCCACCCACTCGTCTTCGCCTCGCACCCGCCCCGCCAAGCTTCACCCCTCCCCACTCCCTGCCCGCCCACTCGTCCCCGCCACGCCCAGCCTCATCCCACCACGTCTCGCCCACCTTGCGCCGCACTATCCCTCCCCGCTCCGCCCCACCCCGTCCGACCCATCACCTGCCCGTCCTCCCACGTTCCGCCAACTCGTCCCCACTTCGCCTTACGCACCCGCCTTCTCCTCGCCCCGTCTAGCCTCACCCCGCCCCCTCCCCTCCCCGTCCACTCGTCACCGCCCACCCCCACCCACCCTGCTTTTCGCCCTTCCCTGTCTCCTCCAACACGTCTCGCCCGCCCACTCGTCGTCGCCCCGCCCTGCCACCCGCCTCACCGTACTCCATCCCCGCCCTTTCGTCCCCGTCCTTCTCCTGCCACCCGCCCCTCCCCATCCCTTCCTCCCTCCCCGGCCCGAAGAACCCTACCCTTCTCCGCCCCGCCCCTCCCCTCCACCCCTTCACCCCCCGCCCCACACCTAACCACCTCGCGCCTCTCCGTTCTGCCCCTCACTCCCCCGTCCTTCCCCCTGTTGTTGAACACATTTCATTTCGAAAAAATGTTTATCTTCAGAATTGTAGTTCTACAAAGACGCCGAATAAATTTTGATTTTTCATCAATTTTCGAAAAATCAGAGTTTTTAACCAACATGAGACCTGCACCATTCTCTTAAATGACCTTCAGGCTATCCAACAACAAAATTTAGTCAAAAACGTTGAAGCCATTTGTTTGAAAATGTTGAAAATGTCCCTGGGGCTTCATATAAAATATCCCCCAAAATTGAAATATGGGCTTAAAATTCAAAGGACATCGCCCAGATCGATTGCGAAATATCAATTTTGTAAAAAAATCGATTGAACGGTTGTTCACAGACAGACAGACGTTTCGACGTCAACTGATTTTTTCAGTATCAAGGACCCACAAAAAATGGATTCTGACTGCACCACGTGTTAGAGGATTTTTTTTTCCAAATTTAGCGACTGGATTTATCCACTTTTTCGTTACCACGGCCCTGTAATAAGACGTTTCTACAGAAAATTCACCGTTTTTTCGCGCAGTATTACGTAACTCTCTCCATCGCGTCAAGCAGAAGAGAGAAAGTAAAAATTAATCTAAATTATTGCTACTGACCTCTGAAGGTGCCTGCCTTGAAACGTCCATTAACTCGTATGAGTTTTAGATGCTTAAACCCACCCCCCATCATGTTTTTCGAGAATTCGCTTAAAATATTCTGAAAAATTTGAAAAAAGGTCATTTACCCACCAGTACACGGAGACGCATTGAACGACACTTTATTTTCACCCAATGATGGGCTACAAGAGGTTTAACAAAGAGTCATAGACGGATACAATCCACACTTAGCTAACCCGCTAAATGTCAAACTAAGAAAGAATATTTGAAAAAAAAATTAATTAAATTGTTAACAGTTTGTGCTATTATAATATCTAAAATATGTGATGCTTTGGAATCATTGGTGACAAAAAAGCCATCCAGAGTCAAGAACACCAAAAACGTAAATTCTTTTAAGGGAGAAAAGGAAAAACAATGATTTGGACATCTTACTGGTAAACACGAACTGATCCATTTGAATTTTTGAAAACAAACATTGTAAGTCCTTTCAGAGACAACAGCGATGATTGCAAGTAGTCATAAAGTATCTAAAAATTTGATCCTTTGAGCTAAAGGATTATAAATTGGTATATTTTCTGGAATGATATAGGGTTGACATGTTTTCTGCTAAGAAGATTCGGTTACCAATCGTTTGACGTCCCACAAAACATAGAAAGATAGAAAGAGAAACATGCAGGCTGTAGGAATTGAATGAATTCATGCCCGACAAAAATGAGTTACCTCGTTCCTCTTTGGGGCGTCGTTATTACGGATGGAGGGAGATGCCAATGGATCAGAGCAGACGTGGAAGTGGTTGTGATTGCGTTAAGAACAGGCTCTACGCCCAGATGAAGCAGAACGAGATACAGTGAAACTCCAATTATGCGTAGACCAATTATACGAATCTCGAATGATCCCGGTCGATTTGGGGAGAAAAACAAAAACAAAAATTTCAAAATTGAGAAAACATCTGTATAAAATAATGCATTGTTTGAAAGCCTGTTGTTCTTGTAGCGAATTACCATCAGCAAGAAAAGTTCATATTGTGAGGCTTTGAATCTATTGACAGCACTTGCACGCTGAATTGTGTCCCTGTTAAGTGCTTAGAGCGTATTACTGTGTACTCACGCTCATTCCCAATATATGATACGTTTAAACACTGTAAGTGTGTGTTAATGTAACTCTGCATTGATACTTAATAATGTACGTTGTTTATATTTTTAAACACATTTTTTTGCAATTTGTATGCATCCAATGACCCATTATATTATAAATTAACGAAAATTTGATACTCGTTAACTCCTTATACATAGTGAAGTATTGAGAAGACTCTTGAAATGTTTTGTGTTTCTTGTATATACTATCTGTGAAGTGTGTGAAGTTCTTGAACAATTGTAAATAATGTTGGATGAAAACAGGAACTGGGAAAAGGAGCAGTTGGTTCTAGACTTTCCTTAGCTCAAACCAACAAAGTTTTCACCCTGCTTTGAGTGAAAGGCCCTCGACCTTAATAGGATCTTTAAAGGCTACAATAATAATAATAATAATAATAATAATAATAATAATAATAATAATAATAATAATATTGATATAATCATAATAGTATATAATTTAATTTGTTTTTTCGTAAATCTTACAGTAGGCTTATTTACAATTTCTGCATAATATCTATGGTCATGGGGTAAGAGTTCTTTAGTGAAAAATCTTAGTTTGGAGAAAACGAGGGTTACATTATTGAGCCAACGCTTTTTCCTACGCTTTTTTCTCGTTACGGGGGCAACATTTGAATTCGGTCATTTTACGAATATAAAATATAGATACTTAACTTGTAGTTCCATTACTTAACCCAATTTCACCAAAAGTTGACTTAAGAACATGTAACTTCTTAATGAACCTGGCCACAGATTCTTAGAACAGACGAAAAGATTTTATTGACATATGCAGTTACAGAAAATGAAAATTCTCAAAAGCGACGTTTCGAGGACTAATTTTTCCTAATTCTTCAGGCTATAACAGTAAAAAAAGGAAGATACAGTCTAAACATTGACAAATTATGAATCAGTAGTTATAAAAAACGTATAGTGAAAAAGTAAAAAAAAAATGAATATAGAATAGTACTCGATATAATATAAATATATACACATGGAGACTCACCAATTCAATAAAGATCAAGAAAAGAAGAACTTCAGAACATTTACCCCGTGACCACAGATATATTTGTTAAACTCAACGGCATGAATGATTCTTAAGTGTTTTGTTTTTTTCTCCGTGATGTCTTTTTCGTTTACTCTCTGACCTTTCACCAATCGTACTCGTAACTTCCCCCTCCCCGAAGCGGCCGGCCCCCGTTCCATTGGGATAATTGCTGCGTGGATGTTTCCAGGGACGGGGCTGTGGATGTGGAGCATCCCGTGCCCCTTGGAAGTGAGCTGCAGGGGCGGGGTGAGAGGGAGGGGGGTAATTGGGGGTTCGGAGGTCGATCGAGGGGGGGAGGGAGGCGGTGGGATGAGCATGCAGCGGCGAGGGGCGGTGAGGAGGGTGGGTGCATGCACGATAGTTTGCTCCTCTGCCCCTCCCGCTGCTCACTGGGCTCCAAGTAACGTGAAGACTTTGATTGGTCAATAGAAACCGAAGAAATATGTAGTATGAATGTCAAAATATGTACATAAATATGTAATGAAAACAGTAAGATTATGCAATAAATATGTAAAATCGGATATTATATACATACCAACATCCTGTTATATAATATAACTGGAGCTAAACTCCGGCACTGTTGGACGGATCTCCATGAAAGTTGGCACTTCCACGTGTTTTTTTCACCGAGAGGGTTTATGTGTTGTTAATTCTGCTGTAACTCCGCTACATATTCACGTCAAATGCAACCTGCAAGACACTCGGCAGCATTTTGACTCTATATCGTTAAATAACTCCTAAACGAGGCGTTCTAGGGCCTAAAAACTAAAATTTTGAGGCAAAAGACCTGGGAAAAACGTTTCTCACACCGTAATCTACAGAATGAACTCTTCCTGAACATTCTATTACATTTTTGCTGGTCCGGCTCTTCCCGATATTACCTCACCTGCTCAGAGACTTGCAGAATCTGCAAGCAATGTGAATGAGAGGGACAGAGAGCGGCAGAGACAGACACACAGAGACAGACAGGGACATGGTGAGGGAGGGAGGGAGGGAGAGAGTGAGAAACGGAGATGGGAGGGGAAAGAGGGAGATGAAGGGTAGAACAACGTCTGTCGGGTTGTCCTAGTAATATGTAATATTATTTTCCCTTCTTAAACAACCATTTATATTACACGAACTTACATGTACAAAAAATTTCCTATAAAATTTTTAAAAACAATGCAAACATTTAAAAAATTATTTGGGAAGCGAAAGTTGATAATATACTTGCACCATAGAACTTTCCCATCAGTATTAAAACCTTCACAAATTGTTATCCAGAAATGTTGTTTAGCTGCCAGACAAGACGCAATAGAAGCCGTCGGGAGATAATGTGGTTTGGAATGAAAGCATTTTCCCCTAGATTTAATATTTGTGCACTTGACAAGACGGAGGAAGGGTGAAAAATCTGATGCTCATCTCTTGAATGTATTGATTTATAGGATTTTTTTAGCTCTCTGTATACTTATATGGAATAAAACACGAGGCTTCTGCGGTTTTTCTTAAGTATTTGTTTTAAATAATTTGTAGTTTCTTTAGATGGGTATTTGCTATATTGTCCCAAATTTGACAGGCAATTTTACAATTAATGATGAACGTATTACAGTTTTTAAAATACGGATAATGTGCATCCTAGACTAAACGAAGACTTATTTATTACGGGATACGGTTTGTGTTACAACATGATTTAGTTATTAAATAATAATGTGATTGATAATTGATGACACATTGTGTTTAACCCAACACATTATGAATTCTGTATTTGGACCCAGTATACATTGTATGAACATGAACTAAAACATGTGAAAGTACATTACAATAAATCGCTCGTCGCTATGGTTGAGCGATCTAGATGGCGCTGGTTACAATGGAAGTATAGAGTCCCTAGATACAGAGAGTAGCGCAACCGCCGCCATTTAATATCCATTCACCCGATAGCTCCATCAAGCAGAATTCAAAAGTTGAACAGAAATTATAACAATTGGTGTTGGAAAAGAATTCAGAAATTATAACAATTGGTGTTATTATGCAGATTTTCAAGAATATTAACATTGGTTTAGGGTAGATTCATGGTTCTCAACATACAAAATACGACACAGTTTCCTGGACATACAATGGCGGGATCGGTGGAACAATGGAATACGTTACTTTCTGTATCTAGGGACTCTATGGAAGTATAAATTTATAACAGTTTGTTAATTTTTGCGTAAGTTTTGTTTGTGATCTCTTGAATGTGGTTTTCCATGTTAATTTCTGATCTATCGTTTTCGTTTGAGCGCTGTGTTTCTGTGGCTGTCGTGGAGGGAGGGGTGCTTCGGAAGAGGCCCTTGCGCGAGGCTGCTGCGAAGGGCGCGCCGGGGGCCCTAGGCAGGGCGGGGGCGCCGAGGGCAAACTTCCTGCCCCGCGCCTCCGGAAGGGGCGACGGGGACGGGGGGCACGGGGGGCGTGGCGCCCGCTTCCGCTGTCTCCCCTTCGAGGTGCGATGCTGAGGTTGCGCCGCTGGGGCAGGGGAAGGCGGAGGGGATTCAGCTGCGATCTTTTTTTATCTTATTTGCCGCCTTTTCTCCTTCCCCTCCGTTCTCTCTCCCCCTCTCTCTCTCCCGTCTCTTTCTCTCTCCTTCTCTCCCTCTCTCTCTCCTTATCTTTTTTCCTCTCTCTCCCTCTCCTTCTCTTTTTTCCTCTCTCCTTTTCTCTTTCCCCCCTCTCTCTCCCTCTCTTTCTTCTCTTTTTTTCCTCTCTCTCCCTCTCTATCTTTCCTACCTCTCTCTTTCTCTCTATCTCTTTCTCTCCTATTCTCTCTATCTTTCCTCCTTCTCTCTTTGTTAACATTTCTTTTCGTCACTCGTTTCCTTCTTCTGTTCTCTGGCTTGTACCCTTTTCTGTTAAGTTCTCTCTCTGCCTCACTTTCTCCCATTCGTCTTCCTCTCGTTTTATCCTTCTCTCCTTTTCCTCTTTCTCTCTTCATTTTCCTTTTGCCCCTTTTCTCTTTTCCGTACCATTCTCTTTATCGCTTTTTTGTCTTTCTAACTTTTGTTTTTTATTACTCCCTTGCGTCTTTATCCCATCGTTCTAGAATTTTCCTTTATTTCTATCATTATTTTCGTTCTTCTTCTCCTTTATTCCCCTTCCTCCATTTTCACTTTCTTTTCTCATTCTCTCTTTTCTCTTTCTCTTTTTCTCTTTCTCTCTTTCTTTACCTTTCGTTCTGTTCTTTCCTATATTCCTTTTCATCTTCTCGCCTTTCCCCTTGTCGTGCTGCTTCAGAAGGGCCCGTTTCCATTTTGCCTCTGTGGCGGCTCTTTTCCTACACTGCGAGGTGATGGTTCTGTGAAAAGTCTGTCGGGTGTATACTTGGATTTTTATTTCTTGGCTCGTGGGGGCCTTTCTTCACGATGGAATATCTCACGGCATTTCGTGTCTCGCGGTCTTCCTCGGTCCTGCCATTAAGTGTCGCATGCTCGGCAACACTGCTCGATACCGTCGCGATCATCGATATCATGCGATATCGATAGCGACAAGACCGAGAAAGACGCGAAATGCAGAGAGATATTCCATCGTGAAGACAAGCCTTCACGCGCCAAGAAATAAAAGCTCAAGTAGAAAACATTGTACTTAATGGGTTGGGCGACATTGAGGTTATGGTTTTCAATAAAGAAAGGGAAGCTGTTTCTATATTCCATGCTTTTTAAGAAGAGCTAAGATAATTTATTATACATTGAAAGTTTGACCTCATTAATTTATAGACTAATACAAAAAGTATAAATTATCCACATTACATCAATTTATTTTAGAGGTCTACGTTGTGGCATTCATCACGACAATGTACTCTAAAAATCATTATAAAATTTTAAAAGAGGCATGAGAATAAGCAACCTCAACATTACGTTATTGACATTCAATTACTTGCCTACACCCTGTGCATTGTGTCAACTTTATATGCAAATTCGAACTACTAATGTTCGTGCACATTTCACTATTAGGAAAATAAAATACTACAAGCAGAACGTAAATACCATTTTAATGATGCAATGAATACTATACACAATTGACCTTTCGGCGAATCATACAGAATTGCGAGATGCTGTGGAGAGCTTCTACACAAAGTATCAGTGAACAATTTATCAAATTGTCAGGAGCAAAATCGGGCATTGGTCGTATTTACGAAATAACAGGTATAATGAAGACGGGCAAAAGGATCTCTTTCAAAAAGTTTAGGGGAGGCGGACAGGATCCTCTCTCCCGTGCGCACGCCTACGAGCCGTATGTGTGTGTGTGTGTGTGTGGTGTGTGTGTGTCAGAAAGAGATAGACACAACGGACAGAGAGAGATAACACTCACCATAGAGTAAAGATGTACATCCTTAGTCTATGCACACACACACACACACACACAGGCAAAATAGAGAGGAACAAAGAGGACGGAGGAGGTAGAGATAGAGACAGAGAGACAAAGACAGAAGAGAGAGAGACAAAGAGGCAGACAGTAACAGAGGCAGAGACGCAGAGAGAGAAACAAACAAGAGACAGAGGGACACAGGGATTAAGAGAGACAGACAGAAAGAGACCAGCGAAAGAAAGAAGCAGATAAAGAGAAACATACACAAAGAGAGACACGGAGACGTTTTCTTTTTCACAAGAATTGAATATGAAAAAAACAAACAAACGGGAAGCGCCGGGTATTTTGCTAGTCCTTGCATATATTTTTGTAGTGCGTATATGATACTATACACATTATTTTTGTAAATAATTCTACATAATTGCAACAAATATTCTGAAAATCAATTTTGCGAAATAAAAGAAGGCAACAAACGAAACCTGTAGGCCTTTCGGGAAGAGGGCCCCTGTTTCCGCCACTTGGCGCGCGCGCACTTGCGTGTGTTCGTGTGTGTGTGTCTGTGTGTGTGTCTACTTGTGTGTGTGTGTGTGTGAGGTTTTCTGTCCGGGCAGCGCGCGCGGGGCGCCGCCTGGGTGCGTGGGTGGGCGAACGTGCAGGCGGAGGCAGACGCGGTCGCGCGCACTGGCAAGGCATCCGGCTGCCTGGCGGATCCAACGCAAAAAGCGCGCAACCCCCCACCCCACACACACACACACATACGCACACACACGCAGGCGCGCGCGCTGCCGGAATTGAGACCGTCCCTGCTGTTATTGGCCGGGTATTTACCACAATCATCCTTTTGCCCGGAGAAGGTTGCTCAGGGCATTAACTGATGTCCTGCGGGGCCTCTGGCATGGAGTCTCGACGGCGGCAGGATTTTCGACCTCGCTTGTCAGATACGTCGAATTCAGTCGTCCTGACGAGAATTCTAGCGGCTGGCTGCTGTTATCGGTAGTTTACCGTGGTTCCTCCGATCAACACCAGGCGAATGCCGGAGCAGTACCCTAACAAACGGGCCACAGACCGCGCGCGATCTCCTTGTCCTATCCTCACCCTTACACACACACACACAGAAACACTACACTACACTACACTACACTACACTACACTACACTACACTACACTACACTACACTACCGTACATGCGGGGAGACCTGTTGGGACCATAGAGCTTGTCCCGGCTGGGGTTCACTGAATCAACTACGAGACTGGAGAGATGGCTCAGTGCATCAACCTGATGTCACTGCGGTCCCTCAGACCGGGAGGTCCTAAGACTTCCACTCCCCACGACGGCCAGTATTTTCGACACAAGCATGTCAGCTAGGTCGAATTCTAGTCTGCTGTCAGGAGAAGAATTCTAGCTGCCGGCGGCTCTGATCGGTAGTTTTTAATGGTTTCTCCGAAAAACACCAAGCGAATGCCGGGGGCAGTGCCCTAACCAACCGGCTACGGACCGCGCGTAATCTTTTCTTCCTCTTCCTTGTCCTATTCTCTCCTCTTACACACACACTTACCACTAACATGCACTACACTACCACACATGCCGGGAGACCGGTCGGCAAGCTTACAGCTTGTCTCGGCTGGGGCGGTGCCCCGCTGGTGGGAGATACCTGGTTGAGGGGAAACCCCGCTAGTCGACGGTAGGTCGGTGCCAGATCTCGCCATCCAGCGGGGAAAAGATCATCGCACCTTAGAAAACAGGAATCAATCAATCAATCAATCAAAAACTACGAAACTGACAGTGATAGTTGTGCGGGTGCGGGCAAGAAACTGTTTTCGTGAGTCGTCTGTCTGCGCTCAGTGGAGCATCTCGCAGGTTAAGCAACCTGAGCATGACACTGCGATCCACCGAATACTTCCTCGCGAGCGTCTAGTACAAACGTTTAGCGTAGCGTAGTGTAGCGCGAAGCAGTCACGAGACCCAATTGCGGGGTGACGTCGGAAAGTGTTTTTGCACAACGGTTGGGCCGAAATGGAAGAAGGTTTGAACTTTGACCACACAGAGTCCGCTAAATTCCTATACTGCGGTTTTCGTAACAGTGTTCCTGACAGAAATCAGCTGTTGCACGGTTTCATCCAATAGGGAGCTTGAACGTCACCATAGTGACGTCACTGTCCGCGAAATATAAGCTGCCGATTGGATGGCAGCGAAACAGCTGATTTCTGTCAGGGACACTGTTACGAAAATCGCAGTATACAACACCACACCTTGAACCCCTACAAATTTTGCAATAACACCTTCTCAGTGCTGACTCCTTCCCACACGTGTACTTTCGCCCCAAAATATGACGTTACAGAAAATTTGTATCAAGTGGGTCGTGGCCGGTTCCATACGGAAAACCCATAAACTGTAATTCAACGTTGCATAACAGCCAGGTTCCTAACTACAAGACAATGAAAACACATTTGTGTGAGAGAGCAAAAACTCGGTTGGCAGTCTTGCCTTCCGACATTTAATTTATTGAAAAATATATCCCCTTTGAACCACGTACGGTGGTACACTCGACAAATCATCAGCATGCATTACACAAAAAAATTGTAACACACATAAATCACAACAACCTGTAAACACAACAAAATACCAACACTCAAAACACATAAATAATAATAACCATTTTTACTAGGAATTCCTTTCTCTATTAAATAAGTACGTACTTTCTCAAGTTCGCCTTAATATCTTTATATTCTATCATAACCAATGAAATTTTGCCCATTATTTAGACATTATGTACGACATTTAAAAAATCTTTGATTTTACTACAAAAATTTGAACATCTGAATAATTCTATGGGTGTCCATTACTAATTAATTACTGACACTATTGGTCTTGTACAACTTTTATACTGAAACAATAAAACCGTGTGCACTTCCCGTGTTTTCGTTGCCATCTACTGGATATTTTGAGGTAACACCATGTCTCCTAGACTCCGAACCGTCTTCTCTATCACGTGTCTTCGCTGCCAAAACATGCGTGCTATCACACGCTCCCCGTAGACGCTGATTGCTCGAACTGTTCAATGTCTTCGCGCTCTATTCACTTTAAAATTCACTACTATTCCTTTCAAAATCCAAATTTCTAAAAAAGAAATGTTTTCAACGCAAAAATATCAATATTGTTTCTATTACACCTTCACTTTGCGAATAATTGTTAGCGCATTCTTTCCAAATTCAAAGTTTTCTAAACAAAAAATGTTTTCAACACAATGCTACATGTGTCTCGCACGACAGCTAACTCGCTTCTGACTGACTTCAAAAATATTAATATTGTTCCTAATTCACGTTCATCTCGCGAAAAAATTACTAACACTTTCTTACAAGACTTAGTCTTTCTAGACGAAAATGTTTCCAACGCAACACCACATATGCCTCGCACCAAAACTGACTCACGAATGAATACTCCCTTCTTCATTTCACATTGTCGTTGCCTCGCTACCTCATCTTTTTCCAAAACAAACAACGGCCACCGCCATTCTTGTTCGTGTATTGTTACTAAGAAAATTTTTCTATTTTCCACTATTTTTGGTGGATAACTCTCCCACAATGTTCAAAATTTCTCATTTGGTCTCAACGTCTCGGGGTTTACTTCCAAAACGTGCATTTTCGTCCCCCATTTACGACCCCCAAAAAATGCCGATTTCCACATCATGTATTGTGCACTTCAACGTCAACATGTTCTGCATTGTCGCCTTACATAATGAAAATTATCAAATTAAAAGTATCCGATCTTCCACTAGTCTTATATGGGTTTCACAAATTTACCGCAACTAAACTACATCGACCTAAAACACTTTGTTACGGCTAAGTCACGGGTTTCATTTTAAAATCTTAAAAAATATTAATTTCTCCCATATGAAGTTAAAACTTTTTCATCCATTTTCTCGAAAATGTTATAATAACGCGACCCGGTTGTTCAATTCTAATGAAACCAACACTGAAATTCTTCTTAAATTGTTATCTATTTCATGGAAAGGGAGATGGGAGGGGAAAGAGAGAGCTGAAGGACAGAACAACGTCTGCTGGGTTTTCCTAGTATTATTATAAAATTATTGTACTATTAAATATTATTAATATCGAACATACAGAATTATTACTCGTTCACTTTACATTTGCAGACGGCAGAATTAGGAACTAATTTTGTTTTGAAAGTGAAGGCCCGAACACACAGCCGAGAATACACGAATGGCCCCGATGTCAATCAGCATCTGACCAATCAGCCGAAGGCAGCACAAGCGCTATGGACACAGCTGACGAATTATGCCTTTCTGACAGTAAGCTGGAGTCGTGCTCTTAAATGATTAAGATAATATACAATAAAATAGATCCCACCACACGCTATTCACAACATTCACGTACAATATTTTTATTTCTTCTTTGCACTTATCTACTGCTTAATGGTTATGTTCTTGCGCCTCCGGGGTTCTGTGTGGTGCTCACCGCCGTCTATATCATCTACTGCAGACGCGCGTTTCTCATTCAGTCGGCGGTGACCTCATGTAAACAGATCGCAGCGCTCCGTCTGCAAATGTAAAGTGAACGAGTAATATATTTACAGATGAATGTTACCAACATGACGTTGCGTGACGGGCAGGGTCTTGCAGGTCTCCATCGAAACCGGAGATAAAGGTCGAGGGTGCTACTGTAGGAGGCGCTACTGGCGCCTGGTACAGCTGCAGGTTAGGCTCGCCAACTTCCGCACATAAAAATTGGCTGATCTGCGAGAAATACGAAGAGTGTCTGGTTCAAGAGTGAAATGTTCAATTATTCATAATATATACATATAAGGACCCACTGAAGAAAACGCGAACATCGACGCTATGTCTTGTAACATGACGCGCCTGCTTGCGTCTCGCAAACCCACGGAGCAGCCACGCACGTTTGAAGTATCGTTGCAGCCGTTCGTATTTTAGTTCCTGTAAGATGATGTTATAGGAGAGCGCGCCTCTGTAATGGTCTCCGCCACGTTACATGGGAGTTAAAAGGCCCTTCTTTCAATTCATTTATTTATTCTTTCTGAATTTACATCGTTCAGCCTTTCGGCTCTAGAGATAATTGGTGACTTATTCTAATCTTGAAAAATTACGAGTGGGGAAACTCAATTTGAGCACCGCCGGAGCTTCACTAGAGCTGATTTTAATTACAGAAGTTAATTATCTATTCAAACGTGGAAAAGCAGTTTAATAATGAGTGAAGGGGATATCTGATTTTTATTCTCAGGAAGGGAGGGTTTTCTATGCCGAGGTTGTAAAAGGATGGTCCGTTAAAAGGCCCTGGGGAGGGGCATTTTAACTCCCATTTATCGTGGTGAGGGTAACTTAAAGGTCGTGGGCGGGTGGAAGGTGTCATGCGTGGTGGGCGGGGCGTGCGAGGTGGGACTTGATGGGCGCAAAACCAATAGGGCGAGCGGCGGGGCGGTGTGTGTGTGTGTGTGTGTGTGTGTGTGTGTGTGTGTGTGTGTGTGTGTGTGTGTGTGTGTGTGTGTGTGCGTGCGGGAAAGAAGGGATGTTTGGTACTTTGGGTAGGTGGGGCGTGGTGTTGTGGACAGAGCTAAATATTTGCGGTCGCTACTAACGAATTTTACGTGAGAAATATTTATTTAATATTCAATTTAATAGTGGTCGCACAATCAGACTTTGGTAATTAATCGTGAATAGATCGTGCACCTAATGGAGGCAAGGCAACATAAAACCTTGTATTTATAAATCAGATTTCGCAGCAGGAAATGAAAGGAAAGGGGTCTTCAACTTGTAATCTCACAGGCTGTGAGATATCGAGCTCATCTACAGAGAACTTGTTAATTGTCATGGCCCTGTCTTTACAGATCTTTTCACTGGGTCTACATCTTATCCCATTCTCTCTCACATCTACAATCACAAAACGCATCGCCTTTGGTTTTGGAAAACGGCGAAGTCCCTTGACAAACTTCGTCTTCGGGGCCGCCGAATCCACCGAGAGCGTTTGCTCGTGAAGTGGTGTTGTGAAAAGGCAAACTTATTCTTTGGCTTACGCCTACGTCATCTGTTCCAGATTCTGTTTCGAATTCAATTCGTCTCATCAGCTTGGGACGTGCACGAAAACAGCGACATGGCTGTCTGTGCAACCCAAGGAGAGAAAGTGGGTGATTTGGAAAATTTTTGAAACCATTCGTACCCCACGAAGTTATGTCGTGCTCTGGCTCGCACCTTTGCTTTGGGTTTAAGAGATCTTATATTTATAGAATAATGTTGGACAAAGCTTATGTGAAACACGTGGGCGTGTAGGCGGGGCGTGAGGGGCGAGGCGGGGCGTGGAGGAGCGTTCAGGAGCTGAGCGGCGGCGGCGTCGCGTGCAGGCGTCCGCGCCTCCTCGGCGCTAGAGGAGGGGAGATGGTAAGGGGGAGGGGAGGGGGCGTCCGGTCGCCTGCGCATGCGCGGGCGCTGAACCCGGCGCTTCCGGCCTCTTCCGTCCGCGGCGCCCGCCCTGCCCCGCCCCGCCCACCCCGCCCGCCCCGCCCCGCCCCGCCCCGCCCCGCCCCGCCCCGTCCGCCTTCCCCGCCACCTGACCCCGCCCGCTACCCCGACCGCCCCGCCCCGCCCCCGCCCGCCCCGCTCCGTCCCGCCTCCCCGCCCCACCTGACCCCGCCCGCCTTACCCCGCCCCGCCCCGCCCGCCTTGCCCCGCCCCGCCCTACCCCGCCCCGCCCTTGCCCCGCCCGCCCTGCCCCCGCCCCGTCCTCGTCCCGCCCCGCCCCGCCCGCCTGCCCCGCCCCGCCCCGCCCGCCCCGCCCCGCCCGTCCGCACCAGCAGAGGTGGCTCAGGGCATCAACGGATGGCACCTACACTGCCTCTGACCGGGAGCTCCTAGTGGGACACTCCCAAAGGTGGCACGGTTGGCGACACTAGCTGACGGAGTTTCTGGCACTGTCCAGAGGACACATATAACGGCCTATCTGATCGGTAGTTTCCCGTTATTTCTTCGATCAACCCAGGACCAATGCCGGGGTAGTACCCTAACAAACGGGCCACGGACCGCGCGTGATCTTTCCTTCCTCTTTCTTGTCCTATCTCTCACTCCTTACACACACACTTACACTAACATGCACTACACTACCACACATGTCGGGAGACCGGCCGGTAGGCTTAGAGCTTGTCTGGCTGGGACGGTGCCCCTGATGGTGGGAGATACCTGGTTGAGATACTTCCAATCTTCTGGTACGTCAAGCGTAATTGATAGAGACATTAAGTAACCTAATTAGATACGGTAGAATATCCTCTCCGCCTAATTTAATGATATCCGTGGAAATACAATCTGGTCCTCGAGATTTTCCGCTTTTCATTAATTTTATTCTTTCCGTAGAGTACTTACGTCGATATAAAATAGATTTCTATCTGATAACATTGGTATCTGTGTACCTTTGGTTTTCTGCTTAAATACCGACGTGAAATACGCATTAAAAGTGTTTGCTTTTTCTCTGTCGTCAGTTACTTGCGAATTATTTATCCGAACAATTGGTATTTGTCTTTGTTCCCTTCCTTCTACGAATATACTTTAAAAAGTTGGATGAATTATTGCCGTCCACATCAACCTATTACTATTTTGTGTTTACTTTCTTACTACATTCTCCCGTATAAAAAACTTCTTTGCTAACTGATAGGAATGTGTTTGAATGGCAAATTCTTTGTTTTCGTTTTGTGTTGTATTATTAAATCATTCAGTTATTATTATTATTTAGCAATAATGTGAAATAAATGAGCAAGTCTCTAAAAGTAAACAACTCTCGCTTGCGGACGGACAGCGCGTTTAACATCCAAGAATATTTACTTGTCAAACCTTCTAAACAGAACGTAGGAAGTTCATGCTTTTATATCACTCTGAAGTAAACAGGATTACAAAATCAAGATTATTTGTGACATTTAAAAAAAAATACTTGCAATGGCGAATTTGAAATTGGACTGATGTATTATTTTATTTTAATGGATCAATTCATTGATTTAAAGTTAAATGGTAATGAATATAGCTGAATTTGTGACAATAACTATCACGTAACTTCTCCCAAAGACTGTCATTAGCCAGTTATCCAGTGTCGTTCACTCCAGAGCGGTTTGTGCAACCCTTACTTTTAAATCTCGCGGTAATTTCTCTGAAAGTAGTGCGCGCGAGCTCCAGTAAGCTTGTTACCTTGCCCGCCTTCTGGACGTGCCTGGTGTAAGGGATGAGGGCTGGACAGGGACGAGGAAGGAAAAGTCGCGCGCACCCGTGGCCCATTTGTTAGGGAGCTTCTCCGGCATTCGTGTGGTGTCAATCGGGGAAACCGCGTAAAACAACCGATAGGAGCAACCAGCCGCTATAATTCTCCAGATAGCAGTGGCTGAATTCGATCTAACTTCAAAATTCCTGCCACTGTCGGGAGTGGAGTCCTAGGACCTCCCGGTCAGAGGCACTGCAGAGGCATCAGTTGATGCACTGAGCCACCTTCGCTGGGAAGAATAGCGCCTTCCTAGCTTTGCGACTGGCAGACGCTGTACAAAAGAATTTCCTTCACATGTCGTGTAACGAAGCACATGAGAAAACCAACGAAACTTTCTAATACAGCCAAAACAAACGTCTGGACAATTCAACCCTGGTCGATTACAATCCCCTTTGCTACCCAAGATTTTCTGAACACTGATAGTGGGCATAGATGCCTCGATACATAGATCCATAGATTGCGCGAGCTCTGCCATTGTGTGTGTGTGTGTCTGTGTGTGTGCGTGCGTGCGTGGCAGGCGTCTAGGCCTGTGTTGCGATTTTCTTAACTCTGCGCCTGACAGGAATTAACTGTTTCGTTACCATCCAATCGGGAGCTTGTATGTCGCTTGTATGTGACTGTGGTGACTTTGAAGCTCCCGATTGGATGAAACCGTCAACAGCTGATTCCTGTCAGAAGCATAGTTAAGAAAATCGCTGTATAGTGAGCGTAGCTGTACTTGTGCTATACTGCGATTTTCGTAACTTTGTCCCTGACAGGAATTAGCTGTTGACGATTTCATCCAATCGGGAGCTTGAACGTCACAGAAATGACGTCACTAAAGCGAAGTAAAACCTTCCGATTGGATGGCAGTGAAACAGCTGATATCTGTCAGGGGCAAAGTTAAAAATATCGCAGTGTGGCGAGCGTAGCTGCGCGGGGGCTGAGAGAGGAGGTTGGCGGTGGGGGGCGGCGGCGGCGGCGGCGACGACCGCCTGGGAGTATCCGCCTCCTCCTCCGCCGCCGCCGCCGCCGCAGCAGCAGCCGTGGGACCCCACTCTCCCCTCCCTCCCCTCCCCTACCATCCCCTCCCTCCTCTCCCCTCCCTCCCCACCCTCCACCTTCCCTGCCTTCCCCTCTTACACCCTCGCTAAGGACGCTGCGGCACCCACACCACAAAGTATCGATGCCGTCGCGGTGGAAACTAGTGACGCTACAACAGCGCATACTTTCTCTTATTTCTAAATTTGCAATTTTGGAAAACGCAGACTTAAATGAAAATGACACTCTAGCCATTATTTTGAGCATCCCTTCTTCTATCCATGGAAAAAAAATAAGAAAATATTTGTAAGTTTTTGAGATTTTTTTTAAAAAATCCGTATATTTTGCGCCTGTTTACACAAAAACTACTCATATTTTCGAATAATTGAACGTAAACTTAGTTAAAGACCCTACCTATCTTTAAGGAACATATTTCATTAAAAAATCTCAATATGCAATACTATAGTTCTAGGAAGACGCCCACAAAAATTTCCACTTTTGGAATTTTCGAAAAATCTGGGATTACAACGAAAAGAGAACTAGAGACCTACACCATTCCCTTAAGTGATCTTTAAGCTATCCGGGGAAAATGTTTGATAAAAAAAATCTAGTGTCATTTTTTAGAACATTTTGAAAATGATGGGGAATATCAATTTTGGAGAAAATCGGTTGAACGGTTTAGCCGCTAGCGTTGTTCACAGACACACTTTTTTTGCCGATGTTTCTGTATCAAGGACCCATAAAACAGGGATTGTAGCTACACTACGTTTTAGAGGATTTTTTTCTTAATTTAGCAACTGAATTTATCCACTTTTTCGTTGCCAGGGCCCTGTAATAAGAGTTTTTTCTGCCCCAAATCCTCCGTTTTTTCGCACATTACTCTATAGTGGTAGTGAGAAAGTAAAAAAGAGCCTTTTTGCACAGCGTGGAACACCTCAGCATACACTGCATTTCAGCGTCTGCGCATGCTGATGCAAAAAATTGAACAGCTCTTTTCGCATTACGCACCCGGAAACTAAAGACAATAAAAAAGTTATGGATGCCAACGGATGCAAAACCTACACAATAGAACAGGGCTTTCCAACTGGCGGCTCGCGGGCCACGTGTGGCCCGCCGGATCATTTTGTGCGGCCCGCGATTGCTTTGAAAAATTATACTATACCAACTAAATACAATATAATGGCATAATTCATCTTATTTTTATTTAATGATTTATTAATTATCTCGTTGTATGTATATTAATCATTATGTTGAATAAAAATCGTTTCTAATATACATTTGTTTCAGTATAATCTCAGTAGGTAGGGTTAAAAACCATCTTAAATTATGGTGCGGCCCGCGGCTTAACTATAATTTGATATGTGGCTCGTAAGGCCTTCTAAGTTGGATAGCCATGCAATAGAAGCTTGAGGAATGACTGAGTAAAAAATATCCATACTTCAAGGTGTGTTTTTTTTTGTAATTTAGTTTCAATTCAGGAGAAATTTATGATATGTTTGTAAGACGCTGCTGCATAATTATCAGAGAGCGACTAATGAACCGAATGAGTTTAGGCAGTCAGAGGCAACCTTTCCCGCTGTTTCTGTAGTGCTTTGGAACGTCCGTGCTCTCGCAGCGTGTCCACTCGTGAAATTAAAACCAATAGTGTCTAACTATACATACAAATTGTTCCCAATCAGGGCGGTGTATCTCGAAAAAGTTTATCACTTTTCTATCCGATTTTTCTTACCGCTTGTCCCTACTGGCCAATCGTAAACTGTGACTCATCTACCTTAGGAGGCGTAAATACCAGGGTATATATCTATCGGTATTTTGATGGAATATAAACCGCCTATGTACTGTAACATAACCTCATCGAATTTCAATATTTAGCGCATTTTGGAACTCTGAATAGGGACCGGATTTTTATGTAATTACATATTTTTTGTCTTTCTACTTACCGTTCTCAAAATTGTGATCTTGGCAAATCGTAGCCCTTCTAACACAATATCGAATTGTTTCGTTACATATTTAGTACTATATTACATATTTTACATATTTTGGTGTTTTCATAATATATTTTCGTATTTTATCAATTTTCTGCAATTAAATTCCATATTTTTTGTGGAAAGATGTATTTTTTTAAATCAGCATTTTCCTACATTATTGGGGAAATCTAGGTGTCCAAAATATCCTTGATACCATGTTTCGTGATCTGTAACCTTAATTTCTGAGAAAAATTTGCGATCGCCGACGTGTAACATTTCGATGAAGATGCTAGAGTGTATGTTAGCTGGTCGTAGATCTCGCCAGTTTGTGCAATGGCTTCTATTGTGATTAGTCCGTCTGCTAAACGGCGGTCCTGGATTACAATAGATGAAGCTTTTACTACAGACGAGAAAGTTGTATGATGTAAAGTGAGCAGTTTTTCGAAATGTAATTTCTTGCTAAGTAAATAGTTTTTAATTAGTGAATTTTAATATTACATATTATATCGGATTTTACATATTTATTACATGTTCTTACTGTTTTCATTAATATTTAAGTACATATTTTGACGTTTAATACTACATATTTTTCCGGTCTCTATTGATGAACATAATTTCATTCGTGGAATTATAAATACCACTCGTGCTTTGGAAATTCTCAGATAAATCCCCTCCTCGCTTCGCGAGTCTGGGATTTATCGACAATTTCCAAACCACTCGTGGCATTACCTTTACTAAATTCTGACATTGCTACAGCGATAATTCTTAAAAGAAATTAAATATTTCCGGCGAATTTGAAAAAATGTTAACTAAAGAATTAGCGTACTATGTACATCCGCTACAAGTTTTATTATAAAGATTTTTACAATTGTTACCAATTTGAAATGTAAATACGAATATTCAAAAATTTATATTTTTTGTATACATGTTGAAAATATATTTTAAATTTATTATACGTAAGTTCAAATAGCGGAAGAAAATATTTCTAAAACCTACGCTGATTTTAATTTAAACATTAAATTTAATATACAACACATTAATATCGGTTTAAATTACAAGATACATAACGTTTAATATAGTACTACATTAAATCTACATTGATTTTAATTTAAATGTTAAATTTAATGCACAAGCACATTAAAATCGCTTAACGTACACGGTTCGTTAAATTTAATGTACTGCAGTACATTAAATCTACATTGATTGTAATTTACACATTAAATTTAATGTATATGTACATTAATATCGTTTTAATGTACACGGTACATTAAATTTAATGTAAAACGGTGCATTAAACTACATTAAATTTAATGTAATTTCTGACAGTGTACCATAATCCATCGTATCGATTCAACAATACTACATAGCGTTAAGTATGCAATCTTCCCACGTGGGCTGTCGCTCCCTCGCAGCCAGCGCAGCGCGAAATGCTAATGAAGCTGCTGGCGTTTAGGAAGGAAGTCGAGTCGTAATGCTCGTGTAGTGCGATGGCCAAACGGGTTTGCAGCAGGTTTCTTCGAGCCTCTCCCCTCCCAGCGCCGTCTGCGTTGCCGTGCTCATTCACGAGGCGGGTTCAGGGAGTGGAAATAAACAAATCAATCGATCAAAGTTACTCTGATGATGGGTCTCCTTGAACATACCTTGAAATACAATTTCAACTATGGTGGGAACACCGTTAAAATCACAGACGCACAAAACAATAAAAGTTGTGAGACCCAAAGACTTGACACGTGTTTGCGTATTTCGACGTGCTGAATCCGAATGTGAAAGCCAAAATTGTGCCATCGCCCTCCAATTTTTTTAAATTCCCAAAAAGAGAAAAGACATCGTGACATTGCAGTTTTGTTTTCGGGCGTTGTTGTCAGACCCAAAGACTTGACACAAGTTTCTGTATCAAACGTAATTGTTGAAGATTTTGCGACAGAATTTCCGAAACTAATTGAGAATGATCTTATATTAGGATTAGAGAATAACGCAGAAGAACAGTTGGATTGTTTGTATGAGGCGCGAGTGTGATTGTGTGTGTGTGTATGTGTGTGTGTGTATGTGTGTGTGTATGTGTGTGTGTGTATGTGTGTGTGTATGTGTGTGTGTATGTGTGTGTGTATGTGTGTGTGTATGTGTGTGTATGTGTGGGTGTGTGGGTGTGGGTGTGGGTGTGGGGGTGTGGGTGTGGGTGTGTGGGTGTGGGTGTGTGTGTATATGTGTGTGTATGTGTGTGTATGTGTGTGTGTGTATGTGTGTGTATGTGTGTGTGTGTATGTGTGTGTGTATGTGTGTGTGTATGTGTGTGTGTGTGTATGTGTGTGTGTATGTGTGTGTGTGTGTATGTGTGTGTGTATGTGTGTGTGTGTGTATGTGTGTGTGTGTATGTGTGTGTGTATGTGTGTGTGTGTGTATGTGTGTGTGTATGTGTGTGTGTATGTGTGTGTGTATGTGTGTGTGTATGTGTGTGTGTATGTGTGGGTGTGTGGGTCGGGTGAAAAAGGCTGCAGCGTTAGTGTTATTGCGTGTATAGGTGCCACTAGTTACGTCAGTGTGTGTGTTTGTTGCGGAGAGAGTGGGTCTATGTGAATCGCGGTGTGTGGGTATAAGTGCAATCTGAGACTACAGGCGTATATCAGTGGGTAAAAGAGCCGTTGAGTGGGGAGAATGCTGGTGTGTGTGTTTTTCTTTCCATTTATACCTGTAGGTGTCGGTGAACGATTGTGGTCAGCAAGTGAGTGTGTGTGTGTGTGTGTGTGTGTGTGTAAGTGTGCGCGTATAGTTGCCTTCATGTGTGTGTGTGTGTGTGTGTGTGTGTACGCGCGAGTAGGTAGCTCTTGGTATACACCTGTGGGTGTCGGAGTGTGAGAGTTCGTGCGTGTTTGTAAAAAGTCTGTAATTATGAATGTCGGTGTGTAGGTGCGGCTTGTACGAGTAGCGGTGGTTGTGTGTGTGTGTCAGAGTGTGTGTGTGTGTGTGTGTGTGTGTGTGTGTGGGTGTGGGTGTGTTTCGCTGTCGTTTTAAGCCTGTGGGTGTTGGTGTTCGCAGTGTGTGAGTGCTTTGGTCTATATACGTGCTCAGGTAAGGTATAAGCCGTGAATAAGCGTGTGTAGGATCCTTTGTTTGATTGTATGTTATGGTTGTGTGTGTGTGTGTGTGTGTCGTGTGTGTATACGGGGCTGGTTGTGGCTGTATGGGGTCAACGTGTGCCTGTGGATGGGCGTGCGTAGGGTTCTTTGTTTGAATGGCTGTGATTGTGTGTTTGGTTGCGTGGTTATGTGAGGATGTGGTTATTTGTGTGTGTAGTTGTGGGTATGTCTATGGAACTGGTTGTGGCTGTATGGGTTCGATAGGTGTCCGTGGACGGGCGTGTGTGGGGTCTTGTATGTGCGTGTGATTGTGTATGGTGTGAGATTGATTGATTGATACGTGTTTCCGGGCTCGTCAACTACGTTAGCCATTAGTCCCGTAAGTGTAGTGCGTGTTTTTCTCTCGGGAGGTGGCGATGATCTTTTCCCCACTGGATGGCGAGATCTGGCGCCGACCTACCGTCGATTAGCGGGGTTTTCCCCTCAACCAGGTATATCCCACCAGCGGGGCACCGCCCCAGCCGGGACAAGACTTAGCTCCCGACCGGTCTCCCGGCATGTGTGGTAGTGTAGTGCATGTTAGTGTGTGTGTGTGTGTGTGTGTGTGTGTGTGTGTGTGTGTGTGTGTGTGTGTAAGGAGAGAGGATAGGTCAGGGAAGAGGTAGGAAAGCTCGCGCGCGGTCCGCGACCCGTTAGTTAGGGTAGTGCTCCGGCATTCGCCTGGTGTTGATCGGAGAAACCGCGGAAAAGTACCGATCAGAGCAGCCGGCCACTAGAGTTCTCCTCCAGACAGCGACTGAATTCGACCTAGCTGCCAAGCTAGTGTCGAAAATCTTCCGCCGTCGGGAGTGGAACCTAGGACCTCCCGGTCAGAGGGACTGCAGTGCCATCAGGTAGATGCACTGAGCCATCTCTCCCGGTGCGTAGTGTGTGTATGTGCGAGTGGTTGTGGCTGTGTGGGTTCGACGTGTGTTTATGGATGGGCATGCGTAGGATCCTTTGTTGGAATGGCTATGATTGTGTATTTCGTTGTGTGGTGTGTGTTTGTGGGAGTGCTCGTGGCCGTGTGGGTTCGTGGACGGGCGCGTGCGTGGTGCTTTGTGTGTGTGGGGGGGGGGGCTTTGGGAGGAAGGTCCGTTAGGCGCGTGGGAAGAAGGGCGGAGGAGGAAGCGATGGGAGGGAGATAGCGGCCCCCCTCCCCCGCCAGCGCCCCATTAACACCTGTTCTCTTGGCCCCCTCCCCAAAGACAAAAGAAGCTGCTTTTGATTCCCACTCACCCATACTATGACTGGACGCATACCGGCTTTGCCAATCCCGCTTTTTAAGACTAAAAGTTAATTAAATTTGTTCAAAGGAGTAGCTTAGTGGTCAGAGCAGCTGGGCGTGAAACCAGATGGCCCGGGTTCGAATCGCGGTCGGGCCGACCAACTTTTTTGAACAAATTTAATTATTAAAAAACGCATTGTTACTTAGTAGCAAGGTCACAATTTGGATTCTATACGACTGCGGAACATATTCTCCGAGCGTAATAGCTTTCCAACAGGTGACGGGAAAGGTGACAATTATATACTGAAAGTTAATGTCCCGCGCGGTACAGCCCAAATCACGCTTTTGTAAAATCTTTTGATTTAAATTTCCTAATGCAAAAAAATACAACAAAAAGGAAAACAAGAAAAGAAACACGTGAACGAAATCTCAGCGACAGTAACGGGTGAGTCGGTTGTCGCATATTGCAATGGGGTGTGTCGGATCATCGGGTGAGTAGGTCGTCGCATTGCATTATGGGTCGTGGAGCAAGCGACACCATTGCAGATCGCAATTCGCTGGTCATTTTTTAACGAAATGGCTGTGCGCTCGCTTCGCATATTGAATTCGTCAAACACTCTACTGGAAGAATAAACTGTACTTTACTTTTGTGCTGCTGTTCCTTCACGCTTTGTTTGAAGGTGTGTAAAGAATATACAGTTAAGATTTGTCGGCGCAAGACACATCCATTAAGGAAATTAAACTAGGAAAATGTGAATAAAATACAACATTAAATGGGAACGAGATTATAACTGGCTGTGCGAGGTAAAGTCCGACGAGTATAAAGCATGTTGTCGACTGTGTAAGAAAGAGCGGAGCGTTGCTCATGGTGGACTAAATGATATCGTAAAGGACTCGAAAACAAGCTCTCACGTGAAGATCGTGAGCCCTCACTCTGCAAAAAAATTAAGACTATTTAGCTAAGCCAGGTACGTCTTCTTCTGATTACGAAAATACCTATAAAATATCGTAATATATTTATGAAGCTGTTGAAATTTGGTAACATACTGAATACGTTGTTTATGACTGAAATCTGTAAAAATAAATTTGTTTCGATACTAAAATATTCTTATTCTTATTATTATTATTATTATTATTATTATTATTATTATTATTATTATTATTATTATTGTTTATTTTATTTTGTCCCGCTTTTTCCGAACAAATCGCGCTTTTTTCATTAAGATTTATAAAAAATCACGACTTGGACGAAAAATAATCTGGCAACGCTGACGCATACATAACTAGGGAGTCTACATCAGCAAATACTTTCTAGTGTTATTAGTATACGTTACGTACTATTAGAATTTTGCAATGTCTAACCTAATAAAACTGCAGCCATTTCTTGCAATATTCTTCATTCCATGAAGTGCCCGAAACGCGAAAAAATACATACCATCAAATGGTACAGTGTCATGTGTGGACATACCATCAAATGGTCCAGTGTGCAAGAGTCAAATAGTATAATTGTGTAAACTGCGCGCGAAGCACGTTTAAGAGACAGTATTGGTATCTTGGCTCCTAGGATTAATTAACGCATTGAACGAAATTCACAGAAGTATTAGAGCAATATAGGAACATTATAGAATAATAGGAGCCGATAGAGAATATATTAAAAATGCTTGGTCTACATTTGTATTCTCCTGGCTCATCGTTGTTCAGCTTAACGAAATCTTCATTTTTTTATATTCAAGTTTAAATGAAAGTAACACTTTTAATTTATAATTTACTGACTCATTTTCATCTTTCAAGAAGTTTTATAAAAAAAATTCTAGCTGCTTTTGTGAGAAAATATTATTTACATGTTTGTCAAAAATTGTCACCAGTTTGCTCAAAATTACGCAAACACTAATATTTTTTTAAAAAATCTTAGTGACTTATTTTTAAGGTCTAATTTTGAAGAACAGATTTTATTTAGGAAAAATATATTTTTAACGAAGTGTTTGTAAGAGGACGTACAAAAAATGCAACCTATTTTCAAAATGCAGACGTTTTAATGAAAATCGGACTTCAGCCATTTTTGTGTCGTTTGCTCTAGTCAAGCAAAAATGTTGAAATATAAATTTGGAGCCATTTTTGAGAAAATGTTGACAATGTCATTTGGACTTATAAAATCTAAAAATTAAAATATATATTCTGAAAACTCCGTGTACGGTCTAAGTGCTAATGTGGTTTACAGCCGGACGAATGGCAGATAGATAGACTTCCGAAAACTATTGCTATGCTAAAACTTGTAGATCAGATTGAAGAGTTATTTTACTTCGCTACCAGAGACGCGCAAATCATGGATTCTGATTGCACTAAGTACACGAAAAAAGTAATTTATTATATACAAGAGCAAGAATAAATAATAAGGGACCTAGAAATAGGAATACGGGATCCAAAAATCAGTGATGTGACGAAAAATTGGAATTTGTTCCTGCAGCATTACATAACTTTCTCTTTCTGCGAAGTACCTACGAGAAAGTTCTGTGAAGTACCCACGAGAGAGTACCTTCTCAACTACATTAAACTGAATGTATACATTAGTATAGTATTCAGTTTGGATGATCTGGTTATTTGAAAGTTCGATTTCTGAAAAATAGGAGAATAGTTCAATACATCACTTTTCAATAATGTACAAGACAGAAATGTTTTAAATAACAGCTTTATATATTAAAAAGAATACAAATTTCACACAACGTTTTGGAAACGGTTGGTTTCCATCATCAGGTGACAAATATAATATATAAAACAATGGAAGAGTACAAAATATATAAATATATTTATAATTGATGATGAAACGAAATCACGGATTGAATCGTTACATTACCAAAAATCATGCATCTATGACCAGTGCGTAAAGTAGTCAGTACTACTTGCGCGCGGTAGACGCTGTCCATTTTCCACACCTCGGCGCTTGAGGTTCTATTTTAGGTTCGGTTGTAGAAAAATATTTTAATGTAATCATGCTTCTTTCAAAATTAACAACTACTTATTGGAATTAAACCACCTATTTTTGTGGAAATTAGAAAAATGAATTGTGGCATTAACTTAGAAGAGTGAGAGTAACTTGAAAATGCAGACTGTGCATTAGCTATAAGTATTCGCTCAATGGACCAAGATAAATCGAAATAAAAATCGTCGTGTTCGGAATTTTTTAAGGAAAGAAGATCCTGCAGAATACTTCATTTGCTTGGTACGACTAACTTTCAGACGTATGTTGGATAAAGTTTCGAGTATTAAAAACGATAAAATATTCCATTGAAAACATGAAATTCTTTGAATTCTCATGTGCTCCATATTTATTTTCTAGCCTCCCTGATCACATGGTAAGATCTGGGCAGAGGCGGGATTCAGGGGGGGCAAAGGGGGGGCAACTGCCCCCCCCCCAATGTTGGGACAACTTTAAAAAAAAATTTATTTTATTTCGCGGGTCATCAAATGTATATATAAAAGATTTATTTGTTTCTGTATTTTAAGAAGAAATATAATAACAATAATAATAATAATTAAGTGAACAATAATTTTATTAACCTGACCTAATAACATACATTTATAAATTGGTGAACTTTAGTTTAGTATTATAAAAGGCACGGGATAATGTTCAGAGTTATTCTGAATATCCCTTATTAACCCTCTCATGCATGGTGTCCTCACGTGGACGGCTACTTTTTCATAATTGGCGCCAAGTAAATAGTGTCACAATTGATATGTAGTTATCAATACTTCCATTAGGATCTCTAGTATCGATTACACTACTTACTGTAGTTCCAGATTTTTATGTTAGGGGAATACTTTCGTTTGAATTGTGAAGGTGCATGTAAATGTTGAGTACTGAAGAACGTCGAACTAAATACACAGAAAACATGCTTTTCTTTTTAAAATAATGTGCTCAGGCATTTTTTTTACAATATGTTTAAACAATGTAGGACCAACTATAAATTAGTTGCGCCTAATTTCGAATGATAGTGATATTTATGGAAAAATTTATATCCGTCCTCATACGACGGCATCATGCTTGAATTAAACTATTCGCGGTAAGGACTTTGTGTATGATTGATATTTTTCATCATAATTTTCTGAACACTTTTTTTAATATAAAACATTTCTTAGTGTGTACTATGTAAAATTCATATATCATCTAAAAATGCCTGGCTCAAATGACGCGCAATATAATATTTCGTGGAAAAAAAATAGTTCCTTTTTCTCTAGTAATACTACGATTATACCTTTATTTATTGGTACTCATGCTCTTGAAATTATAAACTATATTGTTCGGAGTAATAGTAGTTGTTCTCTCTTTACTATAAGGGATACGACAATGCAGAAAGAAGAAATATTTGGAAGAATTTCAAATTGCAGATATTTTGAATTCTGGATTGAATGTAGAAGTAAATGCAGACAATTACTGTATCAGTATATCATTTGTAATTAAACTAAAAGATGTCCATATGGTACGTGATATGCAAGTACCTGCCGAGAAACTCTCAAGCAGAAGCACAATGTCCTTACCGCGAATAGTTTAATTTCTCTCTAATTAAATGCTCACCTTAAAAAAAATTGAAAAAATCTAAAATAATCCTTATGTGTCCAAACAGATGGTGCAACTTTAGAAATGGGACTGCAATGGGCAATGAAAACTTCATGCAATTGCATATTTTTACTGACTGTGCATATCGAAAGGAAATGTATATAACTCCAACTATCTCCAAAAATAAAACAAATTTACCCTATATTTATTTTGCATGTATGCAATTTTTTACTTTAACTGCGTATTTTAATGTATGCAGTATATTTAAGTGCATATAATCCAGTTTTTTGTGTGGAGTGGATCGAAGTCAGATCTTTTTGGGTATTTCTCTTTCAACACTCACTTCTAAAAGTGGCATTCTTCTGACAACGCGGGTATGGAAAACACGGGTATGGAAACTGAACACGGGTATGGAAATTGAACCTCTAGTACCCTTTGCACGGATTCGGGATATACTTTCTTGGAGTACTGTGGAGTAACTTTTGGTGCATTAATACGAGGGTCCTTCTTTATTATTTTTACAAGAAAATTCTCTTCTCGATCTGAAAGTCTTCGGATTGCAGTTCAATCGCCTATTCATTCCTATGTACCATTGGAATACAAGTCACTCACTGTGCTTTTTTCATTAATGGCATTTTCCAACCTTTTGGGCATCATTAACCCTGCCCATCATTAAGGCTACTCAAAGTTGTTCTTCCCTCAATTCCTTTTTATTTCGCTTAAATGTTTAGGTTCCCACGTATCTGGTTCATCAACTGAAAGGCGACCTTGATTTTTCTTTTTGGTGATAGGTAAAGTAACATTAAATTCAACATTTCCTATTGATATGCAGTCAGTAAAAATATGCATGAAGTTCCGCGGCAAGTTCCGCTATAATCATAGTCGTTCCGTCAAGTTTCGTACCGTCAAGTTTCGTACCCATCAAGTTTCGTACCCGTCAAGTTTCGTACCCGTCAAGTTTCGTACCCGTCAAGTTTCGTACCCGTCAAGTTTCGTACCCGTCAAGTTTCGTACCCGTCAAGTTTCGTACCCGTCAAGTTTCGTACCCGTCAAGTTTCGTACCCGTCAAGTTTCGTACCCGTCAAGTTTCGTACCCGTCAAGTTTCGTACCCGTCAAGTTTCGTACCCGTCAAGTTTCGTACCCGTCAAGTTTCGTACCCGTCAAGTTTCGTACCCGTCAAGTTTCGTACCCGTCAAGTTTCGTACCCGTCAAGTTTCGTACCCGTCAAGTTTCGTACCCGTCAAGTTTCGTACCCGTCAAGTTTCGTACCCGTCAAGTTTCGTACCCGTCAAGTTTCGTACCCGTCAAGTTTCGTACCCGTCAAGTTTCGTACCCGTCAAGTTTCGTACCCGTCAAGTTTCGTACCCGTCAAGTTTCGTACCCGTCAAGTTTCGTACCCGTCAAGTTTCGTACCCGTCAAGTTTCGTACCCGTCAAGTTTCGTACCCGTCAAGTTTCGTACCCGTCAAGTTTCGTACCCGTCAAGTTTCGTACCCGTCAAGTTTCGTACCCGTCAAGTTTCGTACCCGTCAAGTTTCGTACCCGTCAAGTTTCGTACCCGTCAAGTTTCGTACCCGTCAAGTTTCGTACCCGTCAAGTTTCGTACCCGTCAAGTTTCGTACCCGTCAGGTTTCGTACCCGTCAGGTTTCGTACCCGTCAGGTTTCGTACCCGTCAGGTTTCGTACCCGTCAGGTTTCGTACCCGTCAGGTTTCGTACCGCCCAGTTTCGTTCCGAAGAAATATCGTTTCGTCTCGTTCGCCCCGTCACGTCACAAAACTGTCCCGTCCAGATTCTTGTCGTTAAGTTGCGTCTCGTTCAATTTCGTCCCGTCCAGTTTTTCCCGTCAAGCTTCGTTCCGTCCAGTTTTTCCCGTCAAGCTTCGTCCCATCCAGTTTCATCCCGTCCAGTTTCGTGTCGTTCAAAAAAATGAAAGCTCTGAAGAAGGAAGGAAGAGGCTTTGTTGGCTTCTTCAGAAGTCATTTTATTTCAAAAATTTTTTTTTGGATGGAAATTTAAAAATCATGCATGAGAGGGTTAATACATCCTCTTTCAATTATATTTTGCTTTGAAACGTGATTTACTTGGAAATTAAACAATTTCATGCTTAAAATCATGAGTCATAACTAGACCTTGGATTTTAGGACAAGTGCCTATTTAGTTCCTTTAGGATGTTGTGAAAAATAATTACAGATATTTACGAATCATGAGAGAATAGATCTACAGAAAGCGTCTAATAGTGTCTAAAATGTCCTAAAAGGGCGGTTGATGCCTATTTTAATACGTTTTTGCCTAAAACTGTTTAAAGCAAGTGATTTTCAGGAACGATCATATTTTAAACGCTAAATTTTCGAAATTCGTTTTACGGAAACGCAAAAACTTTTCAGAGATGCAAATATTGTGTGATCGAGTACGCAATCGACATCGAACCGAAATCTTTCACCCAAAATACCGAACAAAGGAGCCCTGCAAGTCAACATAATTAAGATGTTTCACGCTCGTCTCCGATCAGCACGCACTTCTTGGGCAATTGCACCCATTCCTGGTGCAGCTAGGCTGTTGTTCACAGGTTTAGGTGTATCGCCGCAGCGCGTCGTCTGCGAAATGAAATACAATATGTTTTAACCCTTTGACTGCCACGTGTGTTAATCTCAAAATTACGCTGCCAGGCCACGCCCGTTTTATCGCTACTCTAAATTGCATAAGTTGTGCATCATAATTATACATGTGGCCTCTCCTTGCGGGACAAATCGGTATCAATTTGATACTTATGGCAGCCTTAAACATTGTTTTTATGCATGCCATCTGTAATTGCAAACTATCAAAGACCGGTTTTAGTTTGCAGAATTTTAATATCGGTGATGGTTGTAAAATGAGCCCCGAACTATGGTGCGTATATGAGCCCAAACTTTAACTGGCACTACAACTTGTGTTCGTACCTATTTTTGTTTCTAAACAAGGATCTAGGCCACCAAGGATCTAGGACTGCCACCAAGGATCTAGGGACAAAACAAAAAGGAGCTAGTGGAGCTACGGAATGGCACACACTTTCTCGTACTTGTTAGTTTCCTAATTTCTTTGGTCAGGGCTAACTTTTAGGTCGTGTCCCATCCTTTTGCCAGCTATCATCTATCGCCGCCCGAACATTTTTTCACGTTTGCTCACTTTGTCGGTTTCCTAATGGCTGAATCGAAAAACTACTTTAAGAATATTATTGAAGAGTAAACCTTTGTACCATATGGAAATTTTCGTTGAAAAATTTGGTGCCGTTTTTACGAAAATGGCATTTAACTGTTACTGTAAATGCGAAAGTTGAAGCTCTTTCTCACAGAAAACTATTGCGATTTCGAAAAACTTCATTTAAAGTCGTTTGAATCATTGCCTCTCACAAATGCAATAATGTATACAAATCGAGGAAAATGTGCATATTAACAGCGTGAAAAATATTTCAAAACAATTGCATTTGTGTAATTTTTGAAGAAATAAAATAATACAACAAAATGAATTTTCTGTCATCCTAAAGATTGCAATTAGCATTATGCATACAAAAAAGTTTGAGGAAAAAATTTGGAGCCGTTTCTGCGAAATGGTGTTTGAATGTTTCTGTAAATGCGGAAATTTGAGCTCATTTCCACCAACAAATGTTGAGTTTTCGAAAACTTTTAAATTACATAATGTAATGCACATCCACTCATAAACGCAATAATATGAACAAATCGCCTCTAATGTAAATATTAACGACGTAAGAGACAAGTAAAAAAATACATTAGTGTAATTTTTGAAGAAAAACAACAACAAAAGAATAGAGCAAAATAGCGTGTTATCTTAGTACATTTAACACTATCCGTCCCAAAAGTGTAAAGAAACTAGTGGTGCTACAACAGCACTTACTTTCCCGTATTAGAGGAAACAGCTAAGTAGTACTGTAATATTGCACTTTATGCGCTACTAACATCTTCGCCTTGGAACTCACTATTTCCATTGCAGTGTTGTCAGAACTATGTGAATTCTACAACTTCACAAAAATAGAATGCAAAAGTTTTGTAACCCTGTATTGGAAAAAAGAAGCCTGATACCCTGGAAATATAGAAATGCCTTCCATTGGCCATGATTAGGGAAGAGTATTTTAAAACCATGCAACAAATTCTCTACTCACTACAAATGGTACAGCATGTGCTGCAAAACTAAATATTTGCCTGCAAATATCAACATAAATTAGACAATTATAACTCCTTTTCATACAGCACCATTAGGTCACAACAATGACACTAATTCACAGATATTCGCGAGCGCAAAGTGAATTCCATTGTTGCAGACCCTGCATTGTCGCTATTCTGAGAGCTATTAATTCTTTTTACTTATTTCAAATATTTCAAAATAAACAATTTCTAAAATATTAATGTGTAAGTCTATAACAAAGTTCGAATGTAAGAAACGAAGAAAGAAATAATATACAAAATTGCACATTCTAATTTACGACGCATCCAGCTGTCCGAAGCGCAGTAAATTTACAGCGGCCTATCTTAATTTTTTCAAAATACGAGTAGTTTTTCTTTAATTTTGTGACAAACGTATTTGTCACAAAATTAAAGAAAAACTACTCGTATTTTGAAAAAATTAAGCATGACCGTATTTATTTTATTTATTTATTTGTCAAAAAACAGAAACAGAATGGCACAGACTTTCCCGTATTAGTTTTCTATTTTCCTGGGTCTTCGCTAGCTATTCGGAATTGCCACATACTCTTTCTTGCCAGCTACCATCTATCATCGCCAAAAGTACATTTTTTTGTCATTTTCTTAATTTTTCGGTTTCCTTTCGTTTCGGTAGAACAGAAACATTAATTTTAGAATATTAAAGAACACAAAAACCTAGCCGTAAATGGCAATTTTCTTTTAAAAATTATGTGCCGTTTAAGAGAAAATGGCGTTTTAGCACTACTAAAAATGCGAAATTTGAAGCTCATTTTCACAGAAAATTTTTGAGTTTTCAAAATACATTATTTGAAGTTATTTGAAGCACTTACACTCACAAATATAATCATCTTTACAAATTGCGGATAATGTGCATATTAAAGATGTGAGAGATCTTTCAAAAAATTTACATTTATATAATTTTTGAAAAAAACAAAAAAAAAACTCAAAATAAACTTCACGCTATACTAATGAGTGTAATTAGCACTATCCGTTACAAAAGTTTCAAGAAAAAAATTGCAGCCATATACGAGAAAATGACGTTTGAGCATTTCTGAAAATGCCGAAATTTGAGCTACTTTTCACAGAAAACGGTAGTGTTTTCGAGAAACTTTACTTGACATTATTTAAAGCATTTATACTCGTAAATATAATAATGTAAAAAATCGCCGATAATGTAAATATTAACGGCGTGAGAGACAAGTAAAAAAATTTACATTTTTGTAATTTTTGAAAAAACCAACCGATAGACCAAAATGGCTTTTATGTCATTGATAGAGTACATTTACCACTATCCCTACCAAAAGTTTAAAGAAAAAATTTGGAGCCGTTTTTGAGAAAATTTTCTTTTTGTAATTTTTTAAAATTGCACATATTGCACGCAATATTGCACGAAAACTACCAAAATTGTGAAAAACATTTACATGACCTTTATTAAAGAAATCAATATGCAGAACAAATTTTATTTGAATTTATTTATCTATCTTCAATTTTGTAGTTGGAGAAAGACGCCGAAAAAAATTCAAACTTTCACAATTTTCGAAAATTCAGAGCTGTACGTGAAAATCGGACCTATGCCATGTTAAAAAGTGTATTTTCCTCTATTCATACAAGAAATTTAAAGAAAAAATTTGGAGCCGTTTTTGAGAAAATGTTGAAAATCCCCGGGGGGCCTTCATATAAAGTACCCCCAAATTTTAAAGAATCTTTTTCAAAATCACAAAGCTTCGACTAGAATCAGATCGACTGGGGAATATCAGTTTTGAAGAAAATCGACCGAACGGTTTAGGCGCTAGCGTTGACCACAGACGGACAGACGGACGGAATGCCGTCAATCGATTTTTAAGTGTAATGAAGCAACAAATCATGGATTTTGACCACACCACGAGATAGAGGATATTTTTTTCTTAATTTAGCAACTGGTTTTATCCACTTATTCGTTTTCACGGCCCGGCAATTAATTTTTTTCCGCCGAAAATTGACCATTTTTTCGCGCAGCATTACATAACTTTCCCTATACTACGTATATCACTCCGTGTATACGTACGTATACGGGAAAGTAAAAAATCTAGAGCCGTTTTAAAGAAACTCTTTTTGATATTTTTTAATATTACACATGTTAGACGCAATATTGCGCGAAAACTAATAAAATTTTCAAAAAAATGTTCAAGACCTAAACGAAAACTAATTATGAAGAAAAAAATGTACTTGAACGAAAAATCTCTATCTTCATTTTGTAGTTGTAGAAATACGCCGAAAAAAATTCTGTATCTTGCAACTTTCAAAAATTCAGATTTATCAGTGAAAATCAGACCTATGCCATCTTTATAAATGTATTTCATTCTCTTTTTACGAGAAATTTAAAGCAAAGATTTGGAGTCATTTTTGAGAAAAGTTTGAACATGTCCCGAGAACTTCACAGTGAAGTACCTCCAAAAATTAATGCATGTTTTTCAAAATCGCAGAGCTTCAACTCAGGCCAGATCGACAAGGGTTTTATTGAGTTTCGAAAAAATCGTACCCATAGTTTAGGCGTAGTGTTGTTCACATACCCGAAGGACGGATGGATGTTTTGGAGGAAAACAAATTGTTCGACATTAGTGGACACCCAAAACGTGAATTTCCGTCGAAATCTCGAAATCGATTTTCCACTACACTACATAACATTCTGAATACTGCGTATATTACTCTGTATATACGTACGTATACGAGAAAAAAAAACTAGAGCTACAGAATAGCACAGACTTTTTCGTACTAGTTAGTGTTCTAATTTCGTTCGTCTGGGCACACTTACATTGTCCCATCCTTTTGTCACCTATCATCTATATTGGCCCAAAGTACACTTAAAAAAAATTATCCGATGTTGAAGATGAAGTTATATTTCTTTAAAAAAAATCATTTAATTCATTTTTTAAGTCGAAATTAAACCGGGGGCTCATATTATCATCTTGCTCAGTAGATTGCATTTTAAATCAAACAGTTTATTAATGTAGATGTTTAAATATATATCCGACAGTTATGTATCAACATTTGTCATCATAATAAATAATAAATATTTTCGATATATGATTCACTGAGGAAAAATGCATCGTTGAATTTACAGTTCGGGCTTTTCAAATAACAATGAGGATCGTCACCTCTGTGTTCAACTAACCTAATTAATAACTTTCAATAATAATCAATGAAATAATTAACAAAATTGAAAACGGTGTATGTAACTACATCGCAATTAACTTAAAGCATTAATATGAATGAATTGATATTATAATAGTGTTTATAATAGTGCCCAAATTTGCGCCCCCAACGAAAGATCCGAAATCCCGCCTCTGGATCTGGGCATTTTCGATGTTTATGAAACGTGACGTTTACTTGATACCTGCAGTCGAAGCTCCCCAGCTACGCGGCTCGTCCGCAAACATACCGTAGGTTTCACTCGGAATTGCCCACTCTTTTGTCAGGGCTGGGAACCTCAGCGGCGGCACCCGTTATTTTACTGTTCCCGTGCTCTTGAAGCTTCTTATGTATGGCACTTTTGGACTTTTCTTATAAAACGACTCAAATATTCAATACTCGACATTTTTTAAAAAATGTCTTCTATTATGATGAGTAATCAAAGTATTTCCGTATAAATTTTTCACCATTCAATGTTAGATTTAATTATTTTTTTAGTTCAATCAACGTTTGTAGAAAAAAAAAATTTAAAAAAAGGAGTGCAAATACTGTATCAAATATCAGAAATACAAACTGTGCTATACGAAATACCCGTGAATAAGATAATATATTTAAATACTACACAAAAATAACTGTAATAACATAACTAATAAAGAAATAATGTAAGTCAGCAAACGAATGTCTTATACTTGCACTAAAATAGAGGTGACAAATAAGGGAGTATCTCGTATTAAAGTGAAATATTTTTTCAAAAATTGTCTTTTATTTATCAAACATGTAAAATAATTACCTTTATCTCTGGTATCCTTCCTGCAATTGTCTTACAAACTTGCCGACGATGAAAATCGCAGAGAATTATAAGGTTTTAAACATTGTTACAGCGAATAATACACGAAATAACCATACATTCCGTAATTTTCATCCATAAAATGGGGGGGGGTGGTCTTATTCAAGAAAATGTTATTTTTTTCAACGTCTCTTATTATCCTCAATCTGTGGTGGCGATGGTGTAACGGTTAGCGTGTTGGACTGTTATACCAAAGTTCGCAGGGTTCAAACCCGTTCGAAACCATGGATTTTTAGGGGCGAAAAAATCCTTCGTACGTCTTCCTTCGGAGAGGAAGTAAAGCCGGCTGTCCCATGTTAGTAGATTTACTGCATGTAAAGATCTTCAAGCCTAAATGACGCCTCTGAGCAAAATTCATAATCGCCTGTTTCGTCGCCCAAGGAATACCTTCTTTCTCCGCTAGTTGGTGAAAGGAGCGTAGCGAAATTTGCGTGGTCAGACGGAAGAGCAATCCTCATGGCCGGAGTCTCGCCACGTAAAATGAGGTAATTCAAGTCAATCTGTGCGAATTCCAGTCCCGGCTATGTAAAACAATGTACTCGGGATCAGTGGTAAAGGTCATCAGCCCATTCTATTCTTTGTAGCGTACTCGATGCCTCCGACTGGCGAGCTGAACTTTCCATTTAAAACGACGTATGATGAAAAGTGGTCATTCAAAATGTGCTACGCGATATCAAGTGTCATCTATGCTACGATCACATGGTGAAAATACCTATAACTTAGCGGGATTTGAACCCATGTAATAAGGTTGCTATTTTAACTCCTTTAATTCGTCATGTTCTTTCTTTGACACTTTATATGTGAAGATTGGTTGGGGATGAGATCCCTCAGATGTATTTAATCTACACCAAATATGTTGTGACAGTCACAATCGTTTCCACTACCGTTTCAAAGTCAATGAACTTGCATTTTTAGTACGTTTCTGCCGTATATTATCAATTTATTAGTTAGGTTATTATGGTATATTTTTGTGTGTAATTTAAATATTTTTCTTATTCATAGATATTTCCTTTAGCGCTGTTTGCCTTTCTGATATTCGATAAAGTATTTGCACTCCTATGAATTGTTTTTTAGATTTTTTCTACAAACGTTGAACTATGAACTGAAACAATAATTTAATCAAACATTTAATGGTGACAAATTGACACGGAAATACTTTAATTACTCATCAAATAATTGAACTGGTGAACGAGTTTGAAGTGCAAATTGACGAGTTTGAAGCGTGGAAACACGATGTTGATAGGGAAAGGGTAGTTTTCATATGTAAAAGTATGTTTGTTGTACAAAAGAAAAAACTTGGAGTAAGTGGAAATTTTTAGTACATTCAAGGGTGGATTCGATTTGTAAAATGAAAAATTTGATGTGCAAAAGTGTGAAATCGATTTGTAAAAACGATGAGTTTGTTGTGCAAACCTTCTACTTTTCGTCAAAATTAGGACCAAACGTGATGGAAAGTGCTGCAGGAACTTGGCTGCTCCATAACAAAATACAGTAATTCAAGAAAAGGCTCAGTATATTTTTCCTTAGTCCTTGAGTGTGTAGATACTGTTTTTTAAGCTACAAAAATCATTGAACCTATTAAAGATTTTTACAAATAAATCTCGTTTAAAGTTTCTTTGTGCAATAGCCCACAGTATACGTATGAGTGCGGGCAACACATATTTTAAAAGACTGTTGGTGACTGTGTACTTTCCAAATGGAGGGGACCATCGGGCAAAGTTCCTTATGAATTTGCCCGCCCCCAAAGACGCGCATTCTCAATTAATCATGTATGAATTACTGTTATAATGTACTTTTTCTGAGTCGCTAATGACCCAGTTGTCGATGCGACGTTAAACAAAGACGCGCATTGCGTAGCGTTCATTATACCGTTTCCAGACGCGTCAACAGCTCTGGCCATTAGTACCTTAAGTACAGTGTAAGTTTATACACATCACATATGATCCTTTTCGCTGTCAGGTAAGATCCATCCTAACCTACACGTCGGTTTCCGGGTTTTCCCCCACAGCATGGCATCTCCCCAGTCGGGATAAGCTCTAATTTGCCGACTGGTCTCTCAAAATGTGTGCTATTGTAGTGCATCTCAACACAAATGTATGTACGTAAGGGATGATGGATAGGACAATGCGGAGGAAGGAAAGATCGCGCACGGTCCGTGGCCCGTTCACCTGCAATGATCGGAGAAACCCCGGAAAACTACCGATCAGAGCACGGTCCGCTAGAATTCTCTTCCAGACAGCCACTGAATTGGACCTAGCTGACACGCCAATGTCGAAATTCCTGCCACCGTAAAAACTGGTACCTAGGACCTCCCAGTCAGAGGCACTGCAGTGACATAAGTTAAACATTCTTTTTAAAACAATGCATTGTCCGTAGTGTTTCATATACTGTGGGCTGTGATATACTGGCTAGATAGCTAGGACTGGCTAGATAGCTAGGACTTCGTCCTAGCTTTCTGGACAGTGTGGAAAGTTCTGCCACCGTCGGAACTGAAACCCTGGTCAGAGGTACTGTGGTGACATCAGTTAATGCCCTGAGTAGACATTGGATGTTTAGACACTAAAAAATTGCATTTTAGGCGCCTAAAAAGACACTGAAAATGTCAAGAATAAGGAGGATAAAGGCACTGTCATAAATTACATTCACAATAAAATTAAAAAGTATTTGTAAACCTCCATACATATTTAGAACTCTTCTACATTTTATTCTTAATAGTTTCCATTGCAATATATTACCAGTAACGTTTCAAGAATCGCAATTTCAAATCTGCAACGATTGGGAGACAAAATCAGTTTGAATACAGAGAAGGATTTCTGAACACCTACTGATCTATCTGGCATATATTTTAGAAGTCCAACATTAGCAACACTGAAACCTTCTGGGAATTTATATTTATTTCCACTCAAAAGGTGCCCTCGGTGTATTGTTAATCGACCATTTTCTCAGAATATGGCTAGTATTTACTGAAATAGGGAAATGGAGAAAAGTATGTTGGTATTCTTTCAGGAATTCTCTCGTATTTCAGAATACAAATACGTGAATTGAGGTTTCGTATTAAATGGTCAGGTTGGACCATGGCCGATTTTCTCATATCTTAGCATTGTATACAAAAATAATACATTAAGGGCAAAAACGTGCAATAATTCTAAACAAAAAGGCATTTATGCAAAAAAAAGGCATTTATGCTAAATTAAGCAAAAATAAGCATTATAAAACTTCGTCATATGTCGTCATTTGTCATGATTCGTCCACATATACTATTATCGGCCTTTAAATAAGTTCGCTAGAAAAAAATAGGCATTTCCCTAAACATCCGATGTCTACTCCTGATTATAGTGCAATTTTTGTAACTTTGCTCCTCAAGGTCCGTCTTCACGATGGAATATGTCACGGTATTTCGCGTCTTTCTCAGTCTTGCCGCTAGATATCGCATGATCGCGACCGTACCAAGCAGTATTTGCGATTATGCGATATCTACTGGCAAGGGCAAGAACGACGCGAAATGACGTGAGGTATTTCATTTTGACCATAGGGGCTTGAGGGACAAAGTAATAAAAATCGAACTACAGGGAGAAGATTTTTATGCCCTAAAAACTTGAAATATGCTTTTTAAAATATGCATTTATCACATACAAATTCTCAAATATGCGCTTTAATATGCGTTTAAATTGACAATATATCATTTCCTGTATAAACCTTTCTTCATGAAATTCGGGAGGAGCACGTTTGGAGAAGCACCGATGTCTAGCCCTGAGCCACCTCCGGAGTGTTGTATACCTAATGAAACAATACTAGGAGGTCTGCAACAACAATTTATTAACAACCAAAATTCCACAGAATAATCCAGAAACGTAGCCAGGAGTCACAATATCCGGGAGATGTTTTATTAGCCGGGTCGTTATACAAATTACAAATAACCGTGATCCAAAGAATTACAAGTAGGCGTGCCAGGTACAATCTCTAAGTCAGGTAAATGTTCTACGGAAAGCTGCCGGTGACGGAATGCGAGGCCCTCGCTCCACGGCTGCCGCGCGGTCTTGCCACCCCTTCGCCGGGGAGGGGTGGCGGCTTCGAGCCCCTCTGCTAAAGAAGAATTCACGTAAGAACAAGCAAAAGTGACAGTTCGCTAAACAAGTGAACATCACATGTAATTCAGAGAAGTATCCCTCCGCTGCGGCAGCTGTTGAGAAACACGTGCACCTATACGCACCTTACATTCAAGACTCGGTTTTAAAATAAACATAATACTTATCACGCAAAAAACTAAATTCCATACAATGTGTATCAAAAAATATTTTTTTACAGAAGAGCACATAGCACTGCACTTCCTAATTTCAATTATTTCTCGTGGCGCACTATATGTTCGTCGGACGAGGACATCACAAAAGGAAGCGTCGAAGCCTTTTACAAGTTAGCCAACTCAAACGAATGAATCGAGGAAGGAGAGTTCAATGGGATCAAGGACACAACGACCACAGAACCTTCGGTTATGTTGCCAGCACTAGCTGTCAAATTGCTTTACAGGAGGAGGGGGGGGCGCCTTCAACGCCTCGGTCGCTCGACTACGGCGGCGAGGCGTATATCGATTTTCGCTGCAGTGGCGGGCACTACACGGAGGTTGAGCTGCGTGGAGCTGCGTGGAGCTGCGTGGAGCTGCGTGGAGCTGCGTGGAGCTGCGTGGAGCTGCGTGGAGCTGCGTGGAGCTGCGTGGAGCTGCGTGGAGCTGCGTGGAGCTGCGTGGAGCTGCGTGGAGCTGCGTGGAGCTGCGTGGAGCTGCGTGGAGCTGCGTGGAGCTGCGTGGAGCTGCATGGAGCTGCGTGGAGCTACGTGGAGTTGCGTGGCAGGCGGATCGTTGTCGGCGGAAGCGCTTGCTGCTCCCACGCCCCCGGCCGCCTCTTGGTCGACGCGTGCAGCGTTTTCTCTTGTTTCTCTTCCTTTCCTTGCACCAACTGCGATGGCTCAGAGGGAGGGTGTGCACCTGGAACGTTACACGCCGGGAGAGGTGGCTCTGTGCATCAACTGATGTCACTGTAGTCCCTCCGGGAGGTCCTAGGTTCCACTCACGACGGCGCGCCGCGGCGGCAGAAATTTTGACACTAGCTTCTCAGCTACGTCGCATTCAGTCGCTGTCTGAAGGAGAATTCTAGCGGCCGGCTGCTCTGATGGGTAGGGTTCCGTGGTTTCTCCGATCAACACCAGCGAATGCCGGAGCAGTACCCTAACAAACGGGCCACGGACCGCGCGCGATCTTTCCTTCCTCTTCCTTGTCCTATCACACTTACTCTAACATGCACTACTCTACCACACATGCCGGGAGAGCAGTCGGCAGCTTAGAGCTTGTCTCAGCTGCCCCGCTGGTGGGAGATACCTGGTTGAGGGAAACACCCCGCTAGTCGACGGTAGGTTGCCGCCAGATCTCGCTATCCAGCGGGGAAAAAATCACCGCATCTCCCGAGAGAAAAACACGCACTACACCTACGGGACTAATGACCTACCTAGTTGACGCTCCCGGAAAACGAATCAATCAATCAATCGAATGTTACAGCACTTCGATCTCTGCGCATGCGCAGTTCACGTTTCGCATGAACTCCCTAAAGACACCACCGTTTATCGGGAGGTATTAATATTTGAATTCCGACATTAGTCATTGTACCAATGTCTGGAGAAGGATTCTAGAAACTATACTTCGATTTTCGTAACTTTGTCCCTGACAGGAATTCAGCTGTTTCGCTGCCAGTTCAATCGGGAGCTTATATTTCGCGACAGTGACATCAGTATGGTGACCGTTCAAAGCTCCCGATTGGATGAAACCGTGAACAGCTGATTCCTGTCAAGGGACAACATTACAAAATCGCAGTATAACTAGCAAAAACAACAAAATATTTGGTAGTTTCCGGAGGATTCTGCTGTCAGTGTCAGGCGAATGTTTTAATAACGCCCTCGGAGGACTCGCAGCATTTCCTTTCTGTTCATTGACCCATCCTCACCCCTTACTCGATTACTTTCCTCTCTCTCTCTCCTCTCTCTCTCTCTCTCTCTCTCTCTCATACACACATACATGCCCAACACATGTCCATGATACCTGAAAGGGGATATCCCACCAAGGCGAAGTATAGGTCATCTCTGTATCCTTGCGGGAGTAACATCGCCATCTCTCTCGATGCAATAAACGCACGGAAGCAACTCCAACACGGCGAGTAATGTAACTGACGCTCCGAGAACTCATTTACGTTTTGAAATCTTTCTTAACCCTCCGGTGGGCGCGTCCCATCATTTCGCACCAGCAGGCGCGTGCGGCACTCCGTGCCTCATTCAACAACTTCGGCTTTCACTATAATAGGTATTACTTTTGTTATGGAATATGAAGGAATATTCTTTATGTTTTATACATTTAATTTTATAACTAAATATCAAACGAAATACTATATTAATCAGAATCTGATCTCCCTCCGTGTCTTGGCACGTGTTACATGTCGGGTAATGAATACGGTGCAAACGTGCCTTCTAACGTTTTTTCGGAAACAAAAGATTTAAATTTGAATTGGTAGTTAGTACTCCAAAATCTGTGTCATAAAACTCAATAACAAAACAGCAGTTAGAATTCTAATGGATAAAATACGCACATATTATACTTACAAAAGCGCGTGGCGGTACGGAGTGCCGCACCGTTGCAGAGTTCGATTACTAATGAACAACGGTCGATCACCAGTGTCTAAAATCGTGATTTGAGTGCCATCAGGTTCGAAATGTAATCAACGAAGAATAACTATGAGCTCATATGAGTGACACCAATTATTTCCACGAAATCAACAAAAATGTAAGAATGCGGCACCGAGTGCCGCTACGCGCCCCGCCGGAGGGTTAATGACATTATTTTTATTCTGCACATTTCCGAAGGAGAATCATATATCCCTGCACTTATTATAACAAGATGACATGTAAAGAGCGTTGGTGCAGCGTTGCAGGGTCTTATTAATTTGTTGATTTTTCCGAGCACGTCAATTACTATGATCATTAGTCCTGTTAAAGCAGTCAATGCTTTATCACTAGGAGCGGATTTCTATGATTTTGCATATTTTTGTCCGTTGGTTCAGGACAAAGCTAAGTGAAATATCTCGGCGTTTGGTTAAAATATGATGCTATATAGACTAATATGTTAGTGCATATTTGGCTGATTTTTCCTGTTGGTGCATATTCGTGAAACTATAGGAGCATATTTTGCATATTTCGTTAAAAATTAGACTAATCTATAAAACGTTTCATCTTTTCAAAGAATCTTATGTAATTGTGAGCGTTCATTAATTCGAAAGAACCAGTCACAGTTTGTGTTTTTGTTTTCTGTAGATGATAAAAAACTCGCGCAAATGTGAGATATTTCTTGAGAACATATTTTTTAAACCAGTGAGAAGAAATTCAACAAGACGCACAATGTAATACACTAAGGTGAATATTTACTTCGATTATTCCTCTCGCGAAGTAGGGTAGATTATATTACGTTTGCACAAAAAATATATCTTTTCATTTCAAGCATATTTTGATTTCATTCCAAGAACTTTTTCAAGACAGGTTTGCAGAAGAAATGAAATATTGTTAATTTTAAGTGCATATTAATGAGCATATTTAAGAATTTTTAGGTCATAAATGCATATTTTAAGAACATATTTCAAGGTCTTTTAGGGCATAAAAATCCGCTGCCTATTTATCACGAAACGTTCCGGTGTTTGGATGTTTGGATGGTGCGAAATGGCGCCAAGATACACGGCGTTTTGCAGGTGTTTTTTTCACTCCACGGGTGCCCCCACGAGTGACGCATCCGTTGTAGCTCTAGGCCCCGGCTGCTCCCCCGACATCGAGTATACTGGTCCGATTAAAATAAGTTGGTGATTGACAGTTACAAACAAAAAGGAAGCGACGTTGACATGTTGCGTACCACCGAGCACGTGTTCCCGGGACACGAAAATAAACTCTTCAAATAAATATTTATAAAAGTAACCAAATCGTATGACTCATATTGTGTGAAGCAACAGCTTCATGAAACACAACTGTCAATCATCCAACTTATTTTAATCAGACCAATGAAAATAAATAGAAACTAGTGGTGCTACAACAGCACATACTTTCCCGTATTATTGGAAGCAGCTATGTAGAATTGAAATATTGCACTTTCTGCCCTACTAACATCTTAGCTTATTATTTGAAAAACGTCAATAGTGTTGTGGATGTAAGTGTAAGTAAGGATAGGGACAACGAGGAGGAAGAAATGATCGCGCACGGTTCGTGGCCCGTTTGTTAGGGATACTGCTCCGGCATTCGCCTGGTATTGATCGGAGAAACCACGGAAAACCAACGATCAGAGCTGTCGGCTGCAAGTATTCTCCTCCAGACCGTGGATGAACTCGGATTAAGATATCTAGCTAGTGTCGAAAATCCTGCCACCGGCACAGTGGGCTAAATGGCGATTCTAGACGGAACTAGACTTAAATCTTTTGTTTTAAGTGATTCTAGGGGATTGTTAAGTGTTGTTAAGGTTGTGAAATTAACACACATTACATATACTTCAGTTTTACTCATTAATGATTATAATTACTAATGAATACAAATTATTATTAATGAATTGTGTTCGAAAAAATTTTAGAAAAATGTAATGACTTCTCCGAACGCAATTATATTTTATTCTGAATAACTAAATCAAAACATAAATGAATTTATTAATCTTTATTTTATAGTGCACCATTTCTAAAAGATTTATTTAATTTTTCACAATTGATAAGAAAAGTTTTTTCTTCTTCTTCTTCTTCTTCAGTTTATGACGTTTATGTTTCACATAAAAGGCATCAATCATAAAGTTTTATTGCAGATTGACCCTTTTCTAACCCACTGTTTTTCTATACTTGTCTTTGATGATTTCTCTTCCATGCACTACCCATGTTGACCCTCAAATAAATTTCATTGCTACTTCATATTAATGTTCTTACATCTTTCATTGCCTTGGTTGATTCACACCATTTCCACTGACAATTTGGAAATTTTAACATTACAATTGGCCAACGAGAACCCAACATTTGATAAGAGTCAGTCCTAGTGCGACGAGTTGTAGTCATCTCCTGCAACATGTTGGGCCACATCTCTTTAACCCGACGTATGCAGTGATTGCCTCGCTGCGTACACAATTTCTTCCTTCGAGCGCAACGTAAGTAATGTTTCGATGCAGTTCTTTTACCCTTCCTAGTACACTCTTTAAAACTTTTCCTCGGCCGGCTTGCACGTGAACTAGCAGATGGCGTAGTTTCAATCATTTTAGGAGTTATTGTCCTGTATACCACTTTCGGAAACTGAATTACAGCATCGAGCCCCCCAGAATACTTTTTAATGAAATGATGCTCGACCTGGTGGCATTTTCTCCATCTACTTAAAAAATGTTATAAAATACTCTTACAGCATCTTTAAGGCATTTCTCCATTGTTTCTTCGCACTCTTGAAAACCAAATTTATTCTTTACAAAAGACATTAGCTTTGCTTTCATGTCCCCTCTCTTGCGCGAAACGGAAAACAGATCTCGGTAGGTGGCTACTGGATGCGCGCCATCGTCTGAAATAAAACATAATATCCTCATCTGGATGTAATCTGGACGTGAAAGTAACATCATAAAGTACATCATCATAAAGTAAAGACACGAAGCTATTTAGTGGCATATGTTTTACTGTAATGCAAGTTAATTTACATTGTTGAAATCTACTTGAAAGTCGGGAAAATGTAAAATTTAGGTCGCGCGCAACGCCTAATTTACAGCTGATTTTACGAAGAGAGAAGCAAGAATTGAAATTATATAAGTACTGTTGAAAAGTACATACTTTACTGAACATCTTCCATATTGCAGAGTTTCGCATTTGCCTTTCATTGAGATCTGAGCACGTTTGATTCTTCGAGTAGCTGCAGAGCGACTACCTCGCATTCTCTCGCTTCCTTCAAGATATGATAAGTAATTCCACTTCCCCAGCTTAGCAAATGTGAGCCAAAAAATAAACCAATCCTCAAATATCATTCTACCAACCATCGATGATCAAATTCACTAAACACAAAAAGTCGATATTAAAATGTTAGGGAGGGGGGGGTCTAGTTCCGCCTAGATTGGCCATTTTAGCCCTCTGCGCCCAAAACGGTTGAGTTTTCGAGAAAATTTACTTGACATTATTTAAAGCACATGTACTTATTAAAATAAGAATGTAAACAAATCGCCGCTAATGTAAATATGAACGATATGAGAGGCAAGTCAAAAAATACACTTTTTCAATTTTTTAAAAACAAAAGAATAGAGCAATAATGGTGTTTATGTCATCTATTAGAATATTTTAATCACTATCCCTTCCCAAAGTTTAAAGAAAAAAATTTGGAGCCGTTTTTGAGAAAATCTTGTTTTTGTAATTTTTTTAAAATTGCACATATTGCACGCAATATTGCACGAAAACTACTAAAATTTTCACAAAAATGTGCATCACCTTAAAGAAAGAACTCATTTTAGTGTTAAGAGATTTTTTCTTAATTTAGGAACTGTATTTATCCACTTTTTCATTACCAGGGCCCTGTAAGAGTTTTTCTGCCGAAAATCCGCTGTTTTTTCGCGCAGCATTTCATAACTTCCCTATATTATACGTACGTTTAGTACAGAGGAAAGTAAAAATTATGTTTATTCTTCGGTTTTTTCTTTCTTGACGCACGGGGGGTGTCATCAAAATGGAATATCTCACGGTATTTCGCGTCGTTCTGGGTTGTGCCGCATGATCGCGACTGTATCGAGCAGTGGTGGCTACCATGCGACTCCTAGCGGCACAAACGAGAACGACGCGAAATACCACGAGATATTCCATTTTGAAGACACCCCCCGTGCGTCAAGAAAGAAAAAACCGAACTATAAGGTCCGATTAAATTAAGAAGGTGATTGACATTTGTGAGTGGAGGGGAGCGACGTTGCCAGGTCGCGAACCACCGAGCACGTGTTACCGTGACACGAAAACAAACACTTCAAAAATACGTGTAAAAGTGTAAAAAAGCCTAACCTCAACGCAACTCATCACAACACAGTACACATTGCGCGCGCAGCACAGGCAGAAACGCGGGCGGCGCGGCGGCAGGGAAGTCGCTGTGCGATGCTCAAACGTTCCCCGTGTTCGGCAGAGGCAACTGAGCGACCTGACACGTCACGTTTTGTCTCTCTGGTTGGCAGCTGCCATGGAAACGGGAGAGGCGTCCTGACGTCACACAGAGCTGTCAATCACCTTCTTAATTTAATCGGACCTTACTTACGAACAGACGTTGTTCTCGTCCGAGGCCAGAGGCCCTGACACGCGAGCTGCCCGCCAGCGACAATTGTTGGAAATCGTTCCGTGTAAAGGGGGCTTTGCGAGAGAGCTCAGTGAACGGTAGCAGCTCCGCTCTCCTCCCCCCTTCCCGGCTCTCCAGCTGTGGGAGAGGGCGCGCCCTGCTTCCCACCCCTCCCACACCCCCTCCCCCTCCTCTTGGGACGCACCGCCTCCGTTCAGCTCACAGCCGCCACTGCCCCTGACACTGCGGGGACAGTGGCCGGGAGGTGCTACGGTTCGAATTACCACTATACTGCGATTTTTGTAATTCTGCCCCCGACAGGAATCAGCTGTTGGCGGTTTCACGCAATCGGGAGCTTCCACGTCACCATAGTGACGTCAGTTCAGCGACATTTAAGCTCCCGATTGGATGACAGCGAAACAATTGATTTCTCTCAGGGACAAAGTTACAAAAATCGCAGTATAGCCTATGAACACAGCTGTCTTGAGCAGTTCCCGGAATCATAAAATAATCAATCAGTCGATGAAATTGAGGATTCAGACGTTCTACGGTCCGAATCCTTTCAAAATTAAGCGAGAAAAAAAGCACCCAATTTACACAATTCGACTCCTTTTTTATTTCTCGCTTAATTTTTCTGTCCGAGCAAATATATTCATTTCTTTTGTAAATAATAAACCATTTACATGTTCTTGGAGTGTTTCTGTGCTTCTATAATGCAAATTTTTGCCTAGAAATCATTTTTTCAAACCAACTTTCGAGTGCTCATTGCGGCCCAACCATTCGGAATATCCACATAGTTTATTAGACAAAATATGCTTAATATTGTCTTAAGAGCTTTTTTTCCGACGTTTCGACGTTTGCTCCCCAGACACGCTGTATATCTTACACCGTGGACCATGCAGCTACTGTCGAAAATCCCCCGCAGTCTGAGCTGGAACTCTAGAACTCTACACCGGGAGAGATGGCTCAGTGCATCAACCTGATGTTACTGCAGTCCCTCTGACCGTGAGCTCCTAGGTCCTAGGTTCGAGTCCCGACGGCGGCAGGATTTTCAACACTAACTTGTCAGCTAGGTCGAATTCAGTCGCTGTCTGGAGGAGAATTCTAGCGGCCGGCTGCTCTGATCGGTAGCTTTCCGTGGTTTCTCCGATCAACACCAGGCGAATGCCGGAGCAGTACCGTACTAAACGGGCCACGGACCGCGCGCGAATCTTTCCTTCCTCTTCCTTGTCCTATCTTCTCCTCTTACACACACACCTACACTAACATGCACTACACCATCTCACATGCCGGGAGACCGGTCGGGAGCTTACAGCTTGTCCCGGCTGGGGCGGTGCCCCGCCGGTGGGAGACATCTGGTTGAGGGGAAAACCCCGCTAGTGGACGGTAGGTCGACGCCAGATCTCGCCATCCGCTGGGAAAAGATCATCGCCTCTCCCGAGAAAATACACGCACTACACTTACGGGACTAATGACCTAAGTAGTTGACGCGCCCGGAAACATCAATCAATCTAGAACTTCACTGACAACGATGGAGCAAAGGCAAGAGTGTGGCTGCCGTGGGGGGGGGGCGTGGAGGCTGGGTGGGCGGGGGCGGGGGCGGGCGCGTGGCGTGGGAAGGAAAGCGGGAGCGCGCATCGCCACCGGAGGCGGACGCCGCCGCGGCGGTTTCCCTGGACGTCCGCTGGGCGCGCGCCGGTCGGCAGGCCGCTCCGCACATCTTCCCTCGCGACGGCGCACTGTACCCAATCGCCATTTCGGACGGACAAAAAAAAACAACAAATGGTGGTGTTAAAGCAGCACGCACTTTTCCCCACATTTTGAGGCAAAATTGCGCGAAAAGTACGCGAATTTTTGCACATGTCAATTGAACCCTTAACCCTCGGGCGGGCGCGTCCTATCATTTCGCGTCAGCAGACGCGTGCCGCACTCCGTGCCGCATTCATCAACTTCGCTTTTCGAGTCGTTATGACTTGTATTATTTAATGTGAAGGACGTATTTATGTTTTTTATTTTATTTCATTTCATAATGACTAACTAAATGCCAAACGCAATAACAGTATTAATAAGAATCTGATGCATCACTCGATCTCTGCGTGTCTGGCACATGTTACATGTCGGGGAATGAATACGGTGCAAACGTGCCTTCTTACGTTTCTTTGGAAACAACGCAATTAAATTTTGAATTAGTAGTTAGTACTCCAGAATTTGTGTCATAATGCTCAGTAACCAAACAACAGTAAGAATTCTAGTGGATAAAATACGCAAATATTACACTTACATGACAAGGCGCGTGCGGTACGGAGTGCCGCAACCGTTGCAGAGTTTGAATTACTAATGAATAACGGTCGATCGGCAGTGTCTAAAATGGTGATTTGAGTGTCATCCGGTTGAAAATATAATGACTGAAGAATAACTATGAGCTCAAGAGTGTGACACCAATTATTTACACGAAATCAACAAAAATTGCCGCTACGCGCCCGCCGGAGGGTTAAGCACGCGTCAAATTTCGGAACATAAGTGAGCGCGTGGTGCAAACAGATTTCTTTTTTCTGAGACAATATTGTGATATTTCTGTTTCAATGTACGACACATATCATCACAGTCAATTGTTAAAGGCACAGCCCACTTACAACCCACTTTTTCCTCCTCTTCGTATTCCAGCAAAACTGTTGTAATGCGACAGGTTTCTCTTCCAAAATCACCCCTGGAACGAAAAGTTACTGTTTTTTTAAAATAATACGGTTTAAATTTACTAGCTTGCGTACAGTGAGTATAAAATGTTTGTTTTTTTCATCCACGTGGCGAGATCAAAGTTCATAACAGAAGGATAATTTGAGATTCTACATAACTCTACGCGCGGCGCACAGTATGCGACGGACGGTCCGTCGATGACTTACCCACCTGTAATTCAACCCATAATTAAGTGAGGACAACTAAACTTCACACACGGGAAGCCAAGACTGCACTGAAAGGTTACACGAAGTGATAACGAATGTCGACTCATCTATGGGAAATGGCGCAACAATATCCGCCGATGGCGCACGCTTGCGCCAACGCGTCCGCTTAACCCGGGAGTGGTAACGCTGGGGTCTGAGGGACCCCCACGATCCTTTCTTCCCGCTTATTGTATTTCCCATGTTGGCTACTCTGACCATTGCTTTAGTACCTTTCTCTTTTTGTATCATGATATTTAGTTTGCTCTCAGTTTGCCACTTGAATGTGTTTTATCCGTGTAGCAAGCTATTGTTTTGTTTGAGGTGCCCAGAGACCCCTGCGTTACCTTCTACGTTATCAAAGATGTCTTCAGTCTCGTACATTCTATTAGTTTGAGAACGTATTGCATGCTGTATTTGTACGTTAGGATTCCCCTGAAAAATTAATACTGAAGTACTTCAAGCATTTTAGGTCACTTTATATGTTAAGAAAGGAGTGGAAGAATACGCCAACTTTTGCTGAAAGCGGGAACAGAATATCGTTACTCACTGCCCTGGAAAAAAGCAGTCTGCACGCAATTCCAAAATACCAGGATAATATTTTCCTTGTTTATTGATTTGGATATGATTGAGAGAATTACAGAATCCACCAACATCAAAAATGAAATGGATTTAGAGAGGAATAAAATGACCGCAGCACGTATAAGACTGACAAAGAGGAAATGATGGTAGTGATTGTGTTACGTATTTTGGCTGGGTCTGTGAAATCAGGGCACCAAAATCTTACTGAATTGTGGAATGTGGATAATATGAGTATTGCAATTTTTCATTGTACTTTGAATTTGAAAAGATTTCAATTTCTGCTACGAAACATGGGCTTGGATGTGACAACACGCGCAGACCGGTAGAAAAATTACCTCCAAATATTAGATGCTTTCCTGATGAATTCTCAGAGTTGTTTAGCAACTAAATTCTTAGTAAATTGCTTAATTACACGCAAAATAATAGAACAATAATATTATATTAATTTATTTTTTAATAATTTAGCATTTTTCATGAAAAGAGTGTGGGGGTCTGGAGACACCCCACGTTACCACTTTGGTTTCAAAAAGTCACGTTACCACTGCCGGGTTAAGGGTTAAGAACATGTCAATTAATAACACTTGTAGTTCCGATGATATGAGAGGTAAATGCGTCATTTTATTTTGCGAGTAGGAAATGTTGCGACCTGACGCCGACAGGCCGTGCATCCTAGGAGTAAAATAAAATCACTTTTACCGCGTGTGTCGTACAACTTTTTTTAGACAACCTTACTGGCTTTTATTTTATTTAATTCACGAATATAGATCACTTAAGTGGACCCGGGAGTTCTATGCAAAGCCATACTAACATAATATTATTTTTCTCAGGAACTAATCAGCCAATTTAATTGAAAATTTCAAAGTAGTGTAAACATACACAAATACACATTTTGACTTTTTTATTCAGTTTTTATACATTACTACAGGTATTTGAGCTATCAGTTTTGCAAACTTTACATCTATGATCATTCCAAAAATATTCTCGTGCAAATATCACAAAATAGTTAATCAAAAAATGTCAAAATGTGTATACTAACGAAAATGTGTCAACTACAGAAAAATATTCAAAACCATCAGTCAATTATGAAGAAAGAAAAGATACTTGTGTTAGTATGGTTTAGCATAGAACTCCCGGATGATGATGCGTTCTGACGAAAGGATTTTGCTTACTTTGTTGCATTCAGTGTTTCTAACTTTTTTCTAACTTTACCCCTCAAGGCCACTCAAATCCCGTCTTCGCGATGGAATATGTCACGGTATTTCCCATTTTTCTCAGTCGTTCCGCTAGATTTCCCATGATCGCGACTGTATCAAGCAGTGCTTGCGATCATGCGACTTCTACCGGCAAGACCGAGAAAGACGCGAAATGCCGTGACATATTCCATCGGGAAGATTGGCCTTGAGTGGCCTTGGGGAGCAAAGTTAGAGAAATCGCAGTACACTTGAACATTTGAGCATCGTCTCACTTTTGGCACTAGTTCCAACAATTGAACTTGCCACTCCGTATTCTCTGGCTGGAGACGTGATACAGCAACGGTTAACGAATCCTGAATTCTGTACCTTCTTACTTCTCGCTTAAGAAGCCTAGCAGCTAGGGGCCGACCAAGAGAGTAACTTCGTTTATCGGTCACATGCGCCTTTAATTAACTCCTGTTAGCATGCAACCCTACAGGTTTATAAAGTGCACTTGTACCCACCTGTATGTTAAGAGAGTTAAAGTCCTTAGCCTACGATTTTAACAACCTTAGCAACGTAAATAAGCAACAATCGATTCATCCCAATTCAAATGTTTGTTAAGAAAATAATAATGTCGATGTACGAAACAAATCAGATTCAAACAATCCAGAATTAAACAAACGCATGTTAGTTTGTAGGATAATTATTGTTAATTGTACGATTATTAATAGTTCAATTAGAAAAATGTATATTAGGTAAATTAATTTCATTTTCCTGGCATTTCACCAAATGAAACTCGTCTCCGGTAATCATATTTACTTACGATGTGAAGATGTCACTAGAAGCCGAAGCGCCAACATCTCACCGAACGTCGTTTCTTTGTCTTTAGGTTCAGGAGAATTATTTGCATACATCTTTTCTCGAATCACGGTAACAATATTGTTTAAATAGAATAACCGCAGGCAACACCTCACAATATCATACTTACTTGTCGCAGCAACAGAATTCATTTGTTTACTATCGCAAGGTTGTAAATATTTGCGTAACTTGTGAGATTTTTATGGTGATCTATAAAACGCTGAACTTACCACGAAATGTTACAGTGTTATTACTGCCTCGTCCAAATTAGAAATCTCGGCTCTGCTACGCCCCGCCTTGATTTTTACCTTTTGGCCTCGTCAGAAAAAAAACACTCATAACGTTACTAAGAATGTTACTATCTAATTAAGTTTAATAAAGCAGTTGTAGGAGTAGGAGCAGGAGCAAACAATTTTGCCTTTTTGAAATTTTCCAAATTTCGGAAGTGTTAACGAAACTGGAACCTGCTCCATATTATTAACGCGCGTGCGTACACACACACACACACACACACACACACAGACACACAAAGGCCACCTTGAGGAAAATTTGAAAATATTCGTGGGACTCCGAGTAAAGTATCTTCAAAAATTAAAAAGTCCATTTCAGATTTGCAGGATATCGAGTCGTACCTCGGGTTCCGATTTGCAGGGTATCGAATCTCCGAATATTCATTCTGGGAAAAATTCTGCATACGGTTTAAGCGCTACAATTGTTCACAGACGTTCTGGGAAAAATACTTTCTAAACATTAGGGACCCTCAAAGGCGCATTTCAGCTAAACTCTCAATATCGATTTGTTGCAGCATTACATAATGTTCTCTGTACTATGCATATTAAGAAGAAAGAAGTTCACGCCCATACTCTTACTGTTGTTCCACTTCGCGTGGCTAATTGGTTGGCACTATTTCATTTGTCGGTGTCGACGATTTGTCGAACTGTCAGTCTCGTTGTTTAACATGGCATATCGCTTGTTTTCTCTGGCTTCATGCATGTTGGAATCCTTACATCATGGCTGTAAGCGTAATATACATGTAAATGTCTATTGTGTGATTAATTTAATACTAGCTGAATGTGGCGTCGCCGACGCTGTAAACTATTTTGAAAGATTCTTGTGTAGAAAATTTCTTTCATACTTCATTTCGTTCATGCATAACTTTGTTCAAATATTTTCTTACAGTATGTCAGCTACTACGATTCATTGGCATGTCATTAATGTCAAACTATCACACATGATACGTCATTGTATTCCTCTTTTCATGATCTATCCATTGCTGGTGAAAAAATATATAGTTCCATTTAAAAAATCAAGGATGATTCAATTTCTCGAAAACTAAAAGTATTATTGACAATATCTCTACGGCATGTTACCTTCCCCGTGATTCCGCATTGTTCAGCGGAAACTGCATTTCGAAACCGTGAACCGTCTATTAAGTAATGGGGATGGCCCATAGTTGGTGGGACACCCTGCATATACAATACTGTACTATCGCAATATTCATGAAGATTATTTTGTTAAATATAGAATTTACTAGGAAAACCCGGCAGACTATTTTCTTGCAAGACAGAGTGTGCGAATTCTTTTCCCAGAACTGACCATTCTCGGATACAACTAAGAACTATTGTATTCGGAGATGTGACTCACATTAATCTCTGCGTGACCTGCTAATCTTATTGCTGAGGTCACTGAACGTTAGTTGTTACAATCCCTTATTATTACAAACCTAGCAAGACAGATGGAATTAAAAAGAGCGACATACATATTATTTTTTCCTCTTGTGAGTAAAAATAGAAAATGGTTTTCTTGTATAAAGGAATACAATTCTTTATACGACAGGGCATGGCAAGTTTAATTTCAAACTTCATTCTTTCAATTTAATAGTCCTCAATATGTGTGGTGAAAAATCTGATGAAACCTTTACTTATCATGTTTAATGTAAATGTACAACATACGATGACTTTCGAACGAGCTTTCAATTGAACACCTTAACATTTTTGCAGTATGTAATGGTTCACGATAGTTTCAACAAAATACATTTTCCAAAATTTTCAAAAATGCTGCACTGTGACCGTAGCCTACGTACTAATCTAATTTTAAATTATTTGTTGGTATTCCATGTTTGTCCTCATCACAACTCGTGGTTTGAATTTTGTGCGGGTAGGTCCGGATATTCTGTACCGAAATTTCGTTAATCGCTCGCTGTGAAATAGTGGTTTATGCATCAACGCCCTAAAGTGATACTTTTTTAAACGAGGTAGTTAAGCTACCGCGGTGGAGCGTAGCGAAATCAAGGTCGATAATATTCTGATGTCAAGAAGCTTTTTCGCCTGCTCAGCTCTGGCTTGAATTTATTTAACTAGTTTGCAGTTGACTTCATGATGAAGCAACCCTTGTATCATCATCAGAAAGATTCCAAATTGCGACTAGAGGGAATGAAACAAATATTCAATGGGGTCACAATGGCAGAAGATGTTTCTGATCCCGACTTTTGTGTTAATAAAGTAAAATGTGTATTTTTAACCCTAGATTACAAAGGCGTCGTGTGTCAGACGACGCAACTAGTGCCGAAAGCTTCCCCCACTTCCTTCCCCCCACTCCCCGTTTCTGAAACTCTGTGTACCTTCATTTCGTGACTATCCACTGGAATACACATATCGTTGTCCGCATGCCTGCTTCCGGTATTCGCCATTTTAACACGCGTCCATTAGACTACGCCTTTGTAGTTACGTCAGTGATATTTTGGTGCTGTATTGATTAATATTGTAAGTAATGAAAACAAAACTCTGATCTTTTAGCATTTAAGTTTTGTTTTGAACATTAGCAATCATAATGGGACGATGGCGATCATAACGAAGGCCGCGTGACGAGGTACTACTTCTGCGGACGCTTCTCAACAGCCGCGTGTGGACAGCACCAAGCAAGTGACTGCTGTGAGAGTCACGTCATTTAGTAGTATCCGTAAAACCCTTTAAAATGTATTTTATAACTCCATATCATACATTTCAATTCTTAAAATTTAGTGTTTCATTGTAAAAATGAGTTTTTCTTTATTTTTGCCCAAAGTAATGTCAGACTACGCCTTTGTAATGATGCCTGGTACAGAAGGCCTTTGTAATCTAGGGTTAATATTGTGTCCAATTATATAAACAAGGTATTTCATTAGATTTTTTTCTCCTGTCGCATTTCTGTGGAATTTTTGGTTGCGAAGATTTGTCCGGGCTCTCCCGTTTCCTTGCCTCTCACTCCACCATTGTTACATCATTCATAGCAATTATTATCAATTATTCGTCAGCCCCACTGATCTGGTACACAAGACTAAGAACAGTCATAACAAAAAGTTTTGAATACCATTCGTGTTCAAAACCTTTGACTAACTAAGCTTTATTAAAACAAACTAAGCTTCAATAAAATACTTGGTTTGGTGTTGTGTTGGTATTACATTTTTTAAGGCCATGATCGCGAAAATGGTCGGCCGAGGTTGTCAATGCGAAGCTGGTTATTTCTTAAACGATCCAAAAAACCTTAGTTCAGAAATAAGTGTACAAAAAAATATGACATAATACGAATTTTGTAAATCACTCATTCTGAACAAATATTACCTGTTGTTTTTAATTAAACAACGGAGATTTCAGTTCATGTAATAAATTTAGGGATTCTGACAATAAATATAATTTGGATACACAGATAACATTACATTATGAAACGATGGTGTAATGATGGGTATTAATACAAGAGTGTGATATTACAATACGAGCCAGGAACGAACGAGTATCGTAAACTTCACACGAGTGTATTAATGCCTGTGTATCGAGTTTCATACGGTACTTTTTTTACGACATTTATAAGGTCAACTTTTACAATGAATAGTTTCGTGGTAGTTGATTCAGCCATGGCCACCTAGCGGACAGCTACCTACTAAGTCTACCCTCGCAAGCTGCCGCAAGCTGTGGTTACCTGGGGAGCAGTGCGCTAGTCAAATAGATTCAGAGTGAAATTATGATCCATTTCATTTTAAATAATATACCACGAAAAAAATACTAATCATAAAAGAAATTAAAACTATTGAGCATAATATAATATCAAATACAAATTTAATGTACACAATCCAACGAAACATTTGCTAAAAACGATTCTCAATGATTAATTAAGTGTCAATATTTGGTTTGTAAACGTCTCTGTGATTGGTCAAGAACCTGTATCATAATGACAACTGTATCAAAATGGGTATCATTATGCAACTGGTTGCAGCCATCAAATGACAGTATTATACAATGGGAGGAGAAAAAGATTACAACGATTCCAAAAATGGAATCTGAAAAAATAAACAACATTTATACCAACTTTCCTCTCGTTAATACTCCAACCTCGTACTATGTCAATAATTGATTGTTTAATGTTTGCGTGTACGTGAAAAGCTGTGCTCCATAATCCCGTTTGAGTAGTTAATGTTTAACCTGGGAGATGGTGATGGTTCCTTTCCCCACTGCATGGTGAAATTGGCGCCGACCTAAACGGCTGCTCGTGGGGGATATCCCTCTCCAGGTATTTCCCCTGGCGTGGTACCACCCCAGCCGGGAAAAGCTCTAAGCTCCCTACTGGTGTCCCGCAACTGCAAATAACTCTGTGTTTTCGCAACTCTCTTACACCAAACACCAAAATGAATGTTTCTGCTTAAAATGGAAAGTTGGTTGGGTGGGGAGGCGGGGCACAAGGCGACGCACGGTGTGAGCAGATGGCGAGATCGTGGCCAAAACCTTCAAAATTAAGAAAAGTTTATTTTGGGAATTTCTTACTGTCCTACTCGAAAGGGAAATGTTTCGTACATCTGTTCTGAAAGGATGAAGCCTAATCCCTGTCCATGCTCGGCGCTGTGTTGCTTGAAGTTGGAATACGCGGTCATCGCTGTTGTGGCGTCAGAGGAGATAGTAAGTTGTGGTTTATGTTTACAAAAACGTGCTCTGAAATATTTTTTACTGTATTTTTCAATCATTTATGTCTCTATTGGTGGTAAGTAAAACAAAAATTGTTAATTCAATGTATATTACAATAATGCATATTCAAAGTAATAAGGTATAAAATACAACCAGCATTAAAGTTTATATAAAACAGAATAAAGCACCTGAAAATTTATAGATATATTTATCTTCTGTAATATTCATTCAGTGAAAGGAAAATTTGGCGCGTGTTGCTGGAGATTGATGTTTTACGACAAATTCCTTATGAACATATGTATCTCGTAGCGGCAACCTGCATTACTGGAATGAAACGAAGCATTCGGTCCGGAATTTTGTATTAATACTACGGACATACTCTCAAGGAGGCAAGTAATACAAAATCTGGAGATGTATTAGTATTACTGTAATTGAATTGAGCGACCTCGAAAACCCCTTGGGAGAACTTCGTAATTGAATTGGATGTTATTTGGGGTTTTGGCCTCGTTTTCGCCGTGTGGTCGCACTGTGCGCCGGCTGGGATGGCGGTTGCGACGCAACGCGGCCGCCGCAGCCTCTCCCCCGGTGATGTTGCGCGCGCGGACGTGAAACTCACCCGCACCCACGGCCACGCTGCAGGCAATCGGCAGGATGGGGAACCTCCTCTTTGCTAAACGACGCACGAAGAGGCGGAGGTGCGTTCTGGGGCATTACGTAGCATCCCGAGATCTTATTTGGGTTTCCTTCTGTACCAGTGGTTGCCGACTCGGTGCTCTGTGGCGTCACAGAAATCGGCTCTCTTGCTCCGAACCGACCGACCGAGCGAAGGTAGAGGCCGTCGCGGCGGCAAGCGCACAGTGTTCCAGTGATGGTACGGAAGTGGGGGAAAATAAATGGGGCAATGACCACGAAAGTCTCCAGACGGTGATGTGTACTAGAGCTTCGCCGAAAGTGCTCAAATGCCCCTCAGGCGCTACGGAATGAACTTTTGGTGTTAGCTTAAAACACGCAGGGAAGGAAATATTTCAGGCCGCGCATTGGCCGTTAATAAAATTAGTCGCAGATTTATTTTTGTGTAATGCATTTTTGTTGTTGTTGATTGTAATAATTTAATTTTAATTTCTCTTGTTTCGCTTATTTTGGTTTGCATTACGGGAAAACTCACGAGCTCGTGCATGGTAGTGGAAGTCTAGCTTAATCTTTCTTTTTTTGAATCATTAAATTCTTTACGTTAACCTCATTCAGATATGTTCTTTCTTCCTGAAACAACGCCCACTAGCCATCCCATTTTTTTCAGGCCACCTTTCTGCTACCTGAGCTAGCTGGAAGGTAAGGCGACCCACCTTCACTGTCATACGCGGAGAACGCGGGTGACGTGGCAATGTATTTAAGAGAAATAGTTAAAAATTGCCTTTAGTATGTGCACTGCACTACACTGCACTGCGATTTTTCTAACTTGCCTCTCAAGGTCACTCAAATCCCATCTTCGCGATGGAATATGTCACGATATTTCCATCTTTCTCCGTCGTTCCGCTAGATTTCTCGTGATCGCGACAGTATCAAGCAGTATTTGCGATTATGCGAAATCTAGCGGAACGACCGAGAAAGATGCGAAATACCGTGACATATTCTATAGCCAAGATGGGCCTTGGGTGGCCTTGAGGGGCAAAGTTAGAGAAATTGCACTATACCACACATGGGGAGAGTCCAGTCGGGAGCTAGGACGGTGTCGGGAGCTAGGACATGTCTCGGCTAGGACGGTGCCCCGACGGCAGATGTGGCGAATCTCGCCATCCAGGCGGGGAAGAGCATCGTCATCTCCCGTCATAAAAAGCATGCACTACACTTACGGAACTAATGCCCTTACCAGTTGACACGCTCGGAAACTCAAAAGAATCAGTCAATCGAAGTCTGTCTTGATCTTTTCTTCAGCGATGGTTAAAATAAGTTGGCTTAAGAAGAGCCGTGAAGTTTGACAAAATGCCTTCTTACAAGTGTTAAGATTTTAGTACGTTTGACAATACGAATCAAAAGTGCTTGAGGATTATTTTGACATTTCTTATTTTGAGTTTTTGTCTATTTTCTATTTTTTTACTTATAGTTCATTTTCCGTAACATCTTAAAACTTAAGTTTTCAGTTACCACGTGGAAAGTGAACCACTAAGGAGTGGAAATGAGTAAAATAAGCCCTCTTTGCCTATTTTAGGCAGAATAAATATTCAAACTCATATCTCGCACCACACAAATTTAAAAGTAAGAGAAAAAAATTTGATCACTTAATATGGTAGCTTAGCAGCTTATGTTTTCTTTTCTCCTCTAGAACGTAGAACATTAGCATTGTCCTATTGGTTCACTTGTTCTTTGAGATACAAGATGTATCTCACGCAATAAAAATATTAATTTTTTAGATTGGAGTTGTTCATTCTGAGAATTCCATAAATATGTTTTATTTTTACCGAAATGTTCTAAACAACAAGTGTCTTTAATTATGGGGTGTTTTCAGTTATCACGTGGAAAGTGCACCACTTACGAGTGGAAATCCTGGAAAAGCGAGGGTAATTGCGGGTCTTTAGTAAAAAAAGGCCTCTTTCCTATCTGAGACAGAATTAATGTTCAAACTCACACTACACATTTACCAGGAGGATAAAAAGTTGTATCACTTAATATGGTTGTCTAGCAGCAACTGTTTTCTTCTCTCCTCTAGAACGTAGAACATTGGCATTGTCCTATTGGTTCACTTGTCCTTTGAGATACAAGATGTATCTAGTCACGCAATGAAAATATTAATTTTTTCGATTCGAGTTTTTCATTCCGAGCTAAAAATTAATAACATTATTCTACAATTAATAACATTTCGTCACGGCAGAACAATTAAAATGTTTAAATTTTTAAATACCCTACGTACTATATGTTATTAGTTAAAATATTTCAATTATTAATCCATGAAGATGTTTTAATTTTTAACAAAATGTTCAAGAAGGCAGATGTCTTTAATTATGGGAAGTTTTCAGTTGTCACGTAGAACGTGCACCACTTAGGAGTGGAAATCCTGGAAAAGCGAGGGCAATTACGAGTCTTGAGAGCACGAGCGAGCATCGAATGTGAGGCATGTGTGGAAGCCCGGAGGTGCTCGCAAGGCCCTCTGGCCTCGCTGAGAGGGGGGCAAGGGGGGGTTGTCGCAGGGGGCCGTGGAAACTGGAGCGTCGCCAGTGGCCGCTTCCCACACATCGTCCCCCGCCACGCCTCGCCACGCCACGCCACGCCACGCCACGCCACGCCACGCCACGCCACGCCTCGCTTTCCCCGCTTCCTAAATTGCTAGGTTGAATTCAGTCACTGGAGGAGCATACTATCGACCGACTGCTGTGATCGGTAGCTGATATGTCTTATAGATAGGTCTAATAAAAAGTTTCTTTACTTCGCTCATTTTTCCAAACTATCATTATCATTATTATTATTATTATTATTATTATTATTATTATTATTATTATTTACCCGAATTTTTCACTCTCTGCACTATGTGCAGGGACATTCACCTGACCATTGCTAGTGTAGGCTCGGTCGGTCTCACAGAGATAATGTTACTCTTGACATTTCAATCAATCGTGTCCCAATCAGTCGTACACCCCAGGAATTCTCTTACTATTTTGCAGCTATCCAGTTCTGCATTTGTTCCACGCAGGAGAATGGTAATTCCAACTCTTGAATTGCATGCATTGTATGTTTTGGTACTAATCCTGTGGTGGACATTATTATCGGTTGTATGCTGATATTCTGAAGTTTCCATTGGTGGCGAAGCTCTTGAATCAGAGGTACATATTTCTGAATTTTCAAGCTATGAACTGATTCTAGATTGTTATTGTTGCCGACTGCAAAATCGATGATCGTGGCTGTTTTCTTGAGCTTGTTCAGAACTATCATATCTGGCCTATTGTTCGAAATTGTGGTATCTTATTATTATTATTATTATTATTATTATTATTATTATTATTATTATTATTATTATCCCACTACATCACGACTAATGATGTTATGAATCGGCTGAATATAAAATCTACTTCAGGTTGCAACCAGCTACCTGCTACCAAGGAGCTGATCTAGGGACTGTCGGTGCTTCTACAATACTTAGCGTAAAATGTGGGTTGTTCTAAATAAAGCAATGCTTTACACTTCCCAGTCTTTTGAATGATCGGGAAGTTTAGCCAAGTTCTTACACAAATTTTGCGGAACAAATCCCAGAGCTCCGATGACTATCAGTACGTCTTATGTTTTTACACCCAGGCAGGTAATCTCGATTTCCCAATTTTTCTACACGTCCTTGGTTATATTTTGATCGCAAGACAAAGTAATGCCTACTTTGTTTCTCCAAATATCGAAAACAAAATCTGCTTTGTTTGCGGTTATTGTACGTATGTTGATTTGTCGGTGGTACTGTAAGCAGTTCTAAAAAGACACAAATTGTCGAGTGTGTTGTGCAAGTCCAAATCAATGCACTGAAATTTCGAATTGTCTGTCTTTGAATATTTTGTAGAATCACTGTTATAAAAAAATCAGTCATAGAGAAGCAACTGCAAGAAGCAAATCATAGAGAAGCAAGTAAATTTCGGATAATCGAATTCTGTGTGTTACAAATTGTAATACATCTTGTATTTACGACCACACCATTAATTCTAGGAATAGCTAATGGATGCTGGTACCTTAATTAAACTCCTAGTTTACCAACGTTTTGAAACTTTATTTTTGCAGCACCCAGTTATTACTACATAGGTAAGTTACAGAATTGGATAGAATACACACAAAAAAAAAATGTATAAGTACATCACTACATCATAATACTACATCATAAACTTACCTGTGAAGAAAGAGTGTAATTTTGTAATCCATAGTCCTGAGGAGGGAACAATTATTTTCCAAAACGTTGGCAATCTAGGAGTTTCAGTGACCAATACCGATTAACTATTCCAAGAAGTTGCAATATGTTAAAGGAATAACGTAATGTTACAATGTAGTGAATCACAATTTAGTGACAGTGTAGTGTGACAATTTAGTGGTAACCCCCAGAGCAATGACGGATCCGGGGGGGGGCATGGGGGCCATGCCCCCCCGCAAAGGCCTACGGTTTTCGTTTGTTACCTTTTTTATTTGGCAAAATTGACGTAAATATTTATTTATACTGTTAACCCTCGGTAGCACGAACTCGCTTAACACGAATTTCGCCGTAACACGAACAAAACTTCGGTCCCGGCAACGAATTACGGTAATACGGACGTTTATAATATTCAGATAACACGAACTCTTGATTCTTTCGGTCCCTTGTAATCCGTGTTCATGAGCGTTTACTGTATTATAATTATGTAATTATTAAAAAATATATTGTATATTATGTTGTACATACTCTACAAAAATAATACACAATATAATTACAAATGTTCATTATTTAACAAAAATCTCTGATGGCCTCCTGCACGAACGCAAAATGATGATGGCCTCCTGCAAATGGATCTCTGACGGCCTCCTGCGAAATGATTGGCCGTTGCCCCAGAGGTCCTCTCCAACCGTTCGCTGCATTTGCACTTGATCACGCGCATTCCACAAGTGATCCGTTCATCTTTCGTCAGACTGTGTTTGGTCTTTTATCGTAAAGACAGAAAATACCAAATATAGTTAATACGAAAGACGAACTTCAGTGTGACAACGTTGGAAATTTTGTAGTCGGAAAATAAAATATATTTATATATTATTTTTTTCTAAATATAATAATATGTATAATATATTATATATTTAACCTTCCAGCGGGCGCGCGTAAATTGTTCACACCAGCAGGCGCGTGTCGTAAATTTTACGACATTCAATGATTCTTAAAAAAATCAAACAAATTGTAGAACAATGCAATTTTATGTCGCATTATAATATCTAAGAAGGATATTTACTACCACAAAACATATCCGTTGATAAACGTTCGTATTTAGTATCAAAAAGATCTTGTTCCGATCCAGTATCGTTCTGATGCTCGTCTATATTTTCAACATTCGTTTACTGTCACCGTCACTATCCAATTCATGATCTTCCTCCGATCAGATAGCTTTTGAAGAATATTCTGAATTTCATTCACATGGCTTCTTTATCAGGACATTTTACAGAAAATTTCGATTAGGCCAAATTATTATAGAATATTTTAGCACAACAGCCGGTGCGCAGCGTAAAGTTTACGTCTTTGTGCAATTATCCCGAATAGAGCGTTACAAAAACTGAATATAGCGTGCGAACTGAACAGTGGCTGCAGGAATGCATCACTAAAGATACCTGCAAGGAATACCATGAACGCAGAAGTCTTTGACAACAATGAGTTGACGGGAAAACAAAAAAAATCTGCTATTGTCGTAAAATTTACGACAGCGCGCCCGCTGGAAGGTTAATATATAAAATTATATATTTTATTTTCAACGCAATAAGTACATTTTATTGCGTTGCTCCGTTTGCCCGAAATGCCTCTTGTGAGACGGGACGCCTGCTTGCTGGGGGGCAGGCAGCACCGCAGTCGACCCGGGCTGGCGGCGGCGACGATGGACATCGTGGGGGGGGTGAGGGGGGGGCGAGTGCGTGGACGCACGCGCACGCCCGCTGACTCACGCACGCACGCCTCATCGCCGCACGCGCCTCCTCACGCCCCGGGCTCCGGCCGAGGTGGCTCAGGGCATCTGCGGACGTCACCGAATTCTGTCCCACAGAATTGCCTCGCAGCTCTGGGACGTCAGCCCAAGTACCGCGTCCTGAGCAGCTGGAAAACGCGCATAATTTCTAAATAATAAACAGCTCTCAGGCAATTGCCAATCCATTCAAACATGTGGATACTTGGGCACTCCACTTAAACATGTAGACACTTGGTCACGTGTGCACAAGTGCACGCTTGAGGTCACGCAGGACGTTCTCGCAAAAGTGAAAACAACTGCTTAAGAGCTGATCGCCATTGCCTTCGGGCCATTGCTTCGCGCCTGCCGCCGGCACGAGGCTGTTAGTCACCCGTCAGGTAGCGGGTGTAAAAACTCAGGTGCCCTGTGAGGTGGGGCACACTTAGTCGTAAGCTGTAACCTGTAACCAGGCTCTGTACTCTTCATTTTGGAATAAACGGCTGTCAACCGAAGTTAATAATAATAATAATAATAATAATAACAACAACAATAATAATAATAATGTCTTTATTTCTGGCGAGGCTCAGGCCATAAGGCCTGCTCTTCCACCTAACCACTAAAATATTTACATTTACAATAATTACAATTGAGGAGTTCGGGTGGAAACAATGGTAGCTGACATTTCACGTTAATTACGAAAGTGCAATGATCGTATTAGCTAACGGAAATGTGCTGCACACAACTAATTAAACATAAAGTATGAATATATTTTCATTGGTAAATTTTGGAATCTTAAACTAACATGATATTAAGAGAGCCCATGTTTCTTATTTTCGAGAAGAATGTGGAATGTTAATAATTTTACTTTCGCAAAATGTCAGAAATTATTCCCTATACCCGAATGCCTCAATTGTTGACAAATTACAAGAAGAAAGGAGGGCAGATTTTACATGTAAATCTGGGATGCAAGACTAAGGACCATCCCGGCATACGCCTTAAGCGATTGAGTAAACCCAGGAAAACCTCAATCAGGATGGCGGCTTAGGGCCGTAACACAAGAAAAATCAGTGTGAAAAAATGGAAAGATTAAAGGAAAAGGGTAAAGGCAAAAGGAAAGTAGAATGAGTTAGAGGGAGTTAAAGGGTGAAGGCAAAAGGGAAGCAGAGGGAGAAAGAGAGAGGGAGTTAGAATTAATTATGAAATTAAGGAGAGTGGAGAGGGGGAACGATGATAATATTATTATATAAAGTTTATCGTATACATAAATGTAGTTTTCTAGATGGACGCAGAAAATGGCTGAAGACTAGAAGATAATCTGTAACAGGAGAAGAAACGGAAACAGAAAGCAGGCAGATGAACAAGAAAAATACAATGACAAGAAAGATCATACAATACAAAGACTGAAAATGCGTTAAAAACTTATGCTTTCAGGAATAGTGTAAAGAGGAGAAAAGTGCAGAAGAACAGCTTGACGTCTTGAAATGTAACCGAATTTGGTCAGTGGTAATTGCGTACGAGGTGGTTAATTAGGGTGTGAAAATGGAAATAGGAGTTTGTGTTATCAATAATTATTTGATTTAATCCAAGCACTGAGTTGAGTTTTAAATTTTCTGAAATCGCTAATTTGTTTTAGATATGTGGGTAGTGAGTTCCATATTCTAATTACAGTTACAGTAAATGACTTACTGAAGGATACCGAATTGTGCCAGTGGTATGCATAGGTAATCGCGAGGAACGTGATCGTTCAAGCGTCAGCATTTTAAAGTTGTGCAATAATTGCGTTTGATAGCTATTATTCAAAAATTTATGGAGAAGGAGAAGGTCTATGAAATTTCTCCTTTTTTCGATTGAGAGAATTTTTGTTTGACCGTAAAACTCAGATACATGATCGTATCTTCTAAGATCGGATATGAAGCGGATGCATGCATTTTGTGCTATTTGTAATTTGCGTTGTTGCTTGAGCTTTAAGTCCGTAAGTAGGAAATCACAATAATCGAAATGAGTCATAAGTGAATTTACTAGGCTTATGCCTGTGTTAATAGGTAGTAGTTCTCTGTCTCGTTTTAGGAAATGGAGGCCTGCGAAGACTTTTTGGCAAACCTTACCTACTTGTATGGTCAACTACGTGTGTTGTCTATATGTATTCCTAAGTTTTTTACATCGCTACACCAGGGAACAGGAGAGTTACCTATGCTAATTTCCGGAAGGGAGGATTTCTCCAATCTGTTCAAAGCGTTGCGAGAGCCTATCACAGAGCTTTGCGATTTCATTGGATTTAATAAGAGTCCAAGGGCTTCTGCTCATTTATTGAGAGCATTTAAGTCATCGTTTATTTTCTGGGCTAATAAGGTCAACTCCGATGGGTATCGGCTTGTGTAGATTTGTAGCTCGTCAGCGTACATTTTGTGTTTTCAGTGATTCATGCATTGTCCTACGTCATTTATATAAATTAAAAATGCTAAGGGTCCTAGAACTGTTCCCTGCGCAATACCACGGGAAGTTTTAACAGCAGCGGATTGTTTTTCACCAGATACAACGATTTGTTGTCGATTTGAAATATATTGAGTGAATCATCGTATTGTGAGGTTAGCGAAACCCAATATTTTCATTTTTTCAAGGAGAATTTCGTGATCAACCGAGTAAAATACTTAACTAAAATCTAGAAGAACAAGTATTGTTAATTTACCTTGTTCACAATGGAGATTCTAGCTTCTTCAATAATATTTAAGAGAACAGTTCCTGTGTTTCTGCCTGATCGGAAGCCATATTGTTGATCACTTATGAGACTTTTGCTATCAAGGTAACTTATAATTTGACGTCGCGCAATTTTTTCTAGAACTTTTTAAATTGCAGGTAGAATATTTATCGGTCTATATTCAGGAGGGTTTGTGGTAGTTTTAGGAAGAGGGTGGACAAGCGCGGTTTTCCAAGAGTTTGGATACGTACCAATTGCTAGGGAAAAGTTTATTATGTCCAGTTACAATGGATATATAATTTCGGCACTGACTTTTAGTAATTTAGCATTGATATTATCTGTCCCTGAGGCGTTTGATTTGAGGCTCTGAAATGGTTTTGAAAATTTCATAATGATTTGTAGATGCAAAAAAGAATTCTTCCTGAGTGTGTACCGAAACGGATCGTAAGGTTGAGAGAGTTTTGTTTTTTGAGAAATAATCGAAGTGAGGAGCCTATGTTAGCCTAAAACGCTGGTTAGAGCGTCAAGGGGTGCGTCAATTTGGCGAAGGGGTTCGTGATTTGCCTAAGCCTAAGGAGTTGGTGTCTGACTGTCTCTCAACCCGAGCCATTTGCAGCAACGCAGTGCGAACTTGCACCGCACTCTATTCTCTCACACCAGAGAGAGAACGAGAAACACAACTACTGCACTGCCTCTCGCCGGGAAGTACTATACTTCGGCTTTCTCTTTCTTGGCGCACGGGGGTGTGTCAATAAAATGGAATATCTCAGGTTATTTCGCGTGGTTCTCCGTTGTGCCGCCAGAAGTCGCATGATCGCCAGCAGTTCTCGATACAGTCGCGATCATGCGACGACTTGCGGCACAACGGAGAACGACGCGAAATACCGTGAGATATTCGATGTTATTGACACCTCCCCGTGCGCCAAGAAAGAAAACCGAAGTATAGGTCGAATTCAGTCGCTTATGAGTTCAACCCCGGAACTCCAGGACCAGACGGGAAAACGCCGAAGACCGCCGGAGGATTCTGTTCGATTGATTAATTGATTGATTCGTGTTTCCGGGCGCGTCAACTACTCGGGTCATTAGTCCCGTAAGTGTAGTGCGTGTTTTTTTTCTCGGGAGGTGGCGATGATCTTTTTCTCCGCTGGATGGCGAGATCTGGCGCCGACCTACGGACGACTAGCGGGGTTTTCCCCTCAACCAGGTATCTCCCACCAACGGGGAACCGCCACAGCCGGGACAAGCTGTAAACTCCCGACCGGTCTCCCGGCATGTGTGGTTGTGCAGTGCATGACCGTTTATTAGAGTTCTGCTCCGGCATTCGCCGGGTGTTGATCGGAGAAACCACGGAAAACTACCGATCAGAGCAGCCGGCCGCTAGAATTCTCCTCCAGACAGCGACTGAATCCGACCTAGCTGACAAGCTAGGACAAGGACTTCTTAGCTGCAAAGACAGAAAAAATGACGACTAATTTGCGATTAATTTAATTCATTTTATTCACACTGATTCTGTAAAAGTCATACTTGACGGAACTGAGATCAATAACTACATAATAACATAATTCTAATATGTAGACTTCGGATTATTAGGCTCTAAAATCTCTCATTTAGACACCTAAAATAGGCTCTTAAAAGGGGAAAATAAGAATCATAATGTATAAAATAGGAAGAATAAATTGAAATAAAAATTATTTTTCCAAATCAATTTTAATTTTATTTGCAATTATTTTATTACAGATTTAAGTATTAAATACCTTTTTTTAAAATAAGATGTAAATGTTAAAACGTTCGTGGCAACAGTAGAGACATATACAGCTACAATGAAATACACTTGTCTCTAACATTCTGAAACAAAATTATTTTCCAAACATTGCTTCACAATATGTAACCACAACATCTAAATTATGTCGCTAAGCTCTTTAAGACTAAAAATCACGTTATCAGCTGAAAATTGTATTTCTAAATCTATACGTGTTTAGTGTATTCTTTAATTTTGTAACTAATTGGCAACGAACTAATTGTCTCTAATAAGCTAAATTAACTTTGAGGTTTCACTAATTAGAACTGTTGATGAAGAGCGATGGCATAATAATCCTACAAGATGTAAATTGGTAGAATGGTTCATTGAATTTTGTGTTACCTCGAATCACGTTTGAAATAAATCTTTCCAGGAATGTACTTGAGCTTGACATAAATGCCCAATTCGCGAGTTTATCTACGAAGTAATCTAGTCGATTACGCTTCTTAAAATTGGGTTCAGTACTTAATTTAACGTGCATTTCAAAATTGAAAAGATGTATCTGAAAAAACTTTTGAAAAAAAAACAAAACATATCAGAATGAAGGAATATTTCAAGATTTTGTGATGCGTATATTACGAGAAACCTTCGAAAAGTACCGATTAGAGCAGTCGACCGCTAGAATTCTCCCTCAGATGGTACCCGAAGGCAGTTGATCTAAAACAACACATCATACATTAAATACAGACAGTTCTCGCCGTTCTTGAATTTGAAATCTGTTTAAAATCTTTTTATGAACGCATCTTAGAATCATTTAAGGAAATGATAATTTCTGCAAAATATTTTTGTTCTTTTGCGCCTAGTAACAGACAGGCCGTCTGAATGTGGCGATCTTCTCAATATTCCTCAGTGCCCTCTTACAGCGATTATACAAACTCCGCTCAGCTAGTTCTGCTTGTACTCGCTTGCTGCGCCACGTGTCCGTCGCGTCGGTGCTGTTGTGATTTCAAGGCGCGTCGCAAGAGTGCGCTGATGGGATTTTGTGGAAAGAGCGCGTTCTTAACTTCACGTCTATAGTTAGGCAACGGATTTTTAAAAGTTCTCAGAAAAACAATGTTTAGGGCAAATATTGTAGGTATAGTAAATAGGGAAAATTATGAGAAACAATAAGAATTGTGGAAATTTATTTTTCGATAACTATTCTTATAAAATCCATGCTCAACCTTGTAACATTCAAATTATCTATGTTAATTCGATATTATATTAATGTTTCCATTTTTTTAAATTATTGAGACATGTTTAGCCAGAAAGGGAAATTGAATTGATAGTTCTCTTATATCCAAGTTAATATTTGGATATCTATCAAAGAGCAATAGAATTTATTTCCCTACATTTTACACCTTGAGTAAACGATAGAAATATTTTAATAAGAAGGCAAATGATACTGCTATTGAAAAATGGTTTTACAGATAATGCTGCAGCAGCTCGGGAGAAGGGGGGTGTTCCTGGTATAGGTGTCCGGCCGACTGGATGTTTTCTCACAAACATTTTTCATTTACAGTGAACATAAAATGTATTTTCGTTTGTTAACTTAAAGTGAATATTTATAATGTGAAGAACTGATATCGAATGACTTGTTAGTACAGAAAATTAGTAATAGCTGTATTTATTAACTTGTGTCATTGTTTTCGGGGGGGGTCTGAAACCCCTTAACCCCTCCCCTTCCCTTGGGTGCGCCACTAGGTAATACCGCGAGTGCTTTGGAAATTGTCGATAAATCCCCGACTCGCGAAGAGAGGAGGGAATTTATCTGAGAATTTACAAAGCACGAGTGATACTTAATAAGTCTATTCTACGAATGCAATTACGTCCAACAGAGTTCCAAAATGCGCCAAATGTTGAAAATAACTGTGCCAGGTTAAAATCAGAGAGGTTATGTTACAGTACATACGCGGTTTATTGGACATCGACATAGCGATCGATGTATACCGCCTCCTAAGATAGATGAGACACAGTTTATGATTCGCCGATAGGGACAATCGCTAAGAAAAATCGGATAAAAAAAGCGATTAAGTTTTTGATATACATCGGCCTGATTGGCGCTTTTGTACGCATAGTTTCGTACGTATAGTACGTAATTTCACGAGTGGAATAGTCAATGGAAGTACATGATGTAAGAAATGAGAATGATACACTCGTAGACCCAAGCCCCAGAATTTTCGTGATAGCAGTATTATAGTGCGATTTTTCTAACTTTGCCCCTCAAACCCCTATGGCCACGACGGAATATCGCACGCTCCCTCGTACCGCTAGAAGTCGCATGATCGCAAACACTACTTGATACGGTCGTGAACAAGCGATATCGGTCAGACGGAAGAGCAGGCCTCATGGGCTGAGTCTCGCCACGTAAAATAAGGCAATTCAATTCAATTCAATATCTGGCGGTACGACTGAGAACGTCGCGAAATACCGTGTCATATTCCATCCTGAAGACGGGCCCTTAGGGGCAAAGTTAGAAAAATAACAGTATACAGTCAAAGAAACCGTTTATAAATCCCGAAGTTAAATCCCAGCTTTTTAAATCTCCGATTCCTAGTTTACTGTTACAAAAGAAAGGTTCATCCATGTTTTGAGGTTCGTGTGTCCAAAACATCTTTTGCTCTCAGATAAGTGAGACCACTTCAGTTTTCAACTCTTTGGGAGAGCTCATGGATTTAGTAATAAACCACATTACTTCTGTTTCCTCAATCCATCTGGAAATGGCTATTTTCGTACAATAGGATTTAGCGACATCTAGTTAGTAAGAATAAAGGGAAAGATCTTTTGGATCAAGAAATCTCGGAAATTTTGTTTTTTCGGGGGTCTCCTAAGCTGTGAGTTTTGGAGAAACCCTTCGATGGAAGTTATGGCGGTGGAAGTTACGGCGCAGGCCAAATATTTACATTTGCTACTACGTAGATATTCCCCGTTTAGACATGAGAGGAGTTTCTTTGACACTCATTGCTGGCAAACCAACTCGGGGGCGTGGTCTATGAGAAATGGTACAAATAATTCGCCTTCATTTCGCGAACGTTGCCTAACTTGTATTTGAGTCTTTTTTTTTTTTTTTTGCTATTATTTTTTATATTCCGTCAACTGGAGAATGTTCCCAAATCAATTCTAGTATGTAGTTAGAATGCAAGAAAAGTACACTTTAAAGCTTCCTTATTAAGAAATGTTGTGTTCATGCTTCATCCTTTGCTTAAAGTTGGTCTACTGAAATTTTAATTAAAAGCAGTATGGAAGTAAATAAACCGGGCTGTTTGAAATTCTATATTTCCGACCTGTCTGTTTACATCCAATGAATAACATTTGCCACGCAGGCATATTTTCATCTGCTTTTCCACTTTCTTACAATATTATTTTTGGTGAGAATATTAGAACAATGTAGATAACTTGTGAAATCCATGCCTAACCTCCATCTAGTTGCATTCAACTGACAATAAGGCATTAACAACCGGGGCTCTAGCTCATATGACTAATTAAGAGAACGTCTCACAGAGCGATGCAATGCTCATCTGCAATGTTCAGTGTGTGTACTTCGACAATGCTCAACTGCTGTAGAACCTGTCAAAAATTGTCTACCTACCTGAATGGATCATATGTAAATAACAATTGAATAGCTACCCCGAATTGAGATCTAACCCATAAAAGAAAGTTTTCAGGAAATAGAAAAAACCTCTAATCAGTGTAAATTAAATGATTTCTGTAAAAACTTATAGACCATCAATATACAATGAAGTCAAATTTTAGTCAAGGCACCACCGCTCATAACACACTCGCATCGTTCCGCCATCTTGCTGCAGATATATCAGTTCGCCAATAGGCCAAATTTACCTAAAGAATTACTTACTTTGGAATGGCCGGTCCGCCCTCAGAATCGAGGAGGCAGTGTATTACGTCCAATAGGTCACTATTCCACTGAAATCTCAACTTTCGACTTTTTGTGGGTTAGATATGAATTCGGGGTAACTATTCAATTGTAGAAACCAAATTTCACCTGAAGTAGCACTGCGTTAAACGAGCTCTTCCTTTATTCGCAGGAATGCAGTCGCCACCTTGCGATGCAGACGAAGAACATCAACATCGACCAGGATTCGCTCAACAACTCGCAACAGCTCTCTGAGGTGAGTCGCACACGTCCCTCAAGACGTAGTCTAGGGTATGTTGACGTAAATGAGCTCTCATCCAATCGGGAGCTTGAACGTGACTACTGTGACGTCACTATCGTGACGTTTTAGCTCCCGATTGGATTACACGCCAACAGCTGATGACCTGTCAAAGGACGCTATGAATAAATCGAAGTACAGTTAGTAAGTCTTGTTTGTACAGTCCATAATTCCCCTGAAAATCGTTAATCTTAAGTGGTAAAAAACGTGGTAAGGTTCCACAAATTCAAATAAGAACAAATATTATAAAAACCAATATAAAATAAAATAATAAAGAAAATAAATCATCACCAAAAAAATCAAAACACTTAACATTCTCATAAATAAAATTCTAGAATACTCCGCCTACTAATGAAAAATATATTACAAGGTAATGAATAATTCCAGTTAAATCAAATGTGACTTTGAACACCTAGACAAAGTGAATGAATTTGAAGTTCACCAGCTCATTTTGCTGCTTGGAAACCTTTCTAGCGGCTAGTTCCCGAGCGAATAAATGTGCTGGTGAACTTCAAATTCAAGGCCATTTCTTCTAGGTGTTCAAAGTTCCATTTTATTTAACTGCAATTATTCAATTATCTTGTAACATATTTTTCATTGGTCTTAATTTTCCACTTACAATTAATGTTTTTCGAACAAATTATGGACTTACAAACAATACAGTTGCCAACTGTATATTTGGCTGTCGGGGAGACGTCGCACTTGGCGCAGATGCCAGCCAACATTTTGGCCGCCATGCTCGGGGAACGTTCTGAGAAAGGTTGCAGCATGATGATGGAAACATTGGCATCTGTGAATAGGATGCGGCCTCTCCCGGACACACAAGAAGATATACTTCGGTTTTTCTTTCTTGGCGCAAGGGGGGTGTCATCAAAATGAAATATCTCACGATATTTCGCGTCGTTCTCGGTTGTGCCACTGGGAGGCGCATGATCGCGACTGTATCGAGCAGTGCGGGCGATCATGCGATTCCTGGGGGTACAACGGAGAACGACGCGAAATACCGTGAGATATACGATTTTGATGACATCCTCCCCCACGCGCCAAAAAAGAGAAAACCGAAGTATACATATGTAGCGTCGTGACAACACGCGGCAGATGGTCGGATGTTAAACATAGGGCGCAGAAGATGTCGCGTGGGGAAATTCTGCCCAGCGCGGGTACGGCGTGGTACGATGGAGGTAATGGGGGCGGCGGGTAGCGCCGAAGGGCCTATATAAACGCCTGAGAACAATGCCTCTTTCTTTTTGTTTCTCAGCAGCGTCGGCGTGCGGTTGTGCGTAAGTTGGTGCGAGTGGCGCACGTGGGCAAGGGGCCGGCAATTCATTGTCGTGACGAGCGAGACATGCATTAGGTCTCAGATGTAAAGCGGTGTGGTAGCCGTTCGATTAAAATCTCTCCTAGTAGTGAGATCTATTTAGTTAATTGTAAGCAGTGAAATTTGTTATTTGTGACTATGGTCTAGTTTATGAATAAACTTACTCTTCTTACAACTCACTCTCGTCTGTGTTCTGATTACACCCGTATGACGCCACACAAAGGTCTCCTCCCCTTTCCACGCCCACAGTCCGGGAGAGGTGGCTCAGGGCGTCAACGGATGTCGCTGAAGTTCCTCTGACCGGATCCGTTCTAGTCCCGACGGTGGAAAGATTTTCGACACTATACTGTTATTTCTATAACTTTGCCCCTCATGGCCACTGAATGTCCATCATTGCGATGGAATATGTCACGGCATTTCGCGTCTTTCTCGGTGTTGCCGGTAGAAGTCGCATGAACGCAAGCACTTCTTGATGCGGTCGCGATCATGCGAAATCTAGCGGAACGACTGAGAAAGATACGAAATACCATGACATATTCCATCGCGAAGATGGGATTTGAGTGGCTTTGAGGGGGCAAAGTTAAATCGCAGTATAGTATGCATTTGTATGCAGCTGTATGCATTTGGCGCAAAGGCCCACGTGCGGGCTCGGGGCTACTAACGACGTCCCGACCTCTTGGCCTCATGGGGTAAGGGGGAGTTCGTATGGTCAGCACGAAGTCATCCCCTCGCCGTAGTTTGGTCTTCTCAACCTGAGAAGTGAGTTTTCTCATCGTCACACAGCAACATATACTGGGACATTGCAAGGAAAACGCACACTATAATCTTGCCCCAACCGGGAATTGAAACCGGGGTCGCGTCATGGAAAGTGAGCATGCGAATAAATGAGGAAAGTCGTCAGGCGATTTTCGACACTATGGTCCGATTAAAATAAGTTGGTGATTGACAGTTGTGAATGGAAGGGAGCGATGTTGACAGTTTCCATACCACTGAGCACGTGTTTCCGGGACACGAAAATAAACACTTGACGTAAATACTTATTAAAGTAACCAAATCATACACTCGTATTGTACGAAGCTACAGCTTCAGAAGCACAACTGTCAATCACCAACTTATTTTAATCGGACCATAGCTAGGTCGAATTGAGTATCTGTCTGGTGGAAGATTCCAGCGGCCGGCTGCTCTGATCGGTAGTTTTTCCTGGTTTCTCCTACCAATACCAGGCGCATGCCGGAGCTGTACCCTAACAAACGGGCCACGGACCGCGCGCGATCTTTTCTTCCCATTCCTTCTGCTATCTTCACCCCTTAGACAGACACTAACCTGCCTCTGCCACGCAAGCCGGGAGATCCGTCGGGAGCTTACAGCTTGTCCCTGGTGGTTCGGTGCCCCACTGATGGGAGAAACTTCGCTGGGTAAATCCAAACCGACGAAGGTTGGCGCCGAGTCTCACCAACTAACGGGGGAAGATCACCGCACTTACCTTGATGAAAGCATAAACTACACTTGCGGGACTTACGATCTTAGCAGTTGACGCGCTTGGAATCACTAATCAATCAATTTTAGTGAATATCGAAATAGAGAACAGTTGTACATTTGGAGCTTCGTTGCGGATGCGGAACTACTGCCTAAATAACAAGTGATGGTCATCTGTGTCCTGCGGAAAAGATTGCAAGACAGACAGATGTTAAACATGTTAAGGAACATGTTGGGCTGGAATTTTCATAGCTTCAGCGTTTTAACCACTGACTTTAATATTAACAATATTTCTATGAAATGCAAATTAATAGTTTTAAATTTTAAAAATTTTTTTCCACAATTCTGGACGCTGATGAGGATTTTTTAACTTGAAAATATTTCAATGAGGGTCGAAACATCAAATACTTGCTAAAATATATGTGTTTGTTTTTAAAATGGTCAGAAAACAGTAATATTAAATTTTGAAAGTATTTATGCCCTTGTCATAAATCATCGTCTCCTATATTATTTCAGTAGTATACCTTCCATTTTGCGGCTCTCACACGCAACCAGTCTTTATAAATGTGGTCTCTAAAAAAGAGAATTTCAAGGAGACGTGACGAATTGCCATTTGACTTTAAAAATATGAAGGATTTGTTTAAAAAACGCATCTAAATATTCACGTAAAATTCAACCCAACGCACGTCAAAATGTTTGAATCTACACCGTTAAATAACTCTTAAACGAAGCGTTCTAGGGCCTTAAAAACTAAAATTTTGAGGCCAAAGGTGTCAAAGAAACGTTTCTCACACCGTAATCTACAAGATGAGATCTACAAGATCTTCTTGACCATTCTATTACATTTTGCTGGTTCGACGCTTCTCGATTTTACCCCATCTGTTAAGAGCCTGTAGAATCTGCAACTGTATGTGGAATTACTAATTACTTGATATTCTTGAATGGCACTGGTGTACCTCTTTGCTCGATAATATACATAAATAAGAATAGTTTGTATTGACAAGGGTGTATTATGTTATCAATTGCAAAGTGACTTATAGAACAAGTGACGGAGGATAAGAGGGTCTTGAAGAAAAATATATATTACAGGCTTAATATGGAAATGGAAAAATAAGGAAGAGGATAGGGTATTGCATGCGAGAGTTCTCGCTCGGGTACGCTAGGAAACTTAAAATTTGTTAACATAATTTGCAGGAAAAGATTTGTTATATGTGCCTAAATACATGCAAAATTAGATTTTAAATAACTATTTTCCTTAATTATTTTCAATTTATCCTGGTGCATTGGGATGCGAAGTCCTATCTCGCCCATGTTGATTTGGCTGTACATTTGACACACTAACTCAGAAACTATTCAACTTAGTGGTGTAAAATTTTAGGATCACCTTTGTGGAAATGTAGTGAATAGAAAAAAAATTTACATCATTTGAATAGTTTTTTTTAATTTATGGAATAAATGAGAGACACGTTACCGAAATTACTGCCATTATGGCATTCACTGATGTGGGAAGAATATAAACAAAAATGTTTGAGAAGAGTATTTGACAATGTACATGCCTATACATAATCTTATGCAGATCAATCTAAATATTAAAAAAAATTAAATCACAAAACTGTTCAAATTTTTTCTTCATGTCTTCCCTTAACCCTTTTTGACCTCATTTTGTTTCATTTTATGAGTTTTCTGATTCCCTAAAGACGAATTAAAGGTTTTAAAAGACATTTTAAGGTCTTCATTTCGGTGTCTGATTTGTATTCAGTGATAATATACTCGTTTCGGTTGTCATTATTTCCTCATAACCAATTCTTGATGTTCTAAATTTAATGTACTCATTTGAGCAATAGCGTGACTTCAGTTAGTGTCATCCGGGGAAAACTAATGGTATCATCCCTCATATATTAAATATAAAACTATATATTACTGCATAATTTGAACATTATTTAATAGAAATAAATGTATATTTGGTATATTATAAGCAAAATTTTCTAGTTGGTGTCACCTCTAAAATGGTGTCACCCAGGGCGGTCCGATCCCCCTCCTACAACTGTGCAACTGCATTTGAGTACACAACAGGAGTTACTGTAAAAATGGATCGTTTGACAGGCCGGGAAACACATGAACGTCATGTAGGGCGATGGCATTGCAAGAGATAATGATGAAGATATTTACAAATGGGCTAAATGTAAACGGGCATACTGACAAAATAAGAGCGTGGACTGAATCTGCAGTTGTTGCCAGCAGTGCCCAAGCAGTAGCTGTCAAGGTGTTCCCTACTTTAATATAGTGGGTAATGATTGATTGCCAGTGGTTCTGGGCCCTTCAACTGCTAAGGTCATTAGTTCCGTAAGTGTAGAGCGTGTTTTTCCTCGGGATGTGGCTGTGGTCTTCCCTCTCTGGACCTACCTTCCGCTAGCGGGGCTTTCCCTAACCAGGTATCTCTCACCAGCAGGGCACAGCTCTAGACGGGCAAGCTGTAAGCTCCTGACCGATCTCCCGACATGTGCGGTAGTATATAGTTTGGTTTTTCTTTCTTGGCGCTCGGGAGTGTGACAATAAAATGGAATATCTCACGCTATTTTGCGTCGTTCTCGGTTGTGCCGCTAGGAGTCGCATGATCGCGACTGTATCAAATAGTGCTGGCGATCATACGATTCCTGGCGTCGCAACGGAGAACAACGCGAAATACCGTGAGATATTCCATTCTGACGCGTCGAGTCCCCACGCGCCAAGAATAAAAAACCGAAGTATAGTGGATGTTTGTGTTAGGGTACGTAAGTAAGGGGAGGACAAGGAATAGGGAGGAAAAATTGCGCGCGGACCATGGCCCGTTTGTTAGGGTACTGCTCCGACATTCACGTGGTGTCAATCGGAGAAACGGGAGAAAATTATCGATCAGTGCAGCCGGATTCTCCTCCAGACAGCGACTGAACTCGATGTAGCTGTGTAGCTAGTGTGGAAAAGCCTGCTACCGTTGGGGCTGGAAGCCCACGGCCTCCCGGCCGCACGTTTTTGAATTTGCACTAGATTTGTGCATGGGACTTATTTTAGACCTCCCAGATTAGACACTGAGGTGGCGCAAAAAACGCAAGCGACATATTTCTCTGAGACACATTCTCTTTGTAGAGACAGACAGACAAAAAGCTGTGGATAGATGGTGCATTCGAAAAGAGTAGTGTCAGGGAGATTGTGAGAATATTAGTGAGGTTTATGAACGTTGGTTAATGTAAAAAATGAGATTGAGGCTGAATTTTCAGCTGGGAGGTGTGAAATAAATGAGGGATAGCTTGCAGCCCGTTTTGTAAACATGGAAGTCAAAAGAAAAGAATAAAAGTAATTGCTCTCACCAATATGTCTAAATTTTTTCCCACAAAATTGCCTAAAATTGTTTTTCTTCCTTCAAATACCAATTACATATCCCAAATTTTTAAAAAGGTATGAGCCCTTTAATGAGTATGTAATTTTTTTGCACTAATAAACTGCTCCAAAATGTTTCAATAAAGGATTACCGTTAAATTCGGATTACATAAACTATACGTTTTATAACTGTTTGGTGCCTGTAGTTGTTCTTTCATAAACCTCACTGATATTCCCACAAGCGCCCTGCCACTACTCTTTTCGAATGCACCAGCTATCCACAGCCTTTTGTCTGTCTCTTCAAACAGGATGTGTCTCAGAGAAGTGTATCGCTTGCGTTTCGTGCGCCACCTCACTGTCCAATCAGTGAGCTCTAAAATACGTCCCTTGCATAGGTCTAGTGCAAATTTAAAACGTGCGGTCGGGAGGCCATAGGCTTCCAGCCCCGACGGCGGCAGGCTTTTCCACACTAGCCACACAGCTACATCGAGTTCAGCCGCTGTCTGGAGGAGAATCCGGCTGCACTGATCGATAGTTTTCTCCCGTTCCTCCGACTGCCACCACGAGACTGCCGGAGCAGTGCGCCTACCACGAGAGGGCGCAGAGGGTGACGAGCGGCGCGGGGCGCTGCGCTGCGCTGTTGCAGAAGGGCGCGGCGCTGCTGCTGCTGCCGCCGGCGCCGGCGGCGGGGGGCGCCGCGCAGGGGCCCCCGCTGCCCCCCCGCGCCCTGCGCCTGCTGCAGGGGGCACGACGGCTGCTGCACGCAGGTAACGCACCCCCTCCCTTTTTAACTATTATTTATTTACCTGGTTATTTATTTATTATTTATGTATTTAATTGTGTATTATTGTTGACGTATTTAATTGTGTATTTATTATTTATATATTTAATTGTATATTTATTATTTATGTATTTAATTGTGTATTTACTTATTTATTATTTATTAATTCTTTATTTACTTACTCATGTATTTATTCACGATACCCAGCGAGAGAGGTGTCGGAGGCAATCAGAGGTGTCGTGATAGTTTTTTGTTTTTGTTTTTTGTTTTTGTTGTTTTTTCTTTGGTACGTGTATATGTGATACAGAAATGTAACCTCTGACCACCTGTTGAAATACAGGAATTTGGAAAGTAAAATATTAAGTTAGTAACTGTGGGAATTGTATTGTTTTATTAACAATCGAGATTATAGAGACTGTTATTATTTTTTAATATGTAAAATGTTTTGAAGAAAAATGAAAAAAACGTATTTTATTTCAAAATTAAGAGTAACAAACGAATGTATTAAATGTAAATTAATAGTCCAACTTAAATAAGTGTTATAATATAATTAAACGAAAATAAATGATGATGAGTAAGTGATATGAGAAATTAAATCAGATATTTTGTTTCAGCGTAACTACTAATATAAGACTAACCGAACCTAGTTTGAATTTCTTCTTAAGCTAGCGATTTCTTATTAAGTCTTTAAGGATTCAATTCACGTTGGACACTTAAAATTAGTTTTCTTTAACGGAACGATTCTTATCCAAACGCCGCAGATGCTCAAATGACCGAGTAGTGAGTAACCACTAATTCTTTTACGGGAGACCGTTTGCTCCCGAACGTATTCCGGATTCGACCATCTTTTAATCAATTTAGGTAGGTTGTGACGCGAAACTCACTTCTTTCCAAAATAAAATTTACATAACAAAGAGTCCCCGAAATATTTTGTTCTACATAAAACACATCAGTCCTACCATAAAAAGATACGAGTACATTAGAGATATGGATAATCCAACGGAAATCTAAAGTATTGAACCATTTCTAATTGGTCAATATTTGTTGGGAAACTATCGAGTGAGCACACATTGTCGGAAGTCAACTTGCAAGTTTTAATGATTCCGATCTCTTAAGAAAGCATTACTCATTTGCTGTCGTAGGAAACGTGAAAGAAATACCGACGTCTTTTGTAATGTAACGAGTCAAGATGCCTCGGACATTATATATCAAGAAATTATTCTTGTACACGACCTTCTTGAACTGACGTTGTGTTAGTAAGATTAAACACCAAGGTGGCAGACAAGATACTCGAAAGGTAAAAATCAAGAGGAAAATTATTAGTAGATTTCATACCGAATGGAAGTGATTTGTAGTGTGTTGGATAGGGCGAATGTACGCAATATAAAGAGCAGAATATCTTCTCAAACATGAGGAGCTTAATATTCAAATTGAAAATACGGAGTAAACGCTTTGGACACATGGGAAGATTCGGAATATAGATGTGAAACGATTTATGGATATGAACAAGGTGTTCTTGTTTGCGGAAATGTGAATGAACTGTAATATAGAGAGCTGTTAAGTTTGGGTTTTGTTTTGTTTTCTAGTTGTGAATTCTACAAGACTTTTTCTTTATTTTCATTTGATTATGGTTTTGGTTGTTATAAATAAATGTCGATTGTTCAATTTTGAAACCTGGAAATGTTTTATAAATTTAATTAAACGGTAAGTTACCATTATTCAGATCTACGATTATGCCATTGAATCATCGGCCCTAACCAGTATAAGGATTTTTAATTTTTTTGTAATGAATTTGATTTACTAAAGAGAAAAAATTAGAACCTTCACAGAATGTAATGTGTACACGGCGGATTTTACCATATTTGCATATTTTACTCGCGACCTAGCGACATGCTTTTTCCAAGAAAATACGATTCAGACCCCAGGAAAAGTATATATGAAGTTTCGTAGTGCATATTTTTGCATATTTTTGGCAATAGGTGCATATAACAGTAATTCGAGCATATTGATCCATATTTTTATATTATTAACCATATCGAGACTGTCTCTTTACTTACCTTCAGCAGCTGATTTCTAAGGTAAGCAATTTTTTTTCAGTCTCTCGTGAGAGTATCACTAACAATGTGGAAAGTCGGGCAGAGACAAAAAGTCTAAGAATAGCTCATTGGCAGGTTGTCGACTTAGATTACAAAAGCTGACACAGTTCTGCTGCGTCTGAAGAAGCACTATCAGCTGGTCTGCCATCCGCTTACCGAGAGGCCCAGTAATAGTTAATTCGGAGAAATAGCCTCGCCGAAGGCAACAACATTTACCATCAATTCATTTCATCGCATTCAAAACGCAGTATTGAGAGTAGTGCTGGCGGTTTCAGTGCGGTGTTTCACCATGGCGGCGAAGAACGAATCTTCCAGAAGCGTTTTGATTCGAAAATGGATTGAAGAGGACGCCACTCTGTCAACTGACGGAACAGTTGTTTTATGCCAAGCATGAAAACATGTCATAACAAAACTTGGAAGTATGTAAATACATCAAGAGGAAAACATGACATAACAAAACTTGAAAGTATGTAAATACATCAAGAGGAACTTAATTTGGGCATATTGTCAGTTTTTTGTGCGCATATTCTCAGATTTCTTGTGCATATTTTCTGATTTCTTGTGCATATTTTCTGATTTCTTGTGCATATTTTCTGATTTCTTGTGCATATTTTCTGATTTCTTGTGCATATTTTCTGATTTCTTGTGCATATTTTCTGATTTCTTGTGCATATTTTCTGATTTCTTGTGCATATTTTCTGATTTCTTGTGCATATTTTCTGATTTCTTGTGCATATTTTCTGATTTCTTGTGCATATTTTCTGATTTCTTGTGCATATTTTCTGATTTCTTGTGCATATTTTCTGATTTCTTGTGCATATTTTCTGATTTCTTGTGCATATTTTCTGATTTCTTGTGCATATTTTCTGATTTCTTGTGCATATTTTCTGATTTCTTGTGCATATTTTCTGATTTCTTGTGCATATTTTCTGATTTCTTGTGCATATTTTCTGATTTCTTGTGCATATTTCACTGATTTTTGGTGCATAAATGCAAGCATATTTTGACGATTTTAAGTGCATATACATCCGTCCTCTAGTAATGAGTCCTTGTGTATTTTGTGCACGCTTTTATTTCTTGACGGTTTCTCATTCCTTGTGCGCCGAATATCAATTCCACTCTGAAAATTTATTTATTGTCCCACGGAAATATGTGGAGTGGTCTTAATAGATATGTGCGTCGTGAGCATACTGCCGTATCACATGCAGAAGCTTAGCATAAGAAGCCCATGTAGGCGATGGCTCCCCTTGCGAATGCTCTAATTGGCTGAGAAGCTACCAAGCGAAAAATGCACGCAGGATGGACGCTCCTTTTCCTGCACTCAGCCGCGCCGCAGACCTGCCTTGCCAGGGGCGGGGATGCTCTCTTGTCAAATTGTGTTTCTTCCTTGACCTTTTGCTTTCTCACTACCGCTTACGCAGTAAAGAGAAAATTATGTAATGCTGGGGGAAAAAACGGCGAATTTCGGCAGAAAAGCTTTTGTTACAGAGCCCTCGTAACAAAAAAGGTTATAAATCCAGTTGCTAAATTAAGAAGAAAAATAACTCTAACGTGTGGGGTCGCCAGAATTCATGTTTTGTGGGTCCTTGATACCGAAAAATCGATTGACGGCAAAACCGTCGTCACAAACCCTGATTTTTTCGAAAATTGCAAAAGTTCAAATATTTTCGGCGTCTTCCTGCTACTAAAATATTAAAGATAGAGATCTTTCCCTCTGTTAAACCTGTTCCTTAAAGATAGATTTTGAAATTAAGTCATGCACAATTTTTCGGAAATTTGAGTACTGCTTTTCGCGTAATTTTGCGTGAAAATATGAGAGAGATAGTACGGTTCTGTTTCAGCACCACTATTTTTCCTACGGTTCGAATCCCGACGGTAGTAGGATTTTCGACTCTAGGGGTACAGCTAGGTACGAATTCATCCGCTGTCTGGAGAAGAATTCTATCGGCTGGCTGATCGATAGCTTGCTAAAGCCAAAGCAAAGGCGTGAGCCAAAGCAGGCATAGCTTTGTGGGTACGAATGGTTTCAAAAGTTTTCTAAAACACCCACTTTCTGTCCTTGGTTAGCACAGACAGGACAGAAAGTGGGTGTTTTGGAAAAAGTTTGAAACTGATCGATAGCTTTCCCTGGTTTCTCCGATCAACCCCACGCGAATGACAAAGAAGTACCCTAGCAACGGGCCAGGAACCGCGCGCGATCTTTCCTTCCTGTTGCTTGTCCTATCCCCACCCCTAACACACATACGCACTACACCGCCACATGTATTGAGGGACCATACGGGAGCTTAGTGGGTGGAGCTGATACGTGGAGAGAGAAATGTTCCTCAATTTTTTTAAATTCTGGCCCTCAAGAAAATGTGCGCAGGTAAATCTCTTTCCCCACACGTCATATACAGTTTTTACTGTTTTTTTGACAAATAAATTGATAAATAAATAAATAAACCCGCTGTGTAGGCAGGCGCCGGATCTCGCCAGCCAGCGGGGTAAGATCACCGCCGCCTCTTGTTATAGTGCACTACACTTACGGGACTTAGCTGGAGTTGTCGACGTGCCGGGAAAGATCAGTTAATCACTCGAGTCATGTCTGCCGGGGCACCAAAAGTTTTTCGATGTCGATGTAAACATCTATGTTTTAAATATGATGAAAGATTTCAAAGTAAAATGTCCTAGCTGGAATATAATGTAAAATATCTAAATTAGTTACAGTATATTCCGCCCTTAATTTGACTGTCATCTTAATTTTCTAAACTATGTTCTCTGCAGTGAATATTCAAATTGTAGTTTAACGACATTCCCACGTACAAAATAATCCAAAAGGTAACAACACTGGAAAAAGGTTGCGAATAGCAAAAAATTTCGTACCGCCTGGGGGATCGACAACAGAGATAGTTTTAATGGCTGTTGGTTGCGAGCAATTCACATATAAAATGAATACTGAAAATTTTATTCATATCATGGCGTTTTTTAAAAAACATCAGTGTTTCTGCAAAAATGGGTCGACACGAAAAAAACATCGAAAGCAAAACATTGATGTTATAATATCGATGTTTCTGCTCGAAAATATCGATGACTTAAAAACGTCTATGTTTTTTGCCATCCCTAACCGTGGGCCCATTGGATAGACGTATGTGGCAACACCGTGGCGGGTATTCGGGGTTTGAGGCGGGAGAAAGGCGAGTCAGTCTCTGCGAGTCGTCTAAAGCAAAACATCGATGTTATAATATCGATGTTTCTGCTCGAAAACATCGTTGATTTAAAAGCTTCTATGTTTCTGCCATCCCTAACCATGGAGCCATTGGATTGCAGTATGTGGCAACACCGTTTGCGGGGTGGGGGGAGAGGGGGGGTTCTTGCGAGGGGGCGTGGCCCCCCTGGGAGCCCCCTCGCTGGGGCCCCGCTCACGCCGCGCCTCCAGCACGGCCCCCTGCAGCGATCGGAATCAGAGGAGGCCGCGAGGAAGGAAATCGCGGAGGCCTTGCTCGGCGCAGACCTAAGTTGGCTTGCGGACATTTTCTCAACGAGGTATCTCCCACCAGTGGGGCACCGCCCCAGTCGGGACAAGCTCTAACTCCGGATCTCCGAGCATTGTAGTATAGTGCACGTAAGTGTGAGTGTGTGTAAGTAAGGGGCGAGGATAGAATAAGGAAGAGGGATCGATCGCGCGCGGTCCGTGGCCCGTTTGTTAGGATGCTGCTCCGGCATTCGCCTTGTGTTGATCGGAGAAACCACGAGAAACTACCCGTCGTTAGAATTCTCCTGCAGACTGCGGCTGAATTTGACCTATCTGGCAAGCTAGCCCTTTCAGACCTGATTTTTTTTCTGTCCTTACCGGTGGTCGACAATATTACACGACGCATATTAGCACAATAATTGTCATTAATACGGTTTCTTATTGACTCTCACAACAATGAACCTTTAAATAACTTCGCCAGAAACGATAAAAGCACGGCAATTGATCACAAACTATTCTGACGCAATAGTGTGTCAGAAAAAAACAATTGAAATTTGTGTCCACCCCACTGGACGCCGGGTCTGAAAGGGCTAGAGTGGAAAATCCTTCCACCGTCGTGGTCTCGAACCCTAGGCCCTCACCGGGAGAGATGACTCAGTGCATCAACCTGATGTCACTGCAGTCCCTCTGACCGGGAGGTCCTAGGACTCCACTCCGCACGGCGGCAGGATTTTCGACACTAACTTGACAGCTAGGTCGAATTCAGTCGCTGTCTGAAAGACAACTCTAGCGGCCCGTGCTCTGATCGGTACTTTTCCGGGGTTTCTCCGATCAACACCAGGCGAATGCCGGAGCAGCATCCTAACAAACGGGTCACGGACCGCGCGCTATCTTTCCTTCATCTTCCTTGTCCTATCATCTCCTCTTACACACACACACACTTACACTAACATGCACTCCACTACCACACATGCCGGGAGACCGATCGGGAGCTTACAGCTTGTCCCGGCTGTTGCGGTGCCCCGCTGGAGGGAGATACCTGGTTGAGGGGAAACCCCGATAGTCGACGCATGGTCACAGCCACCACCGAATAAAAAACACGTACTTCAGTTACGGGATTAATGACTAAAGTTGTTGACGCGCCCGGAAACACGAATCAATCACATCAAATCAACACTAAGCTTTCCCAGTCAGAGGCACTGCAATGACGTGAGTTGGTCCCTTAGCCACCTAGGCTGGTGGTTAGTTCCCTGGAGCGTTCTCCTCATGTTCCATGCATGTTCTGCATATTTCCTCTCTTGTTCACCACACGCTTTCTTTCCAGTTCACTATACGTTCTCTCTCGCATCTCTACCACATTTCTAGTTCTCCGTGTGTCTAAAATACAAAAACAACAGAAGCAGAAGTGGCTCGAACACTTAAAGTATCGTGAAATTGAATATATACAATGTCAATAGTGTTCTGTGCTAGACCAGGAGATGTGTGTAGTACAATTTAGGACTTCATACAAAGTAGATTTAGAATCGTTTGTTAGTATCTGCTTTGTTAGCTAGCCCGCAAGTGTTCTGTTTAAATAGCATTTATGAATTAACATGAAACAATAATATTAATAACAATTTTCGTGTATATATTTACTTAAATCTATACAGTTTCCGTTTACAGAGGAATTTGGGTCGGCCCCGTGGCCGAGATCGCTAATACAGTAGTGCCGTAGTGATTGCGGACCGACGGGTCGCGGGTTCGAGTCCCGCCTCGGGCTTGGTTGTATGCGTTCGTCCTTTCACCGTCTGTCATCACCATATCATGTGATCTTCACAGTTACCATAACGTTAAACCCAATAGTGGTCGTTAATGACCTTGTAGTTGATGCGACCTTAAATAAAATAAAAATAAATTAAAAGTAAATAAAAATTAAAATTAAAATAAATACAAATTAAAATTAAAATAAATAAAAATTAAAAATTAATATAAATAAAAATTAAAATAAATAAAAGTTAAAATAAATTAAAATTAAAATTAAAATTAATATAAATAAAAATTAAAATAAATAAAAGTTAAAATAAATTAAAATTAAAATTAATATAAATAAAAATTAAAATAAATAAAAGTTAAAATAAATTAAAATTTAAAAAATTAAAATTAAAAAAAATTAAAATTAAAATAAATTAAAATTAAAGTAAAAATATTATAAAAAAGAAATTCGAGCTTTCCCTTCAACCAGGAGTGCTTCCTTCGTGGGCTGCAGGGAAGCGCCAAGTGATGGAAATGGAATAGACGCGTCTGGTCCAAATGCCGTGACACATGCAAAGCAAGCAGCGCTCGGCTCTGCTTGGAAGCCAGCATCCGTGAACGCTCTGATTCGCCGCGGGGCTACCACGTGGAGAAGGAAGGCAGGCAGGCGCTGCCGTCTGGCGTTTTGCCTGCCCCCGCCTCCTCCGCCAATGGCGAGGGATGGCGAGGCCAATGGCGTTAGGGAACAGCCGCTGCGGCACAATCAACAACGCGAATTGGAGAGTTTACTTCTAAAATCTCAGCAAATGCTGAGATGGCCCCTTGTTTTGCTTCTGGACGTAAATGTAGCTTCACTGTGCGCACGTTTTGTTGAGCACTCCTTTCGCTTATGGTTCATCAACCTTTGAAATTGATTTTCTGCAACTCGGGAACAAACATTTTTCAAATATTTTTATTTTTTTTCTAAAATAATTAGTTTCTAAATTCATTTTTTCGTTGTTTTTTTTGTTTTGTTTTGTTTTGTTTTGTTTTTAATTCTGGCCCTCAAGAAAATGTGGGCAGATAAATTTTTTTCCCCACACGTCATATACAGTTTTTACTGTTTTTTGACAAATAAATAAATAAATAAATTTATGGCTAATTTATTACGCGATCATTATTTTTTCAACTGTTACTATTTATGTGAAAAATTGAGTTGGTGTCGGTTTGACTGTCAAGATGGCACTACCAATTTATTTTTAAATGGGCACAATCAAATAAAACGAATTAGGCGCCGTCCACAAATTACGTAATGCAAATTTCGAGTATTTTCAATACCCCCTCTCCCCCTGTAACGCACTTCCCTATCTCTATGTAACGCAGCGTAACGCTGCCTCAGATCCCCTCCCTCCCTCTTTAGCTTTATGTAATTTATTGATGACCTCTTAGGATGTTTAGTGTTCAGTTATTACTCATTTTTTACACAAAAATTACATTTTCCCATTGCCATTTATTAAATAAAATGTTATTTTGGCTTCATAGCCAGGCTGGCATAGCTAAATTTAAAGAAAAGTGGTACAATCAGGTTACAGAAATAGAAATATTTAGTACACATTTATTACTATTTTATTACCCAATTTAGTTTTGCACTATTGTTGTTTAAACAATAAAAGTATTTTTTGGGCTTGACAGGCATACGCGTATGTGTACGATGGACTGACAATGGGCACGATCTAATAAAACCGATGGGAATACTAAGAACTCATTTATTACTAATTTAGTATCCACAAAATAATTTTTACTTGTTTTGTTTAAACAATACTTGCAGTTGTGCTAGCATAACAGGAAAACGTATGCATTATGTATTCCCTACGTGCTTCAGAGACCTTTTTTAAATGGCGTATAACTACCGACCGGCTCTTTGCCGATGTTTTCCACCATAAAATATGCTTCGCTTCTTGTCAGGTCTTGTCGGGGAGGAACCCGCAACCTGGGTGTACAAGTCACAAAACAGTCACAACTACACAATGGAGTCGTTTTATTGTGGGAAATTCGTAGCAATCCGTACTACGGATAGGGTCTTCCCTTCAAAATGCAACAGAACTTTCAAAAAGGTATCGTTTTGAAAATAACTGCGTGAGAACTATAATAAATAGAACGTCCTTGAACGGATGAGTGAGGTCTCAGCAGCTATCTCTGCTGGGACTGTGATCGGGATGTGCTTGGGTTCGATTCCCGGCAATGGTGGCTGTTCGTCATTGAATGACGGTGCATATTCGTCTATCGACCACTTTCTACCGATCTATGTCTGTCGATCATCATTAACCCATACAAAATTCCAACTATCCCCATGCAAAGGCGTATCAACGGTACACCTCCTCGTGAGAGAGAGAGAGAGAGAGAGAGAGAGAGAGAGAGAGGAGGTGTGTGTGTGTGTGTGTGTGCGTGTGTGTGCGTGTGTGTGTGTGTGTGTGTGTGTGTGTGTGTGGTTATTTCATCGACAGGAGCATTATATCTAATCTGTAGCTCGTATTACAATGCTAAATACAAGGAAATTACACGGAAGCTAGCATTTCTGGATATCAGTCAGATTATGTGAACAACGCGCCTTGCTATATTGTATTTTGAATTAACGTAATGTTAGTAAAGGGGTGGGGTAGGCACTTCCAGGGCAGAAAGCGTGCGCCTAAAAATACCAACCCCGTTGGCAACAACTGGCGGATACTTCCATTTTCTAAAGTAGCCGATGACATTAGGTCATTGTTACTACCTCTTGCCTTATAAAATGCATCATTTTAATTAATTCGCGAACGTCCTTCTCAACGGGGACCGTGGCCTCAGAAATGTGCTTACCACTGTTAAAGAGATTCGATTTATAAGGCAGGAGGTGTAACAATGACCTAATGTCATCGGCCACTTTAAAAAATGGAAGTATACGTTCTAGTTCCGTATTGGACGACACCGTAACAACTGATAACACATCCAGTGCAGTGGCGTAGCTTCAGTTGGTGTCACCTGGGGCGAAGCTAATGGTGACTCACCCATAAATTAAGTATAAAAATATCTATTGCTGCATTGATTATACATTATTTTATTAAAAATACAAACATGTTTGCACATGATAGTTATTTATAATATATTAAAAATTTCTATGTAATTAGGAATAATTGCGACATAATTGTAATTAAATCATAATCCATGCTTAAGATTTAAATTTATAATTATTAAATTAATATAAATAATTTTTAACTAAAACATAAAAATTATATAATTCCAACAATAAAATTTTCAAACTACTAAAACTTCGAAAACTTAACTATTAATAAATAAAATTTTTAAGTAAATCATATAATTCCAACTGTAAAATAATATAATTGGTGTCACTTCTAGAATGGTGTCACACGGGGCGCCCCCCCCCATGCACCCTCCCTCATAGCTACGCCTAGAGGCGTATCTAGGTATTCAGGCGCCCATGGCAAGCATAGAATTTGCGCCCCGGTTGCTTGAAATTAAGGTTGTTGTTATTTGTTTTAACGAGTAGACTGTAAATAGCGCCCCTTGTGAGTGGCGCCCATGACACGTGCCAAGCCTGCCGTACCGTAGATACGCCACTGATCCAGCGCCTTTATAAAAAAACTCGAAGTACAGACAAAGCGAGGAGAGATCGGCGCTCGCTGCGGTGGTTGCGCGTCAGTCCGCGAGGGGCGGGCGCGCGCCGCCCGCCCGCGGCGGCCGGTGCTGCGCCCTGTCGGCGGCGGCGCGAGGCTCCGCGGAGAGCGGCGGCGGCGGCGGAGGCAGCGCTGCGGTGGCCAGTCGCCGGTCCGCCGCCGCTGGCCCCGCGTCGTCGCCGCCAGCCAGCCAGCCCGTGTGCCAGTGCGAGTGCTCGCGAGTGGTGGTGGAGTGCTGTGGCGAGTGCCGCGGGCGCATGGAGGACAGCCGCCCCAGCTGAGCAGCCGCCCCCAGGCTGGAGCCGCCGCCGCCCCCGAGACGCGCCTTCCCGCCCCCCGCAGGTGCGTGCCCCGCCGCCCCCCGCGCTGCGGGCGGGGCGTCATGTGATCGGCGCGGCATCTGCCGCTGCGCAGCCCCCGCGTTCAAGTCTCCGCTCCAGGTGGCTTGGGCCGCCGATCGCGTAGTGGATTGTGTGGTCGTGCGTTGAAATTCCTTCGCGAGAAATGTCGAATTTTAGTCATCAAACTCCTTTCTACACCTTCTGTTGCATTCTCCGGGCGTTGAAATCTCCACTGGAGACGTAGGAATGGCTTACTCTGCATCTCGTCGTAGTGTATTGTGTGATCGTGCGTTGAAATTCCTTGCGGAGAAATGTCGAATTTTAGTCATCAAACGCCTTTGTACACCTTGTGTTGCACTCTGCGGGCGTTGAAATCTCCACTGGAGACGTAGGAATGGCTTAGTCTGCAGCTCGTCGTAGTGTATTGTGTGGTCGTGCATTGAAATTCCTTGCGGGAAATGTCGAATTTTAGTCACCAATCTCCTTTCTACACCTTCTGTTGCACTCTAGCGGGCGTTGAAATCTCCACTGGAGAACGTAGGAATGGCTTAGTCTGCAGCTCGCGTAGTATATTGTGTGCTCGTGCGTTGAAATTCCTTGCGGGAAATGTCGAATTTTAGCCATTAAACCCCTTTCATCACCTTGTGTTGCACTCCTGTATTTACACTGCCTTTATACTCCTTGTATTACACTCTGAAAGTTGAAATCTCTTTAGAAATGGCATAATCTTCAGTTTTTACAAACAGGCAGTGAAACCAAAAAAGCTCTTTCTCCGAAATTCCTAGTGTGGGAAGTCGATATTTACTAATCGTATGTATTTTTGTATCTCATGCTATACACTGCAGACTGAGAGCGTTGAAATCTCCACAACAGATGACGAAATGGCTGGGTCAGCAGTTCTCATTGTGTACATCTAGCAACCATGTCGTTCTCAAATGTCCAATGTTAGGACTCATCTGCTAATCAAACGCTATCGAAATCTGTGATGTTCGGGCATTCAAATCTCCATATAAGATGTGTATACATCTTAGTCTCCCATTTTCGATGTAGCTATCAGGGACTGAACTTTGTAGTGTTACACCTTTTTACATCTACCCCAAAAATAGGAGAACTATAGACATTGAAGTGTACGCTAAAGTCGACGAAATGTTGTGGGTTGCAGTTCTCGGGGCTTGAAGTGTGGCGAGAAATCCTCATTCACAGAAATTCTTAGCATTATAAATCTATATGACTTCTCAAACGCCAACAGATTTTCTTTTCATATCGCGTCGTTCTCTGTAGGACATTTGGCTACGTTTTTTCATCTCTCAGCGGAGCCTGTGAACCTCAGACTGAAGAATTGTGCGATAAAACTTAACTGAAACTGATGGTGTTATTAGTCAAAGTATACTAATTAAATAACCTCATATCGTCTTGCTTTGTAATCCGTTCCCAACGGGCCTTGAAATCATGAAAAGAATCTTCCAAGAGACAAGAAGTGTCTCTTATTACGACACAACGCAACTTATCGAACGCCTTTTTTCGTCTTGTGGTTCACACAGCGGGAATACAAGCATGAACATTTCCGCAAAAAACAACAAACAAGAACAACGTTGAAACGGGTTAGTCTGCAGTTTTCGTATCTTGCAATGTAGCCAAAAAGCATCTCATATTGAATAACCAGTATTACTACACCTTTTACTGATCAGTTCCATTTGAAATATGTATTGTATGGACACTGAAATATTGAAATGTTTACAAATTATGTTAAAAATCTGGAGTTCCCTTTTCGGCCTTAGAAAATTTTATGGAATAGGCTTACTGACCGCAAGATGTGTGAAGTGCGTATTTCAACAATACATGTCATGTAGACATTGATACGTTAGGGGATAAAGCTACATTCTCCGAAAGTAGACGTAGAGGAATGTCGCCGAATGGACTAAACTGTGGAGCGATGATCGCAGTATGTAGGCCTCGCTGTGAGCTCTTAGATTTAAACTGTCTAACAAGTCTCGTTCAGAGATTTTTGGTAGGAGAGATGCTCAGCGGGTTGAGATATTTGTTGGTTGCTTTTCCTTGTTTGATACTTTCTCCAACGCTATGCATTTCAATCCATGACATTTCAACGTCTCCTCCTGTGGAGATTTTAATACCTTCTAATACGTTCGCAGAGTGCAATATGAGAATCTAACACACTAAAGAGGTCCGAGAATTATTTTTATGAGACAGACTCCCAACAACCTAGAGGATTCAAAGACGGAGTTGTAATGATTGCGCTAAATTTACGAGAATCTCTCCGCATTGTGGAGACAGGAAGGAGCAAGTTTCTCTGACAGGATGTCAAAGGAAGCGAGAAGTCTTTCTGGCTTTAGGTAGAAGACCAACGGTGTCAACACTTCAATATTTTCATCAAAAACAACTCGCTTTTTACAAAGTCTTCTCGCTCGTAATTGTTTACATTTGGTTATTTGTTTAAGTAAATTGAAATCGGTAATTCTGACATTGTTTCCTGCGGTTCGCTCTGCCTTGTAGTGGTGTATTGTAGTGTATAGAATAGAATATTCTGAATTAATTCCATATATAGTTTCTTTTTTGGTGTCGAATTCTGCAGATTTATATCTTCTAAAGCATTTCCGCATCGTTTTTGTCCACGTGCGTGTCCACGTGTTTGTCCACGTGCGTTGTCCACGTGCTTATAGTGATAGTGGTAAGATTCATTGGGACTTACTTCACATTTACTGTTAATGTTCGTTTGATTATGACTTTGAACCACTTTTCCAATCACTTGTGTGACTTAATTTCTATTTTCCCACCGATGTGAAGCTGGTGTTACTAATCATGATGTGATGTCTATCGAGTTAACGCTCTGATAACCAATGAGTGTTTGTTACAAGGACAATGACTTTACACACACTTATCTGAACGATCACAAATATGAATAGTGCCGCATCATCATTTTATTAATGTAGGCGTTTTAAATTAACTCTAAGAGATCTTTAGAATTAGATCCTTAGGAGTAATTTCTCAATACAGTGCATAAAATAGGCAATGAATTTAAAAATAAAAGCTTTTGAATCACAAGAATTGTAATACCAACATATGCTGAGACTATTGGTACAAGAAACGGAAATTGTAAACTATAGAAGTTTCACAAAAGAATTAATAGAAGTGTTAACTCACTTTAGTGCATTTGAAGTTTATTAGAATCTCAAGTTTCCTTATAATTAAATACTTCTGTTGCAGCGCAAATAGAAAAAAAGACGCATCAATGAAGCCTAAATAGCTGTGTCATTATTTAAGGATTCGTCTTATTGGGGAAAAATACATGTGGCATGTATTAGCACTCCTCTTGCTTACGTGGTTAGAAGACACCTTATTCTATGTTAAGTATTTTCAGTTCGAGATAAAAACAATGATTTTTTAAAATTATTATGCTATGTATTATAAAATATCGACACCTTAAAAGCATTACCTCAAATCTCCAGAATAGTAAAAAATCTTATGTGACCAAAAATAATGAATTTCTTCTTCCACAAACTATTTCGAGTATATCTTTAGACATGTTGTAATAAAATTTAACTAATCAAAAATAGTATTTTGACACAATAAAGTATTTTTATTTACTCCTTTAACCTTCTGGTGGGGCGCGCCTTTTTGAGTCACACAAGCGGGCGCATAGGAGCACTTTATGCTGCCTCGAGAAAACAGCCTTTTGCACCCTAAAAATTTCTATTATTTAATTGAAGAAGGAAGAAAAAAATCTCACAACTATTCCCTACATATTTAATGTTAATATATTTTATAAATCACAGAGATAGGGCTATTTTTAGGTAAAGAATAATCAAAACCACTGTTTCAGAAAACCTTATAAAACAAAATATCACAAAGAAAAAATTAACTTGAAAATTGTTATTAAATCGACAAATTAATTAAACGAAATAATTGCTGTCCGTAAATTTTACAAAAGCATCAATTGGTTTTCATGAATCCATTTCCAGTAACTCAAGAAGATGCCTGATTTCTTCGTCTGTTTCAGCCATTCTGGAAAGAAAAACGAAAATAAGACTACACGTAATAGGGAAAAACCCTTCAACATCTTTGTTTTTGCTTACAGTGATCGAAAATACTTATAAAAGAACAATCTGAATAAGTAAAATGTTCGTTTGCAGTACTAAAAATACTTACACGAGTAGGCGTTGTAGAGCACGGAGTGCTGCAGTCAGCAATTTTTTTTAAATTTTCAGATCTTCTTTACGACTAATAGGGAGAAGGCAACGGAACGGAGATTTCCGCGTTCGTTTAGAATGTTGCGAAGTGGGAATACTGAAGCCCTCTGACATAGTCAAACAGCCGTATTCCATTTTAGAACAATAAAAGCACAAAGGCAGCGCGGAGTGCTGCCGCCCGCCCGCCCGCCGGAAGGTTAAGAGATAATATCAATTTCAAGAAGTGAATTAGAAGAAAACTTCAGTGATTATAACGGAATGAAGTGGCTCAGAGCTACAACAGGTGCAGCCACTCTGACAGAGAAGCCTTTGGGTTCGAGCGCAACACTTATTGTATTTTTGACACTAGTTACGTATCTCGGTAGAGTTCAGCTGCTGTCTGGAGGAGAATTCTAGCGGCCGGCTGCTCTGATCTGTAATTTTCCGTGCTTTCTCCGATCACCAGCTGGCGAATGCCGGAGCAAGTACCCTAACAAACGGGCCACGGACCACGCGCGATCTTTCTTTTCCCTTTCCTGTTCAATCCTCTCCACTTACGTACACACACACACACAAGCACTACACTACGAAACACCTCGTTTGTTCGTACTGGTACGGAGCCCCGCTTGCGGAGATACCTCGAGGAGACAAACCCGCGCAATTTGACGTGTAGGTTGGCAGTAGGAACTCATGTTTCAACGTGAAAGGAACGCCTTCACCTTCCGAAATATAACATGTACTACACTTTCGGGTCTCATGACCATTAGCAATTCCCGGAATCGTGAAGTAATCAGGCGATGACATTGAGGATTCGCACCGGCTGTGGTGGCTCAGGGCTCGTAAAGATGTCACTGCACTCCCTCTGACCGGGAGGTCGTAGGGTTTCACTCCCAAACCTGGTAGGATTTTTGACACTAACTACGTATACAGGTCGAGTTCAAGTCGCTGTTTCCAGGAGAATTCTAGCAACCGGCAGCTCTGACAGGTACTTTTCGAACAACGCCAGGCGAATGCCGGAGCAGGACCCTAACAAACGGGCCACGGACCACGCGCGATCTTTCCTTCCTCTTCCTTGTCCTATCGTCATCCCTTACGCACTCTTATACCAGCATGCACTGCACTACCAGACATGCCGAGGGATCGGTCGGAAGCTGAGAGCTTGACTCGGCTGTGACGGTGTCGCGCTGGTGGAGATACCTGGTTGGGGAAAACATCGCTTGCCGACGGTACATCGGCGACGGATCTCACAATCTAGCAAGGAAAGATTACCGCTATCTCCCGGGGAAGAATGCATTAATCAATCAAACCATATCAATTGAAGATTCGTTGTTTCTGTAGCATCCATATGCGAGTGGTGTGGCAAGGTTTCGCAAGGGCCGCCACGTGTGATGTTTGGTGTTCGGTCGTACGGAAGGCACCGGATCTCACTAATCAGCAGGAGATTACCGCCCGCCACCTCCCAAGGAATCAACATGCGCTACATTTACGGGACTCCCTCAACAGTCAACGCGGCCGGAATCACTAATAACTAGAGACCGGATTTTTATGTAACTACATATTGTTTTTTTTCTACTTATCGTTCTCAAAATTGTAATCTTGGGAAATCAAGCTCTCCTAACACAATATCGATTTTTTTCATTACATATTTTTACATATTTGGTAGTACATTACATATTTTACATGTTTTGCTGTTTTCACAATATATTTTCTTATTTCATCAATTTTCTTCTATTTAATTCCACTTTTTTTATAAAAGATGTATTTTTTTTAAATCAGCATTTTTCCTACATGATTGGGGAAATCTAGGTGTCCAAAATATCATTGACACCACGTTTTGTGATCTGCAACCGTAATTTCTGAGAAAAAATTATGACCACCGACGTGTAACACTTCGATGAAGATGCTTCAGTGTATGTTTGCTGGTCGTAGATCTCGTCAGTTTGTGCAACGGCTTCTATTGCGGTTATTCTGGCTGCTAAACTACGGTCCTGGTTACAATAGATTACGCTTTTCCAGCTGAAGAGAAAGTGATCTAAAGTGAGCAGTTTTTTATATGTAATTTCTTGCTATGTAAATGGTTTATAATTAGACAATTTTAATATTACATATTATATCCGATTTTACATATTTACTACATATTCTTACTGTTTTCGTTACATATTTATGTACATATTTTGACGTTTAATACTACATATTTTTCCGGTCGCTACTAATCAGTCAGAGCAATGGATGCTCCGTGGCAGCGTTTGTGTTACGCGCGTGGTGTGGTGCATGGCGCGTGGGAGGTTCGCGTGGCGCCGCGCCAGGGGTGAGGAATGCGCCGCGTCGCGTAAATTGGCGGGCGGCGCAGGCGCTGAGCTGCTCGGACGCCGCGCCGGCGAGATGGCTGAGAGCGGAATGAAGACCCGTTCACAATGCGGACGTAAATTGATTGATTGATTGATTGATTGGTGTTTCCGGGCGCGTCAACTACTTAGGTCATTAGTCCCGTAAGTGTAGTGCGTGTATTTTCTCGGGAGGTGGCGATGATCTTTTCCCCGCTGGATGGCGAGATCTGGCGTTGACCTACTGCCGACCAGTAGGGTTTTCCCCTCAACCAGGTATCTCCCACCTAGCCACCCAGCCGGGACAAGCTCTAAGCTCCCGATCGGTCTCCCGGCATGTGTGGAGGTGTGTGTTAGAGCATGTTAGTGTAGGTGTGTGTGTGTGTGTAAGAGGAGAAGATAGGACAAGGAAGATGAAGGAAAGATTGCGCGCGGTCCGTGGCCCGTTTGTTAGGGTACTACTCCAGCATTCGCCTGGTGTTGTTCAAAAACTATCTGTCTGAGCTGCCGGCCGCTAGAATTCTCCTCCAGACAGCGACTGAACTCGACCTAGCTGACAAGCTAGTGTTAAAAATCCTGCCGCCGTCGGGAGTGGAACCTAGGTTCCACTCCCGGTAGAAGGGACTGCAGTGACATCAGGTTGATGCACTGAGCCATCTCTCCCTGTAAGCGGACGTAAACATAAGAGTAACGCTTAGACATATACTTTAACATAAGTGATAGACTCAAGTATTCACAATGTCCAACACAAGCGTAAGCAAAGATATTCTGTTTTCTGTGGGTCATTCTAGTTGCTATTGGTTGGATGTGAGAATCTATAATTTATATATATTGAAATTTTGTGGAACGTATGTACTATGGCACAACAGCTCTTTACAAGCCATGGCCTACCAGCGGCGTCTCGGTCTTGCGGCACAGGGTTGGGTTAGGTTAGGTTAGGTATATTAATTTCAATAAAAATTTAAAACTAAATGATACTACTATGAATATTACAACAAAACTAAACTACTAAAAGATCGTACGCTACAAAACATCGCACAAAACCGTTGAAAATCAACCAAGCAATTTGGAAAACAAGTCTTTTGTTCGATCTATCGACTTAGATCCTGCTTCGAAACTCGATTTTGAGTTAAACGTACTGTGATTGGTTCATTTCTTATTTCTGACATAAGCATAAGCACAGAAGCTTGAAGCTTGCAAATTTTTAAGTTAACGTCTTATGTGATGTGCTTATGCGAAGGCATTATGAATGAGTCCGCTTATGGACATAGTTCTAACTTTTATGTTAACGCCATGCTTATGTATATGTTTACATTCTGAATGGGCCTTAAGGCAGATCTCTTTTGAGAGCGGCGTCCCATTTCCTTTCCTACGCCTCAGTTCGTGAAGAATCTGAAGACGCCGGTTGCTGGAGAGGAATTCTTTTTGAGATTTCTTTCTTTTTCTGTTGTTGTAAAATTTATCTCTTTATTAATTTACTAGAGAAAAACACTCCAAAACGAATATAATGGAAAAATAAAAGCACAATAAATAAAGAAAATTGTTATTAAAATATATTATTTCAGACAGGCTTTGCTGACTTTAAAATGAGTTTCTCAACCATCTCTCTTGTGATCTAAGAACTAATCACAATTGTACTTTGCGATATATTACAATCATTTTCTCCATGTTTGTGTCAAAAACGTTCAATTTTTGCGGCGTGACAGAGGAATCACGGTCTTTCCCGCTGGGACACAGATGATCATTTTTTTTATATAAAGAACTATTTCAACATTCACTACGCTCCTCCGATTGCGTAACAGATTCTAAAAAAGATTTCTAAATGTTTATGTACAGGCCTGGCTGTAAGAGAATGCCGTATTTTCCACAAACCGATTACACAACTCTGTGGTTTCTAAGTTTTAATTTCTCGCTACGCATTAGAGAGAAAGTTACGCAATGCTGCTCGATAAAACAGCAAATTCTTGACAGAAACACTGTTATTACAGGGCCCCAGCAACGAAAAACAGGGTAAATCCAGTTGCTAAATTTAGAAGAATAAACTCTAACACGTGGTGCAGCCGTAATCTATGTTTTGTGGCCCCTTGATACTGAAATATCGAATGACGGCAAAATATCTGTTTGACAGTCTCTGAGCAACGACAGTGACTAAACCATTAGGCCGATTTTCTCCAAAATTGAAATCCCCTGATCGATATGGATGATGTCGAGGCCCCTGGAATTTGAAACGGATATTTTAATTTTTTTTGGGGGGGGTACTTTACATGAATCCCGTGGGAGAGTTTCTAAATTTTCAGAAAAATGGCGCCAACAATTTTCACTGAATTTTGTTGTTGGATCGGGTGAAGGTTTAAGAGAATGGTGTAGGTCTCATGTTGATTCAAAACTTTAATTTTTTCAAAATTGCAAAAGTTCACTTTTTCGGCGTCTTCCTACAACTAATATGTTAAAAATAGAGATTTTTCAACTGAACTAAATTTGTTCAATAAGATAGTTTTTTCGAAAATTTGAGTATTTTTCGCATAATTTTCCGTCAAAATACGGGCGAGAAAGTACGTGCTTTAAAGCACCACTAGTTTTATAAACATCCGATAGGCGTTTAAAGACGAAATTATCACTAAGAGCTAAGAAAGGTTCTAACAATAAAAGATCTAAACAATTATAGTGTAACTTCTTATCAAAACAACGGCAAAGAAAAGAAAAATTAGCTGGAGTCCATTGTTGCCCCCTTCTTAATTGGTATGCGACTCCTAAATGAGTACTCGTCGATCCTTGTTTAAATTAAATAATACTTATTATTTATTGATTAAATTATGTTTCATCTTTCACTCAGTATGTTAATCGTTCTTTGTCTCGTTAGTGATATACGCTCTTTACTCACCTGTTTTCACGTATAAAACTCGGTTCCAACGGTTTTATCCTGTTTCTAATTTTTTTAAACATTCAACAAATATTTCTTTTATGTCAACCAATGGGAGAAAAGAATGTTTTATACCGCAAGCATAAAACTCGTTTGTACAAACCCCGGAGACTTAAATGCGAGATTGAGAAGGGAGCCCAGTTCCTAGTCTTATGTGAGGTGTTGAACATATTTTATTGCTTCTTCTGTAACTGCCGGTCTTGGGACCGAAGTCATTGTTGATTTACTGGTTATGTTTTTTGCGTTATTGACACTGGTTAAAATGGAACTAATGTAGCCATAGCGAAATTGTTTGACAATACTTTTTTCAGGGCCAGTAAATACTGTTTTTATCTTCTTGTTCGTGTTCGTGTTCTCGTTCGTGTTCTCGTTCGTGTTCTCGTTCGTGTTCTCGTTCGTGTTCTCGTTTGTGTTCTCGTTCTTCTTATTGTTAATATTATTATTTAAATTCACGACTAAAATGTTAGGTTAGGTTAAATATAAAATCTATTGTATAATACAACAAGAGTCTTGCGAGGTAGATCTAGTGTTAATGGGTGCCACTATATTCTTTGTACAAAATGGAGCATTATTGCTATTATCTTACACTACTTTTTTTGGTGTGGAATTGGCCACCTCGGGACCACGCGATCGTGCAACCCACCGGGGCCCAGTCATATTTATCTGGTGACGTGACTTTTATGGAGGGAGATCAGCATTTTCATGCTGAAACCTCTTCTACACCCAGGGTTGTTAGCCCTGGGGGTATGGAAAATGAGATGATGATGATCGTGAGGGGTGAAAGGACGGCACACAAATGCAGACATACACATATACACCCATGTCCGAGGCGGGACTCGAACCCGCGACCCTGCGGTCCGAGATCGCCACGACATTACTGACTTAGCGATGTCGGTCACGGGGCCGACTCTTATTTTATTATTTTATTATTATTATTATTATTATTATTATTATTATTATTATTATTATTATTAATTTATAATACTGGTAATTATAATCTCCTCCCCTGCCCTCCTCTTATTATTATTATTATTATTATTATCTATTATTCCTATTGAAGGGGGCGGTGACTAATAAGGAAGGCGAGGGTCCGGGAGGACCGGGCGCTGCCCCCGCCTGCGCCGCCGCGCGGGTCAACACTCGCTCCGGCGCTGGGTGGGGGGAGGGGGGAGGTGGCCCCGGCGGCCGCTGCTGCTCCTCGCTGTCGCCTCGCGACGCCACGCCGGGCCACGCCGCGCTCCATTCACAGCCCCTCCCTCGCCCTTCACTTCTCCCCTCTTCGTCTTGCACCTCGCGTCAGATAACGCTCTCGCTTCCCTCTCCTCTCGTGACTCTGGGCTCTCTTCCCACTTGTCTGCTCTTTCTCGTCTGCTTGCTACACTGCCCTTTCTCAGCCAATACTCTTCTCATCTCTTCTTTCTCCCTCCCTTCTTTTCACTCTCTTCCCTGTACCTCGTGTATCACCTCCCACTCCCCTCTCTTTTCAACTCTACTCTTTCTCTCCACCCTTTCTTCTCTTCTCTCGTCTTTTCTTTTCTTTCTTCCTTAATCTCTCACTTGATTAATGTTTTCTCTCTTCTTTTTTCCCTCCCGTCTCAGCTCTGTATTTTCTCTGCATCTCTCTCTCTCACTCTCTCGACTTTCCTCCCGTCTCTCCTCTTTTCCGTGGTCTCTCATCTCTCCTTCCTCACTCTCCTGAACTTCATCATCTCACTTCCCTCTCTCTTTTTTCTTATCGCTTCTCTTCTCGTCTCCCTCTTCTCTGTCATGTTACCTCTAATGTCTCCCACTCTATTTTTCCCAACCCTTCTTCTTCATCTCATATCTTCTCGTCTTTTTCTCGTATTCTCTTTTGATTCTCTTTTCCGACCCCCTCGGTCCTTCCACTCCTCTCCTTCCTTCCCTTCTCTCCTGTACCTCCCTGTTCACTTCCTTCTTTTCCATTTTCCCCTGTCTCTTCTCTAGTCAATCTCCCGGTTCCTCTCTTTCCAATGGTCTTGTACCTTGTACCGTCCCTCGCCGTCCACAGTTCTAAACATATTAGATGCACTTTTACATCTTCAGATACGATGACGTACTCGCTTAACTTATTTCACACGTAGATTAACAGTCTTCTCCCAGAATGTTTACTGAATCGTGATTCAGCTTCTTATTTCCTTTCACATGTGAGCAAATGTGCACGAGTCATTTCCGAGTCGTTTTGAGAAACGAAAACTTTGTCCTCGTTTACCGAAAAACTTTTAATACAATCACAGTTGTCATGTTTCTAAATGTACATACTTTAATTTTTGTTTTCTAATGTTACTTTTGTCTTTGATACATTAAAATAGACTTGGTTGTTGGCAGATTAATTTCTTAAAAAGTGCAAATGGTTTTATATTCCGTAGCTAATAAAAAAAGATGGAAGAGCCATAGTGAGAGAAAAACGAAATATAGATTTTTATAATTCCGTTCATCGAAATAAGAAGTCTCCCCTCCCTCTCCTCTGGCATCTGGCAAAATTAGAACGTGCCTACAAATAAATCCATTGTGGCACATTTCATTATATGTAGATCTGACTTGCGAGATAAATAGGCACTCGCCAACCATTCGTAAGTCGAGATGAATAACTACTCTATGGTGCGTACCGCCTAGTACAATCCGTAAAGTACAAAGTTCTTAACATGAAGATACTTGGTAATTTCATTAAAAACAAACAAACAAACAAACAAATATTTTCTTATTTTTTTCTTAGAGTGAAGTTCATCTATTTAGTAGTATACCTATGGAAGTAAAAAAGTCATCTTGTGAGACGACAGCTCACAAATATGTGCGCGGATTGTACGCTTTGTGAAACCTTGAACCTTACCTAGCGTTTGCGCCCTGGTGGTGGCAGATAGTCTACATTTGCTCGTATTCAGACATCGTCTGGAAGAGAATTCTCGGATGTGCTGCTCTGGTCGGTTGTGTTCCGAGATTTCTCCGATCAGGCGAATGCCGGAGTTGTACCCTAACAATCGGGCCTTGGACCATTCGCAATCTCGCCTCATCCTTGCCCTTGTCTCGTCCCTTATACACAAACACACACACACACACACACACACACACACACACATACTTTCAGGGACTACACATTTCCGGAGACCAATCGGGAGCTTAGAGCTTCTTCTGGCGGGAAGATGGCCCGCTGACGGAGATGAAACGCTGATGGAGATTCTTGAATTGGTTGTTAGTGATTCCGGTCGCGACATCTACCAGGGTCATTAGTCCCGTAAGTGTAGTGCGTGTTTTTGCTCGGAAGGTGGCGGTGGTTTTCCCCCACTGGATGGCGAGATCTGGCGCCGACCTATCATCGGCTAGCGGGGTTTCCCCTCAACCAGGTATCTCCCTCCAGCGAGGCACCGCCCCAGCCGGGACAAGCTGTAAGCTCCCGACCGGTCTCCCGGCATGTGTGGTAGTGTAGTGCATGTTAGTGTAAGTGTGTGTAGGTGAGAGGTGAGGATGGAACGAGGAAGAGGTAGGAAAGACAGCGCGCGGTTCGTGGCCCGTTTGTTAAGGTACTGCTCCGGCATTCGCCTGGTATTGATCGGAAAGACCACGGGACATTACTGATCTGAGCAGCCGGCCGCTAGAATTCTCTTTCAGATAGCGACTGAACTCTACGTAGCTGTTTGGCTAGGGTGGAAAACCCGGGCTACCACCTTTGGGAATGGAAGCCGTGGATCTCCCGGTCAGAGGGACTGCAGTGAAATCTGTTGATGCCCTTAGCCACCTCTCCCGGTTGGAGGTACTTTGTGGAAGAACACCGCACGCGGATATGTAGGTTGGCGCTAGATTTCACATTTCAGCGGAGGATTGCAGCACTGCCCGGAATGTAACATACAATATGCTTACGAAACTAATTACATACGTAGTTGACGCAATGGACTGATGTTATTTGATGCCTTGAGCCATGTCAGTCGGCCCAGTGTCGTTGGAAGTTTTAATAGAGAGCTTTTGCACACCACAGCAGACAGCAGTATCGATCTTCGCGCACGCGCAGGTGCACAAAAGTGAGGCGAAACTTGAACTGCGCATGCGCAGAAGATCGATAGTGCTGCCCGCTAAGGCGTGCAAAATCTCCCTAATTTCTTCTTCCGAGTGAGTATACTGCGATTTTTCTAAGAGCGACCCTCAAGGTTACTCTAATCCCATCTTCGCGATGGAATATGTCACGACATTTCGGGTCTTTCTCAGTCATTCCGCTAGATTTCGCACGATCGCGACCGTATGAAGCAGTGCTTGCGATCATGCGACTTCTACCGGCAAGACCGAGAAAAGACGCGAAATGCCGTGACATATTCCATCGCGAAGATGGGATTTGAGTGGCCTTGAGGAGCAAAATTAGAAAAATCGCAGTTTAGATGCTCACCCACTCCCTCTGTGGAGGCGTGCCGCTCGGCCGTGCGCGTGCGCGTGCGCGGCGCCGCTCCACTTCCGGTTGGCGTGGCGGGTGGAGGGGGGGAGGGGAGGGGAGGGGCCGTCGGGGGAAACCAGAGCGGAGCGGGCGCCGGGCGCCGCAGCCCCGCGGCGAAGGACGGCGTCACGCCGAGGCGCCGACAAGGCAGCGCGTCTGCACGGCGATTTTCGTCACTTTGCCCCTGACAGGAATCAGCTGTTGACGGTTGCATCCAATAGGGAGCTTCAACGTCACCATAGTGACGTCACTGTCGCTAAATACAAGCTCCTGATTGGACGGCAGCGAAACAGCCGATTCCTGTCAGGGACAAAGTGACGAAAATCGCGGTGTACACTCGGGTTTTCATTTCTTGGCGCGTGGAGGTGTCTCCTCACGATGGAACCCTACCTCATGGTATTTCGCATCCTTTTCCGTCGTGCCGCTAGATGTCGCGAACGAGAACGACGCGAAATACCGTGAGATTTTGATGACACGCCCCCATGCGCCAAGAAATAAAAACCTAAGTATATCCCCTGATTTTACTAATTCTGCCCCTCCAGCCCCTATGGCCACGATGGAATATCACACGGCATTTCGCGTCTTTCTCGCTCGCGCCGCTAGACGTCGCATGATCGCAAGCTCTGCTCGATACAGTTGCGGTCATGCGACTCCTAACGGCACGACTGAGAAAGATGCGAAATACCGCGACATCGTGGCCATTGGGGCTTGAGAGACAAAGTTAGAAAAATCGCAGTATAGTGGGGCGCCTATTTAGTGCACTATTATTATCGTGTGGGGTCTGCTGTGGGCTGTTGTGGATCCGGGCGGGGGGCAGCGGGGTCACGTCCCCCCCCCCAAAAGGCTTAGAGTTTTCGTTTGTTACTTTCCTTTGACAAAATGGATTTAAATATTTATTAGTTAAAATTATGTAATTATTTAAACAATATTTATAACGCCATATACGCGCTATAAAAATGTACTATATAATAAAAATATGTTTATTATGTAAAACAATCTATGATGCCCCACCCCCACTGATCGGCTGGATCCGCTCCTCGTTGTGGGAACAGCGAAATTGGCCGAAGTTCCGTACCCACGCGTCCTTTGATACTTCGTGGCATGGGTCTAGCGGACCTTTTTCGTGCAGGCGTGTCCTGCGGCGTCCCCTTAGTACCTCGATGTGACTCACTACGTCAGATGTTGGTCTCAACTGTATTCGAGCTCTCTGTCTGGGAGAACGCGAGATCTCGTTTCGTTGGGAAATCGTCGGAGGGATTTAATTTTGCCGGGCATCCGCCAGGGTTCTTTTACATGCCACAAACACGACTTGGCCACTCGGGGATTTTCCGTCTCTTAAAAGTCCACGCAGAGCAGTCGGGATCAATTTTGGAGGGTTCAGAGGTCAGTAAGCTTACCATTCGCCCACCGAGGCAATGCAGTGCAGTGCAGTGCGAGAAAAAAACGATATGAAATTTCAATGAGGGACCGCGACATCAAACAGATCCAGCGGGGAGTATCAATTTTGGTGAAAATGCTGCTTACGGTTTCGCCGCTAGCATTGTTCAGAGTCAAACAGTTGGATGGACGTTTTGCCGTCAATCGATTTTTCACTATCAAGGACTCACAAAACTAGGATTCTGGCTACATCATGTGTCAAAGGATTTTTGTCTTAATTTAGCAACAACTGGTATTATCCTCTTGTTCGTTACCAGGGCCCTGTAATAATAGTATTGCTGCCGAAAATTCCTCGCAGCATGACAATACTTTCTCCACACTGCGGAAGCAATAGCGAGAAAGTTAAAAAAAAGCAATTATTTTGAAATCAGACCGACATTCAAGTTTTATTTACGTAGACTATTCCACTCCTGAAATTAAAAGCAATATTGTTTAACTACACACACAAAAAGCGCCAATCAGGGCGGTGTGTCTCAAAACGTTTATCTCTTTTTCTATCCGATTTTTCTTACCGCTTCTCTCTACTGACCAATTATAAGCTGTGTCTCATTTATCTTAAAAGATGGTGTATATTGATCGCTATGTCGATGTGCAATAAACCGCGTATGTACTATGACATAACATCGTTGATTTTAACATCGCTTTAAGTTATTTTCAATATTTGGCGCAGTATGGAACTCTGTTAGACGTTATTTCATTCGTGGAATAGTCGTATCAAGTACCACTCGTACTTTGGAAATTCACAGATAAATTTCCTCCTCGCCTCGCGAGTCGGGAATTTATCGACAATTTCCAAAGCACTCGTAGAATTACCTACGTAGATAAAAAAACTTTTCTACTCCCATTGTATAATGCTGTCATTTGATGGCTGCAATGACTAGTATTGACAATTCATCATTGAGAATTGTTTTAGCCAATGTTTCGTTCGATTGTGTGCATTAAAATTGTATTTGATGTTGTATTATGCTCAATAGTTTTAACTTCTTTTATTATTAGTATTTTTCGTGGTATATTATTTAAAATCAAGTGAATCGTAATTTCATTTGACTAGCGCAGTACTCCCTAGCAGGCGGACAGGTAACCAAAGCCACCTGCGGCAGCATGTGAGGGTACATTTAGGTACCTGTCTGCGAGGTGGCCTTGGCTGAATCAACTGGTACTAAACTATTCATTAAGTAAATAAATAAATAAATAAATAAGTGTCTTTATTGATGGCTAGGCTCATTCATTTTAAAAGTTTAACTTATAAAAGTCGTAGAAAAAGTACCGTACGAAACTCGATGTAAACTCACACTTGTGTGAAGTTTATGATACTCGCTCGTATCGTAATATCACTCTCGTGTATTAATACCCATCATTACATCATGGTTTCATAATGTACTATTAAGTGTATTCGAGTACCGGCGGTGTGGTGGCGAGTCCTCACAGCTTCCACCTCCTAGTGCCGGCTTCTCAAAATGGTCCGCGTATCTCACCGGCGCGCAGGCGTGCGGGCGGCTAACGGCGGTTTGAGTACCGACGCATCAACGCCTGCAGTTGAAGGCTCACGGCCTCGCCGCGCCGCGCGCCGGCTCCTTCCGCTCCGCGCGCGCTCCGGCGGCCGCCCGGCGAACCAGCGGCCGGGCCCCGCCGGGTCAACGAACGTCTCCTCTCGCCGCGGTGCGAACGCCCAAACGCCCGGCCATAAATGCAGACACGCGGAGCGCTCGTCAGTGCGTCACTCGGGGGGGGGGGGGTCGGAACGGAATAAACGGCGGATTATAATCCGCCGTTTCTGATAATTATCGGCTGATTATAATAAATAATATAATAAACGGCGGATTGTAATCCGCTGTTTCTGATAATTATCGGCGAATTATAATAAATAATATAATAAACGGCGGATTATAATCCGCCGTTTCTGATAATTATCGGCGGATTATAATAAATAATATAATAAACGGCGGATTATAATCCGCCGTTTATGATAATTATCAGAAGGAAATCAAATATTATGTTGGTTGTTTTAATAGTTATTTATGCACCAAAGAGTGTTTTAATGGTCGAGCGGCGACAAAATGCCCGCGGGCTAACTGTCGCCTGAGATCATTAGATCCAGTTAACGTCCGTGGTACATACATAATTTTTTTTACCTAATTTTATTGATTCACATTTACTTCTTTACTTATTAACTAGATGTTAACTTGACTCGGTTTGTCTTTTCGTATTTCCCTCCATAACAGAATATGTATCATCATTCAACTGTTTTCATATTGCCCTCGTAATCACGAACATTTCGATCCAGGTAAATTATGCAGTGTATATCGAGCTACGTATTGAAGGCAATAACAAACTATAACGAATCAGTAAAAAATAAATATATTTATTACATACAAATATGACAATCTAATTAAACTACACGAACAAACAAAAAATAAGCAGAAACTAATGTTTTGTGAAAAAATTCGTAATGTATTTATACGTCGAAACACAACAGTCTACGCGTAGCTGCAATGTTCCTCCAGTTCTTGGTCCACAAGACATCTGTAAGTGCAGGTGTTGCTGGGTTTCTAACATAACCCTAGACACCCCTTTGTTGAAGCTGAAGGTGGCTTAGTTTTCCGCGTACATTCGAAATATTAGTAATTTAGATTTTGAAAAGGCGTTTAAAATATTTATTACATACAAGACAGTCTAAAATAAACTACAGAAAGTTTTTTTAGAGAACAGTCTAGATTTACTTGCAGTGTTTCTCCATTTCTTGATCTACAAGATATCCATCGAAGAGAGCATGTAGACAACTTTCGTTCTCTTAGTTGTGTTGTAGAGCAACATTAAAAGCTTCCTTGAATTGAATATTTGATACACTTACGCAACAATACAACCGACTTGTCAACAATGTTAGGTCAAAAGTGGTCGGCCGTCGGTGCATGCATGGTCTGTAGGGTAAAGAGGCCGGATCGACTGGGGCTTTCGATTAACGGAAGGCGAATCTCTTGGCGAATCTCTTAACGGAAGGCGAATCTCGAAGGCGAGGATCTTATGTGAGTGGATGTTCTTAGAAATAAACATATTTGATTCCTGAGGTCGTTGAATTGGAGTATCAAAAGGAAATTTTAAAACAAAAATGGCAGCTACAAAATACCGACTCTTTCAAATGAAGCCAATATGCGTAAAAATATGGACGTAAGTATTATCGATTCCCTAAAAGCAATTAAATCCTGATTTGCAGCATTATAGTAAGGTAGTGAAATAGATGCAGTAAATGTGTGTAATTCGGGTTAAGAACATTGAACTTAATAAATAAATATTTGATATGAAGCTGTAATATGTGGAACAAAAGTTTAATGCACAATATTCATGACTGATATTGTTACGCAGCACAGAAAATAAATAATGTAGAAATATATTTTTAAAAGAATATTAGACACTTGTGCTTCAAAAACACTTAACGTTACAAGTACCTTTTGTTCGGAAACAAAAAAGAAATCACGAAACAGAAGTTCAAAGCACATTTTTTTTCGCAACAAACATCTTTTTTAGCAAGAACAAAAAATTTGAGAATATGAGCGATTCAACTAACGGCATCTTAATAAGACTATGAGGAATACGAATGTTGAAATAAGTGTCTGCTGTGGTCCAATGCCTTCTAAACAAGGTTTGATGGTTCAGATTTCTGAACGCGCACTTTCGATTTTCTCATTATGACCAGGATTTGGGTCACTTCGAACCAGTGTGCGGCGACCGGGAGAAGGGGGGAGGGGGAGGGGGCAGGTCCGGAATGGCAACGCCCATCCGTCCGCGCCGCCGCCCCCGCCCCCGCCGCCGCCAACCTGATGACGTAGAATGCGACACGTTTGCTTCGCGTAGTTGGAGAGTATTCGCACAGTAGCGTGGAACGTTATTAGTAGGGGCGGATTTTGATGAAGTAACACATCGTCAAGAATCATTAATAAAATGATCTTAAAATATTTCTAAATGCCCTAAAAGCAAAGAAAAATGACGTAAAAATGTTATAAAAACCGGTTCGGATGAACAACTCCGCTGCTGGGTACGTTACTAACGTAATTGAGGCTTCTTCTATTCGTTAAAATGGATTAAGCTTTTCAGACTTTTGGTTTGGACTGTTCTTCACCAGGAAATCTGTGTCTTTAGTTATCCCGAAATGGGCGGAACCGACAATGGCGTTGATAGGCTTCACAGGAACCTTAGATTACATTCTCACAATGGCTGACATTACTATTTGTAAGCGAAGAAATCTAACGGGCTTCTCAGGATTTCTGTGAAGAACATGTGTTGCATCTTGTAAATATTATTTGAAGCAAGTACCATTAAAATGATATTAAAATCGATAAAATCAGCGAAAAATGCATGAAAAAACACGAAAAAATACAAAATGACGTATTAGTGGAAATTGACGAAAAATGCACAAAGATAACATTTAAAAATGGGTCATTTCCTTCCGTCATAACGTGAAAATAATTCGTTTACTAAATGGCATTTTTCTAAAGTGAAAAGTAGAAAAAAAGTCCATTTCACGATAATCCGCTCCTAATTATTAGGCAGCCACGTGGCCAATAAGGTGTGAAAAGTGAAAAGAGTTTTAGCACAACGTTTTGCTCTAAATGGAAGTAGCCCCGAAGTGCTCTGGATTCCCATGTTGCCACATCCTCTTGGTCGACTTGAGCTGCGCACCAACCACTGATCTACATTAATAACTAGCAGATCAATAATTGATTCTAATTCAAGAATCAAGAGGATGTAGCATTATGGTAGAGTCCCTAGATGCAGAGAGCATTCAGTTGTTACGAGAGTGGCAACAGTGCGGTATTGTGTGTGTGTGTGTGTGTGTGTGTGTGTTGGAACTACGAATCTATCCAAAATCAATATCACTGAGCAGGAAAATCTCCAATTACAATTATTTACGGCGCGAATGAAAGCGATGTAGAGTTGCCACCTTCTTCAATGTGGCATTAAGGACATTTTCACAAAAATAACCTCAAAATAAAGGATATCGTCAAAAATAATTTAAAAGCGACAAATATCTGTTATTTTGTGTAGTGCACTTTTTTTATTGTTATTAATATTTTTTCGCTGTTTACTGTACAAATTTACTTAGTGATTTGTAATTTGAACTTGTTTTAAAAAATTTCAGAATCAGATTTTATTGTTTTGTGAAATTCTTTGTACATGTTAATAATTATTGATATCCTTATAAGTTTATTTTTCTTACTAAAGATATTTAACATCTGTTTCGGCCCATTTGATGAGATTTTAATATGAATGCAGTGATTTTGTAGCCCCAGTTTGAACGAGGTTAGGATATTCAGACTGTGCATGTTCGAAACATAATAGCTACCTAAACGTTTTGGCGTTTTACATCACGTTGATGTATAATAATTTGTAGAGCTTTATGTAGCTGCAGTTTGAACGAGGTCAGAGTATTCAGACCATAAATATTTGAAACGTAATAACTGTCAATAAATACTTATCAGCGGTTTGCAGAAGAATTTGCTTACAGCCCGAGACGCAATATTTTTGTAGTAGTAGTAAAGCGAGTATTCTACAGCTGTCCCCATTTCTCGCTGCCTAATCTCAATTTCCTTCGATCTTCGCAAGCATCATCTTCTAAATCTCTCGCCACTATCATTGATCTTACGTCTTTTTCCCACTTCCTTCTTGGTCTTCCTCTATATCTTCTTTCTTCAGGATGGTATTCGCACATCATCTTTGGCAATCTCTCACTGTCCAACCTTAAATGCTCATACCATAGCAAATCCTTTGTTTCTATCAGTTTTAAGGTTGATTTTCCAGGTTTCATTATTTCTATTATTCTTTGATTTTTAATTCTTTCCTTTCTTGTAACCTGACAACACCGCCTCCAGTATTACATTTCTGTTCCTTGAATCCTACTTCTATCCCTGGCATTAATAATCCATAACTCAGCTCCAACGATTGTTTTATACAATGTAATTTTTGTGTTTCTTTTTATGTTTAATAATAATACAATATATTTATTTGGCTACAATTGGCTGATTGCCAGGTGGTAACCATAAGTCTACAGTTTTACAATACATCTACATTTACAGTATAATAAATTTACAATATAATACAATAAAAGAAATTACTACTACTACTACGTCAAATGTTGGACCACTACAACAGCTTCCCCTAGCTTGAATTCCATGTCAATGGGTGTAAAGATATATTTTACGCAATGATTTTGTTGGTAAAATACGGGACACTCCGTACGACGCGGGAGCAGAGGCAACCCGAAGGCGGTGTTCCACAAGGCTCCGCCGGGCGCCGTCGCTCTTTCTTCCGGCGGGACGCGCTCCTTCCTTTCTCGCGGCCGCTGCGCGCATGCGCCGTCGCCTCCGAGCCCTACTTTCTCTCCCCCTCCCCTCCCCCTTCCCCTCCCCCACCCCCTTCCGCTGCGCTGCGCCGCGCAGATCTCGCTCCGGAGGAAGCGGCGACCGCTGAGATGCTGCGCACAGCCAATGAGGCGGCGAACGCATCTAATTGTGTTTAGTACTTAACGAACCAATTATACTTCGTTTTTTCTAACTTGGCCGATGACATTAGGAAATTATTAGATCCCCTGCCTTATAAAATGAATATTTTTAATTAATTCGTGAACGTCTTCCCCAACGGGTCTCGTGGCCTCAGAAATGTGCTTAACACTGTTAAAAAGATTCATTTTATAAGGCAGGAGGTGTAACAATGAGCTAATGTCATCGGCCACGTTAGAAAAAACGAATTATAATCGTTATGACTAGGAAGTGGATTTTAATGAAATAGGTTTTTTTTTCTTTTCACTTTAGAACAATGCCGTTTAGTACAGAAATTCATTTTAAGTTACGCCAAAAGGAGTGTTGCCATGTGGTCATTTTATGTTGCGACTCATTTTTTATATTTTTTTAAAAATTTTCGTCGATTTTGGCTAAGAAGTAATTTTTTACCATTTTCTATCATTTTAATGCAATTTTCGCCGATTTCATCGATTTTAATATCTATTTAATTGTACCTGCTTCAAATCTTAGTTACGAGATGCAACAAATGTTTCCACAAAATTCCTGAGTACTCTATTCGATTTCTTCGCTCAAAAATTGTAATGTCAGCCATTGTGAGTACTAATCTAAGGTTTCTGAATCGCCATTGTCAGTTCAGCTGATTTCTGATATGCTAAAGACATATTTTCTGGTAAATAACAGTCCAAAACAAAAGTTTGAAAGTTGAATTCTTGAACGTATACCAGAAGTCTCGATTACACCAGTAGCGTATCCAACAGCTTCAGTTGTTCATCCGAACTGGTTTTGATAACATTTTTCTTTGCTTTTAGGGCATTTTAAAAACATTTTAAGAGCATTTTCTTGATCATTGTTGGCTTTGTTTTAGGTCATCAAAATCCATCCCTAGTTATGACAATTCAATTCTGAATTAATCGAAACTGTTAAATAAATTGATTCAAAATAACTCCACCTACCCCCATGTACCGGGAAAAGTGGCTCAGGGCATTAACTGATGTCACTGCAGTGCCTCTAACCGGGAGGTTCTTGGTTCGAGTCCCGACGGAGGCAGGATTTTCGACACTAGTAACATAGCTGGGTCGAGTAGTCGCTGTCTGGAGGAGAATTCTAGTGACCGGCTGCTCTGATCAGTAGTTTTCCGTGGTTTCTCCGATCGACACCAGGCGAATGCCGGAGCAGTACCCTATCAAACGGGTCACGGACCGCATCCCTTCTTGTCCTATTCTACACCCCTTACAAAACTTTCACTGACGAGCACTACACTACCACACATGCCGGGAGACCGGTGGGGAGCTTAGAGCTTATCCCGGCTGGGGCGGTGCCCGCTGGTGGGAGATACCTGGTTGGGGAATCCCCGCTAGTCGATGGTAGGTCGGCGCCGGATCTCGTCATCCAACGGGGGAAAGATCAGTGCCACCTTCCGCGCTAAAAGAATGCACAGCAGTTAAGAACTAGTGGCCTCAGACGTTAAAGCCCCAGGAATCGCTAACAATCAATCAATCCTCCATGTATCTTTTGATATATTCAATTTTAAAATGATAGTGACCAATTTTATAATATTTTTTGCGACAATTTTTCATTAGTTCTTTTCGTCTTTGATTATATTTTTCATGTAAACACTTATAAAACAATTAGACTGATTGAAAACTGAAAGAAACGTCGATTATATTGTGTTTTAAGAATTGAATCGACAATGTGTCGCTGCTTTTAAAAATGGGGGGATAATTGATTTATCATTGGGGATTTTACACATAGCCTAGCGTACAGCATTGGACAAGAGTATCGGCTTTCTGCCTTAGCGTAACTCGAAGTGTGCAAGCCCAGAAGGTCGATTTTGCTGTTGATTGCTGTACGCCACGCAGTGCTTAAAGTTCCCATTTTTTTAAAAATTATCGATTCCCGAGAAATCGAATTGTACTTTCCCAACCCTAACTTTACACTTTACATTGGTAGACAAGGGAGACTTGAGGAACGTGCGTCACGCTCGTAAATTTCATAGCGCATTCATGACTAGGAGTTGATAAACAGTTACCAATTTTACCCTTTTGACGAAATCTCTCGATATTAATTATGAATGCATTTCTTGACTTAACAAAATTAAAGGATCTCATTAATATTACCAAAAGTGCTTATTTGATCACTACACAATAAAACTGTATAAATATGTAAAATATTACGAATGCCTCTTCGATGTGATTGAAATCTCGGAGGATAAACTCGAAAATGCAAAGTGAAGCTGAAATCTATTTTCTCAAAACACGAGTTACCTTAGCTGCTCTCCACATCAAAATGATATGCTTTTACTGAATTATTTCAACTTTAAAATATGCACGAGTGACAAGAAGATCTATTTTATTCATATTTGTGTCTAAGGTTTTTTAATATTTTATGCTCAGGTATTAATAGAACGGTTTAAAGTAAAATGTAATATGTGAAAAAGTTATCTTCATGTTACACCTATTTAAGAAATTATACTGCCTATTTTACGTCTTTAACCTGATGTCGGAAAAGTCATTAATTTTAATGAGGATTAATGTAAGTAAAATTTAATATCCTTGTACATTAAAAAGAGGTTAATATATCTGTATGTTAAATTTAATGCTTACATAAAAATCAGTGTAGATTTAATGTGGAGTTCTCTCGTTTCTCTTCATGCATATCGTATATTCATAATCACCAGTACATAAAGATCATTCGTTCATTCCAGACATGACCATAAAGCTTTGACTCTTGCATCCTATTGAACATGTATACAATAAATTTAAAGTTCGTTCGTGATAAATACTTTAATATATTTAACTAAAGTAGTAGAGAAATTTCTGACAGTGAATTTATTAAATAGTTCGCCTCTAAATATTACAGAATACAATAAATTTAATGTGAATTTCCTGACAAATACTTGAATGCATGTTAAAGTAATGCAGAAATTTCTGACAGTGTATTTATTAAATAGCTCGCCTGTAAATATTATAGAATGGAATAAATTTAATGTGGATTTCCTGACAAATATTTTAATACATTTAACTAAAGTAATACAGAAATTTCTGACAGTGTAATAAAATTGCTCGCCTCTAAATATTATAGAATACAATAAATTTAATGTACGTTCATGAAACTACTTTAATGTATTTTAAATTAAAGTAATGCAGAAATTTCTGACGGTATGTTTATTAAGTAACTCCTAAACATTTTCCCGCTTGGGAATGGTCGCGGAGCGGAGCAGTGGGAGTGAGTGAGCGGGCGGGCGGTCGCGAGCGCGGCGCAGCAGGCGGTGGAGAGCGGAGGAGACTGCGATGCGCGGTAAAGAAGCGAACCCGCGGCGAAGATTGCGATGCGCGGTAAAGAAGCGAACCCGCGGCGGCGGCGGCGGCGGCGGTGGAGAATGGGTGGGGGGAGGGGAGGGCGTGGGTTCAACGCTCAGCGCCTTGGCAGTCGCCCAGCGCAGCGCAGCGCAACGCCCGCCCCGGGGCAGCGCCCGCCACCGCCACCGCCTCTAGCCATTCACGCGCGCCAGCGTACGCTGCGCCCCACTCACACACGATCACTCGCAACACACCTACAGTCTCCCACCCACCCCACACGCACTCACCGGACGCACAGGCACTCTGGCGTCTGACACTCCTCACACTTGACTGTCTCTCTCCGTCTCTCTCTGTGATTGTCTCTCTCCGTCTCTCTCTTTGATTGTCTCTCTCCGTCTCTCTCTGTGATTGTCTCTCTCCGTCTCTCTCTGTGATTGTCTCTCTCCGTCTCTCTCTGTGATTGTCTCTCTCCGTCTCTCTCTGTCACTGTCTGTCTGTCTCCGTCTCTCTTTCCTTCTCTCTCTCTCCCCATGTCTCTCCATCTCTCTCAAACTGATGCATTCACGTACATTCACAAACCACACAAACACACACCGAATGATTTTCTATGTACACACATACACATACACATTCATATATCCTCACATATGACGTACCGGGAGTTGTGGCTCAGAGTGTCAGTTGATGTCACTGCAGTGCCGCTGATCGGGAGGTCCTGGGGTTGGAATCCTGACGGTGGCAGGATTTCCGACACCAGCTAGACAGCTGGGTCGAATTCAGGTGCTGACAGGAGGAGAATTCTAGCAGCCGGCTGCTCTGATCGATAGTTTTGTGTGTCCGATCAACATCAGGCGAATGCCGGTTTTTCCAGTGCCTTCGACAAAGCCAACATTCGTTTCATATTTTCAGTCAATGTATCAGAAACAGTCACCGCAAAAACTGATAACAATACGTCCAAATGAAAATATTTATTTCAAACAAACGTTTTTAATTTCCAGGTAACATTTTAATTTTTTTTAATGTGACAAACGGTCCGATCCGAATGTCCCTCCCTCTCCCCCCTGAAATACTTTCTGGGTTCCCCCGGCAGGCGGATCTCCGGGTCTGCAAAACGCCAGTTGCACATTCAAGTTCTAAGGAAAATATTTTTGTACAATTTTCCCCACATCCGGACCATCGTTCAGTCCTTGCTTTGTCGGGAGCTCCGTTTTTCCTCAACATGCACGGCTTGCCAACAATTGCCAGTTCACAAGGGCTTCTCACAACAGCTTCTGAATGTCGGATCGCGAGCTCCGGCTGCAGACGGTGAAGCAAAGCATTTCAAAGACGTACAAAGCCATTTACCGGAAGGCCTACTTCGGACGGAAAACGCGAAACTTTTATCCGCCCGTCCGTCCGTCCGTGTGTACAGGTTAGCGGCTAAATGGTACATTTTCATCGAAGTTGGTACTCCCCGCTCGCGGCTTCTTGAAATATTTATTTTGATTTTCGGGGATTTAAAACAAAATTCCGAATCTGAAAATGTCCTCTTATTCAGATCCAATTTTCGAAAATTCTCTGCAACAATTAAGTTTCTTTTCCGCATCTTCCTACAACTATAATATTGATGCTACAATTTTTCTCAATAAAATATTCTCTTCAAAAACAGGTCTTTTAATGAGGTCATAGACAATATTTTTCAAAATAGAAGTTTTCCTGTAATTTTGCGTTAAATAAAAGCAATTTTTTAAACAAGATTTTCTCGAAAATCTCTCCAAATGTTTTTCTTTAATTTTTTCTCGGATAGTGGGAAGTACGCTTATAATTTTCGTTGAACACTGAATTTTCGGAAATAGCACACGTGACGGATCATGAGAGATAGTACGTGATGTTGTAGCATAACAAGTTTTTTACGAAAACTGAGAACGGAAATGCTAGCGCTAGATCGGGACTTCGGCTGGAGGTTCAAAGATCGCCTATGCTTTCGAACAACGACCCTGGTCGTTGAATTGGAGTGTTATTGTATTCGACTTGTATGATGGTAGCTGGACCAATAATAACGTCCTTAGGTTTTAACTGATACAGACATTGTTTTGTAAAATGTCAGTTGGGACTTTGTGTAGTGAATGCTTTTATCAAGGAAGGTGGCGGTGGTCTTGCCCCCCTGGATGGCAAGATCCGGCGCGGACGAACAAATCGACTAGAGGGGTTTTCCCCTCAACCAGGTATCTCCCACCAGCGGGGCACCGCCCCAGTCGGGACAAGCTCTAAGCTTCCGACCGGTTTCCCGGCATGTGTTGTAGTGTAGTACATGTTAGTGTAAATGTGTTGTGTATGTGTTAGGGGTGAGTATAGAACAAGGAAGAGGTAGGAATGATCGCGCGCGTTCCTTGTCCCATTTGTGAGGGCACTGCTCTGGGACTTGCGTGGTGTTGATGAGAGAAACCACAAGGCAACTACCGAACGGAACAGCCGGCCGCTAGAATTGTCCTCCAGACAGCGACTGAATTCGACCTAGCTGTCCAGCTAGAGTCTGAACTCCTGCCAGCGTGCGGAGTGGAACCTTAGTGCTTTACGGTTCGGTGTGAGCCAACTCCAGCGATCGTGCGCGAATGAGTTGTTTTGCGCATTTGTTTCGTAACTTGCTATTTGTTTTCTGCTTTAGGAGTAAATATCAATTTAACCTTCCAGCAGGCGCGCGTAAAATGTTCACACCAGCATGCGCGTGTCGTAAATTTTACGACATTCAATGACTTGAAAAAATCAGAGAAATAGTAGAACAATGGAATTTTATGTCGCATTATAATATCTATGAATAATATTTTCCACCAAAAAACATATCCGTTGATAAACGTTCGTATTTAGTGTCAAAAATATCTTGTTCCGATCCAGTATCGTTCTGATGCTCGTCTATATTCGTTTACTTTCACTGTCACTATCCAATTCATGATCTTCCTCCGATCAGACAGCTCTTGAAGAATTTTCTGATTTTCGTTCGCATGAATTCTTTATCTGGACATTTTACAGACAATTTCGATTAGGCCAAATTATGATACAATATTTTAGCACAACAGCCGGCGCGCAGCGTGAAGTTTACGCCACTATGCACTTATCTAAAATAGTGCGTTACAAAAACTGTATAAAGCGTGCAAACTAAAGATTGGCTGCAGGAATGCATCACTCAAGATACCTGCAAAGAATACCAAGAACGCAGAAGTCATTGACAACAATGAGTTGACAGCAAAACAAAAAAATCTGCTATTGTCGTAAAATTTACGACAGCGCGCCCGCTGGAAGGTTAAAGAAGAAAGTTCATTTTCGATTTTAAAAAATGGAGAAGTGAGGCATTGTTTCTTCAGCGTCAATGTACTCAAACTGCTCAGGGGCAGTTTTGTGCGGTGGCTGAATCCGTTGCTGCGTTGGCGTGCGCACGCGGGTGCGCGCGTGCTGGCGAGTAACGGAGGGCGTGTCTTTGTCGCATGCGTGCGCCGGCGTGCCCCGGGACGCTTCGCTTGCGCTCGGAAGTAGGCCACCGCCCGCCACGCCCCGCCCCGCCCCGCCACACCACTCACTGCTACTAGCGTATAGCCAGCAATGCCCCTGATTCTGTGACGATACTCATCAGCAGAACATAGAGCTTGACGGTGGCTGAATCGCCATATTAGCTATACAATATACAGGTGTTCGGGGAGGAAACGTCGAAACTTGGAAAATAAGCTCTTAAGACAATTCTAAGCATATTTTGTCTAATAAACTACGTGGATATTCCGAATGGTCGAGCCGCAATAAGCACTCAAAAGTTGGTTTGAAAAATTTATTTCTAGGCGAAAATTTGTATTGTAGAGGCATAACACTCCAGAAATATGTAAATTGTTTATTATTTACAAAATAAATTAACATATGTGTTCAGAAAGTAAATTTAAGCGAGCAATAAAAAAGTACCCAATTTATACAATTCGACTGCTTTTTTATTTCTCGCTTAATTTTTCTGTCTGAAAAAATATATTCATTTGTTTTGTAAATAATAAACAATTTACAAGTTTCTGGAATGTTTCTATGCTTCTATAATGGAAATTTTTGCCTAAAAATCATTTTTTCGAACCAACTGTGGAGTGCTAATAGCGTCTCAACCATTAAGAAAATACACGTAGTTTATTAAACAAAATACGCTTAGAATTGTCTTCAGAGCTTTTTTTCGAAGTTTTGACGTTTTCTTCTCCGGGCACCCTGTAAAGTTACATTTCGTCCATTTTATTGCGGTAGCCAGTTTTTGGTCATCAAATAAACAAAGTTATTTTATGTCATTTTCTCTGCACGACGTTTCGGGAACAACTTTTTCCCATCATCAGGTGTCAAACACTCTAAAAATAAATTATACATTAATAACAGTATTATACATTGTACGTTACACTTTATATATTATACATCACACATTATACATTATTCACTATTAACTATACATTATGCATTACTAACGATGAGTATTCTGCATCGTTCATATATATATAATTTATGTTAATATAATGTAATTGACATAAATTGTACATACGAAACATGTATGGGAAAAAGTAGTTCCCGAAACGTCGTGAAGAGGAAATAAATGACATAAAATAACATATTGTTTATTTGAAGACCAAAAACTGGTTACAGTTATAAAATTGACGTAATATAACTATAAAACATATATATATAAAAAGTGAAGGTAGCAAACCGACTTTTAATTAGCTATACAACTATACTTCAATTTTTCTATAGTGGCCAATGACGTAAAGCCTTTTTAAATTTAAGGTCGCATCAACTACTCGGTCATTAGCGACCACTATTGGAAGTAACGTTATGGCATGATGATGGTACGATATATGGTGATGATAGGGGGTGAAAGTACAAACACATACAACCATACCCGAGGCGGGACTCGAACCCGCGACCCCTCGGTCCGAGATCACTACGGCACTACTGGATGTTAGGTCTTTGTAACACCTCTTGCTTTATAAAATGATTCCTTTTGACAATGGTAAGGAAATTTTGAGGCTGATAAGGACGGAATTAATCAAGAAGATGCATTTTATAAGGCAGGACGTGTAACAATGACGAAATGTCATCGGTCACTTTAAAAAAATCGAAGTATAGATCTAGATCGGCTTTAACCATTCGGTGTTGGAGAATAAAAGGACCGCTGATCTTATCCTTAGTTATCCTAGGTGTGTCCGGCCAACACCAGGCGAATGCCGGAGCAGTACATGGAACCCCAAGAAACCATGGACCTCACGCGAGCTTTCCTTCCTCTTCTTATAATAACAATGATAATAAAAATAATAATAATAATATATATTAGGCTACAATTGGCTGATTGCCAGGTGGTAACCATAAGTCTATAGCTTTACAATACATCTACATTTACAATTGAAAAATCCAATTTACAATATACAATAAAATAAATTACAACTACTACTACGTCAAAGGATGGAACAATACAATAGCTTTCTGTAGAGACCCTGCAAAACCAACCATTTACATTAATAAAACTTGTGAAAATGTGCATCTACATATACTCATTCACGCTTAGACGTACATACATACATACATATACATACACATCTTGCCTTACCCTCTCCCCTTACTTACACATTCCTTGCAATACTCTACTGCACTTGCAATGCCACCAGTCAGGGTTTTAGAGCTTGTCTCGGCTGGGGGTGGGGTGGCGTCCTGCATGGAGGGGGAAAAACAAGTGGACGTGTAGGTCGGCAACGGTTCTCACCATGCAGAAGGGAGGAATGCCTGTCACCTGCAGACACAAAAGTATTTCTCCCCTAACGGGACTAATGACCTCAGCAGTTGTCGTGCCCATAATCAGTTAATCAATCCCCTTTCTTTTCGACCTCTTCCCACCGTTCTTCTGCTCTCGTACACCGCCATCCTGCCCATTTCTGCGTACACGTCTCTCTTACCCCATAATCGTGGAAATTAAACGAGACTGAAGCTAGGACGAATTCAGTCGCTGTCTGGAGGAAAATTCTAGCGGCCGGCTGCCCAGATCGGTAGTTTTCCCTGGTTTCTCCGATCAACTCCAGGCGAATGCCGGAGCGGTGCTCTAACAAACGGGCCACGGACCGCGCACGATCTTTCCTTCCTCCCCACTTACACTAAAATGCGCTACACTACCACGCATGCCGGCAAACCGGTCGGGAGCTTACAGATTGTCCCGGCTGAGGCGGTGCCCTGCTGGTGGGAGATACCTGGTTGAGGGGAAAAGCCCGCTCGTCGACGGTAGGTCGGCGCCAGATCACGTCATCCAGCGGGGAAAAGATCATCGCCAGCTCCCGAGCAAAACACGCACTACTCTTCCGGGACCAATGACCTAAGTAGTTCGCCGGAATCACGAATCAATCAGTAGACTGAAGCATGGGCGACGTCGTTAACTAGCCGGACAGTCTATCCGAAATGCTAAATACCCACACCTTGAACGCCGAAGTTTTCTCGGCCAGTGGCCGCCTTCTGTCTAGCTGTGCCGCCGCCGCGGCGGCCTTTGTTCGGAGTGCGTGGCGTGGCGGGGCGAGGCGCGGGGAGGGAGTTGACTGCGTCGGACGCCGCGCAGCCAGCGCCCCCAGCAGCCTGGGGGGAGGGGAGGGGGCGCCGCGGGCGAGGCCGCCTGCGCCCAAGGTCACGCACCCCCTCCCCCGCCCCTCCCGGCGCAGGAGGCCGTGGCCACTGCGCCGCGTCTCCCTGCAGCGGGCGCTGGCGGCCGGTGAGACGGAAGTGCATGGCGCAGGTCGGATGAACAACTTAGCCCTCCGGCAGGGGCGTAGCGTTACATTTCTGTTGATTTCGTGTAAATAATTGGTGTCGCACTCTTGAGCTCATAGTTATTCTTCATTCATTATATTTTCAACCGAATGACACTCAAATCACGATTTAAGACACTGCCGATCGACCGTTATTCATTAGTAATTCCAACTCTGCAACGGTTGCGGCACTCCGTACCGCACGCGCTTTCTAAGTATAATATTGGCGTATTTTATCCATTAGAATTCTTACTGCTGTTTTGTTATTGAGCTTTATGGCACAGATTTTGGAGTACTAATTACTACTTGAAATTTAAATGCGTTGCTTCCGAACTGTTAGAAACCACGTTGGCATCGTATTGATTCCCCTTCATATAACACGTACCAAGACACGGAGGGAGCGAGAGATGGATCAGATTCTTATTAATATTGTTATTTCGTTTGGTATTTGGTTATAATATTAAATGTATAATACTTAAATAAAGAATATTTTCTTCACATTCAATAACAAAACTAATAGCTATTGACGCGAAAATCGAAGATGATAAATGCGGTACGGAGTGCCGCACGCGCCTGGGTCGGCTTGGAAATCAAACGATTACCTGCATAGTTTGAAGATTTGACATAATATTCAATTTTCTCAGACTGTCATTAAGTTTCTATTTATGTTTTTTTGTTAATTTAAAAACTGAGAAAATATTGTAGTGAATTGTTTAATCTAAATTATGGTTTTCGGTTAGTGAGTTCCAGTTTTCAATATTTAAAAAAATGGTGTAAAACTTTCTGGACTAAAATCCTTTAAATTTGAATTAACAATAAATACAATAGAAGTACAAATGTAATTCCGTACCATCTGTCTCTCCATGTATCGAATCTATCTTCCATCCATCCATCCATGCATGCACACACAAGGAAACTTCTAATCTATCCATCCGTCTATCCATTTATCTATCGTCCCATCCATCCTAACATTCACAATCTATCTATCTATGTATCTATCTATCTATTCATCAATCCATCCATTCACCCATCGAAACATCCATGGAAAATCGTAAAGCTGTCGCCAAGTACACCAGCTCCAAGTAAGCTTGCTCTTATTTCAGCTGCCTTTACTTGCACAGCATTGGTACTTGTGGGTGTGGCAAACTCTTTTTTTATTCATCCAGCCAGCCAGTAACGTTGCACGCTACCACCTTTATCTGTAACGTGTGACGTTCCACGCTGCCACCAATTTCTGTAATGTTCCACTCTACCACCAATTTTCTCTTGTTGCATCAGCTGTTACATCTATTGCTGCTACTTATTTTTTTAAGTACTAACACTTCAATTCTCATTTTTTAGCTTTTATTTAATTATCTTGTACAATGTTCTTCAATATCTTAACATATTGTACCTTCTCACTTTGTATAATATTATAATTTTACAAATTGTTGTAGAGGAACAAGCTTACGTTCAATTCTCTCTCTGTATTCCTCAATATCCATCAATATAAATGGTTGCTAACCTAATTCCCATAACAAGCGAGGTACATCACATGTTAGTAGTATACGAAATAACAATGTAAAATGTAAATATTACTCGTTCACTTTACATTTGCAGACGGAGCGCTGCGATCTGTTTACATGAGGTCACCGCCGACTGAATGACAAACGCGCGTCTCCAGTAGGTACTGACCGTTTAATATCATATAGATGGCGGAGAGCAGCACACACAACCCCGGCGGGGCAAGAACATAACCATTAAGCAGTAGATAAGTGCAAAGAAGAAATAAAAATTTCGGGGCCATTCGTGTATTCTCAGTTGTGTGTTCGGGTCTTCACTTTCAAAACAACATTAGTTCCTAATTCTGCCGTCTGCAAATGTAAAGTGAACGAGTAATAAACATTAGGAACGTACGAAACATTACACCAGCCAGTCATTTATCCAGCCAGACAGTAAGACAGAACCCGCCTTCATGGCGGTGCGGTGCCTCGTGTGGGTGTGTGGGAGCGGCTGCCGTGAGTCACGCGAGGAGGCACCCGCCCCTCCCCTCCCCTCCCCCAACCCTCTCGCGCACGCGCATTCCTATTCCGCGCCACTCTCCCCTCCCCCCCCCCCGGGGCACCTCGTCGCCTCGCGTCCGCCTCCCGACACTCGCGCTGCTCGCAGCGCCCTCGCGGCTCCCGCACACGGCCACGCCGGGAGCCATGCTTTGAAGTTGCTCTAAGGTGCGATTAAATTAAGAAGGTGATTGATAGTTCTGTGTGACGTCAGGACGCCTCTCCCGTTTCCATGGCAGCTGCCAACCAGAGAGACAAAACGTGACGTGTCAGGTCGCTCTGTTGCCACTGCCGAACACGGGGAACGTTTGAGCATCGCACAGCGACTTCCCTACAGCCGCGCCGCCCGCGTTTCTGCCTGTGCTGCGCGCGCAATGTGTACTGTGTTGTGATGAGTTGCGTTGAGGTTAGGCTTTTGTCGTATTTTTTACACTTTTACACGTATTTTTTGAAGTGTTTGTTTTCGTGTCCCGGTAACACGTGCTCAGTGGTTTGCGACCTGGCAACGTCGCTCCCCTCCACTCACAAATGTCAATCACCTTCTTAATTTAATCGGACCTTAGACTTGTGCATGGGACTTATTTTAAAGCTCCCTGATTGGGCATGGAGGCGGCGCACGAAACGCAAGCCACACATCTCTCTGAAACACATACTCTTTGAAGAGACAGACGGACAAAAAGCTGTGGATAGCAGGTCCATTATAAAAGAGTCAGGGGGATTGTGAGAATATTAGTGAGGTTTATGAACGTTGGTTAATGTAAAAAAGAGCTTGGGGCTGAATTTTCAACTGGGAGGTGTGAAATAAATGAGAGATAACTTGCAACTCGTTTGGTAAACATGGAAGTCAAAAGAGAAGAATAAAAGTATTTGCCCTCACTACTATCTGTCTAAATGTGTTCCCCACAAAATTGCCCAAATTGTTTTTCTTCCTTCAAATATCAATTACGTATCCCAAATTTCTTAAAAAAGTAAGAGAAGCCCTTTAATAAGTATGTATTTTTTCGCACTAATGGGGCAGTTTGGCCCAAAATTTTTCAAGAAAGGATGACCGTTAAATTCGGATTACATAAACTATAAGTTTTATAACTGTTTGGTGCCTCTAATTGTTCTTTCATAAACCTCACTAATATTCTCACAAGCGCCCTGCCTCTACTCTTTTCGAGTGCATCAGCTGTCTGTCTGTCCAAAGTGTTTTAGAGAGATGTGTCGCTTGCGTTTCGTGCGCCACCTCACTGTCAAATCAGGGAGCTCTAAAAGAAGTCTCATGCACAAGACTAGTGTAAATTCAAAACTGCCGCCGGGAGAGCTGGCGCAGAGCGTCAGCCGATGTCGTTGCACTGCCTGTGGTTGCCGTACGGAGCCTTATGGAGTATTGCCCTCTCTTTCTATCCAATACAATTTTACATAAGACTCTCTGTTTCTATCGCAGGCTGTGTTGCCAGTTCACAAAGCTCTGTGTTATTCGGCTCGTCCATCCTGTTTCATGCGCATATAGGTTTACACTCTCCACGGTGACAGGATTATCGATACTAGGTTCTTCGCTAGGCTGAATTCAGTCGTTGTCTGGAGGAGAATCCTAGCGACCGGCTGCTCTGATCGCTAGTTTTCGTGGTTTCTCCGATCAACACCAGGCGAACTCCAGAGCGGTACCCTAACAAACGGGCCACGGACCGCGCGCGATCTTTCCTTCCTCTTCCTTGTCCTGTCCTCACCCCCTTACACACACACACACTAACATGCACTACACCACCACAAATGCCGGGAGACCGATCGGGCGCTTAGAGCTTGTCCCGACTGGGGCGGTGCCATGGTAGTGGGACATACTAATTTCTTACCAACTCTATTTTGGTAGCCATTTATGTGTTTGTACGTAAAAGTTGGTATGTCCAAACATGAGAAAAATGGGATTTTGTCGTAGGTGCGTGTAAAAAGTGGTAAATATATTTGAGTGATAAAGAACAAAATATCGCCCCATTTTTCACTGAGTTATTCCTATCACAATTTTGAGTATGTGAGAATAAAAATACATACCCGCACTTATTGCAGTATAAATAGGGTTACTTCCAGATTTTGCTGAAAATGTGGTGAACTGGAAGTGAAATGTACTAGGCTGTTCAGTGACTACACTGCATTAAAATCGTCATCACTGTGCTGAGATAATTTAAAAATAAAAAATATGTGTAATAGTGAATTTTAAAAACCCATTTTTCTCAAAACTATTATTTTGTACATAACGATTTTTACGCAGGAAACCCACATTCGCAATTCCCTGCGCTAACTTTCAAATCGTCGAGATGGGCTTCATTCTTCTAATATTGAAATGCGAACACCAGGGGCTATTCTTTGGTTTTTCTTTCTTGGTGCACGGGGGGTGTCAAGAAATGGAATATCTCACGGTATTTTGCGTCGTTCACGGTTGTGCCGCAAGGAGTCGCATGATCGCCACCGTATCGAGCAGTGCTGGCGATCATGCGACTCCTGGCGACACACTGAGAACGCCACGAAATACCGTGAGATATTCCATTTTTTTGACACATACCCGTGCGCCAAGAAAGAAAAACCGAAGTATAGAGACGCATTGCTAACTAAGGCAGTTCAATCCCCTGTGTCCCGTCACGGGGACAACTAGTTCGAGAGCTCCATTCGCAGGTTCTTGCTTTTTCTGGGAACTTGTAACGATGTCGTCCAAGATAAAACAGGTCGGCTCAGTGTCCACCAGTCCATTCACAGGAATTGCTTACACCTTTCAACTTATTTTCAGTGGTGGCCTCTTAATCTTCAGAAATTGTGGTTAGGGCACTCATTTCCGTGACTGTAGAGTAAGAGCAATATTTGAGATAGTATTCGTAATCGAGATGTTTAGTTTTCGTAATTGAAAGGGTGGTTGATCGGCTTAATACCTGGGCCTGGCCTTGGGACACGTATAGAAATCGACTCACTATCAGATTATTAGAAATGAATTAAGAATATTCGGTTTGGTTATACTGAGAATATTTGTCTCCCATTTCGATGGTAGCGTGTAGCAAATTCCTTTGTGTGTGTGTGTGTGTGTGTGTGTTTGGAGCCTCAAAACTTCTACGCCACAATAGTTACTAAGGTCATTAGTCCTGTGTGTTGTGCATGCTGCATCCCGAAAGGTGAAGGCGGTCTTTCTCCGCTGGTATCCGTACGTGAGATCCGATGCCAACCTACACATCAGTCATTACTATGGATGTGGCTTAGCAGCAACATCGTTGCTTCAGAGCAGGGGCGCGCCTCCCCCCCCGCCACCTTGCTATACTGCGATTTTTCGTAACTTATGTCCCTGAGAGGAATCAGCTGTTTCGCTGCCATCCAATCGGGAGCTTATATTTCGCGACAGTGACGTCACTAAGGTGACGGTCAAGCCCCCGATTGGATGAAACCGTCAACAGCAGATTTCTGTGAGGGACAAAGTTACGAAAATCGCAGTATACGCCACTGAATGGCGCCCGAAGGCGAGCGTGGCGTTGGGACGGCGCGGGGCGGCCCGGGCTGCGCCTTGAGCCAGCGGCTGCCCCGGACTCCTGTGCATCAGGGGAAGGGGGGAGGGGGGCCGCCTGGGGCAGCGGATGTCCGCCGCGGCCTCTTCACCGGCGGCGTCCGCTTTCCCACGCCTCCCCCCTCCCCACCCCTTCCCCCACCCCCTCCCCTTCCCCCACTCCGCTGCGGGTTAGCGAGCAACTGAGCTCGCGGGGGACTCTCCACGGAGGGGGCGAGTTAATCGCGATTAGTGCAACGAACGGATGTTTTACACGATTAATCGAAAAATTGTAATCGATTAGTTTTACATCGATTAATGTATTACTCGTTCACTTAACATTTGCAGACGGCAGAATTAGGAACTAATGTTGTTTTGAAAGTGAAGGCCCGAACACACAACCGAGAATACACGAATGGCCCCGATGTCAATCAGCATCTGACGAATCGGTTGTCTCCGAAGGCAGCACAAGCGCTACTGACACATCTGACGAATTACGCCTTTCTGACAGTGAGCTCGAGTCGCGCCCTTAATGATTAAGGTAATATACAATAAAATAGATCACACCACACGCTATTCACAACATTCACGTACAATATTTTTATTTCTTCTTTGCTCTTATCTATTGCTTAATGGTTATGTTCTTGCCCCGCCGGGGTTCTGTGTGCTGCTTACCGCCATCTATATCATATTAAACGGTCAGTATCTACTGCAGACGCGCGTTTCTCATTCAGTCGACGGTGACCTGATGTAAACAGATCGCAGCGCTCCGTCTGCAAATGTAAAGTGAACGAGTAATACACATCCATTAATTTTTCCTATTATTAGATCGATTATTTTAATTCAAATATTGACTTACAAGACGAGCAAAAAATGAAAGTGCATCTCTATTTTTGAACTTTAGCAACGCAATTCCTGGTCAGTTTATGTCTCTCCACCTGCAAAACATAATAGAGAGAACCACGCGCGATTAATTTCATGTTAGGAAAACTTATAAAATGAAAAGTCACTATGCATGTTCTAATATTTTAGTGGTGGTATTATATTCAATATAAAATAAAAAGAGACAGAATTACTATTTTTCGTACAATCGTCCTCAACCAAGTAGATTGTTGGATTACAATTATTGGTGTTACTGTTTCTTGAAATTCTACCAACATTTTCATTTTAGCCACCAATTCCCTGTGACATTCTCGGGCATTCCTTTCATTGTAAACGGCTCTCTTGGAGTAAGAGCGCTGTTGGAAACATGTTACATTCACCTCGCACGACGATAGTCGCACAACTGATTTCACGTTGCTTTCTGTGCTAATAGAGACACTTGCAGAGCTATCTGTTGATGTAAACTCACCCTCCTGCCGCATTTCTTTCAAGATACAAATTAAATTTTGCGATCCGATAACATTTCTTTTAGTAAAAAAAATAGTTGCCGTAATTCTTCCCCAACCTTCGTAAATGAAATAGAGGAAACAAACGAAATAAAGGAAATAAAATAAAGGAAATAAAATAAAGGAAATAAAATAAAGGAAATAAAATAAAGGAAATAAAATAAAGGAAATAAAATAAAGGAAATAAAATAAAGGAAATAAAATAAAGGAAATAAAATAACGGAAATAAAATAACGGAAATAAAATAACGGAAATAAAATAACGGAAATAAAATAACGGAAATAAATAACGGAAATAAAATAAACGAAATAAAGGAAATTAATAACGGAAATAAAATAAACGAAATAAAGGAAATTAATAACGGAAATAAAATAAACGAAATAAAGGAAATTAATAACGGAAATAAAATAAACGAAATAAAGGAAATTAATAACGGAAATAAAATAAACGAAATAAAGGAAATTAATAACGGAAATAAAATAAACGAAATAAAGGAAATTAATAACGGAAATAAAATAAACGAAATAAAGGAAATTAATAACGGAAATAAAATAAACGAAATAAAGGAAATTAATAACGGAAATAAAATAAACGAAATAAAGGAAATTAAGGAACTAAAGGGAAATAAACGAAATAAAGGAAATTAAGTAACTAAAGGGAAATAAACGAAATAAAGGAAAGAAATGAAGGGCAAGTTGGGCTGGGCGCGGAGGTGTGGTGGGCGTGGAAGGGGCGCCGTCGCCACCGGAAGCAGTGCGTGAGTCGAGACCGCATTTTTATGGAATTACGTATTTTTTGTCTCTCTACTTACCGCTCTCAAACTTGTAATCTCGGCGAATTATCGCCCTCCTAACATAATATCCATTTTTTTGTTACATCATTCCACACTATCTACATAGGTAGGTCGAGTTCTGTCGCTGTCTGGGGGAGAATTCTAGCTGACGAGAATTCTAGTCTGATCAGTACCTGTTCGTGGTTTTCCGTGGTTTCTCCGCTCAATAAACCAGGCGAATGCCGGAGCAGTACCCTAACAAACGAGTCACGGACCGCGCGCGATCTTTCCTTCCTCTTCCTTGTCTTATTCTCAGCCCTTACTCATACACACTTACAAGCACTGGGATATACCATGCGTAACTGTTACAGAACTATTGACAATTAAACCCTCAAAAGCAATAATTAATCAATAGCTGTTTTTGAACCCGGGAAATGGGTTTTTAGAAGTCAGTGGGTCTAACTTCGATCCCACTACAGTATCAGCAACGTATAAGCGATTCGGACAGTTCTCTCGCCACGTGCTGTGCTACGTCATGTGACCTGCTCCGAAGCAATCAGCTTGTGAGGATTTGTTTACTTTCTTTCAGCCAGGGTTCAGCGTTGCCGCTCATCTCAGTGACACGAAGTCGCGGGGGCGATAAGGTTCGTTTTTGGCGAAAGTTATGAACACGACATCAAGACGTGTCATAGCCTGTCAGTAAGTGTTTATTTTGTGAAATTTACTTTATATGTGATGCAGGTGGTGCCATGTGCACAGTAATATGTGGCAACATTGAACTGTTAGAGTCGCTTATGCGCTGCCGCAACTGTGAGAGTCACATCGTGGAAAGACGCTGGGGGAATCGTCAGCAAAATCGACCAATGCGAGAAATCGAACCGGATGGAGAGCGCCTTCCGCCGGATATCCAGCGAGGAGGTCGTTTGCCTCCTCGCAGGGGCGGAGAAATCCCAGTAATTGACGAACAGGCGCCCAGAGATGCGCGCGCAGATGGAATTCTCGCGTTGTTAAGGCGAAGTTGGAAACCGTCGCCGCGGCAATTAAAGTGGGATCGCGGAGGAAAACTTGTCTGTGCGCATGCGCTGAAATTTTGATTGACGGCCGTGTCTCCTCCGTAATCACCGACAACCGCCGACGTAGTATTCCATCCTTTAGTGGCGGCGATGGTGTAACGGTTAGCGTATCGGACTGTTATATTCAATTTGGCGGGTTCGAAGCCCATGGGTTTTTAGGGGCGAAAAAATTCTTCGTACGCCTTCCTTCGGAGAGGAAGTAAAGCCGGCTGTCCCATGTTAGTAGATTTACTTGCATGTAAAAGATCCTCAAGCCTAAATGACGCCTCTGAGCTAAATTCAAATCGCCTGTTTCGTCGCCCGAGATAATACCTTCTTTCTCCGCTAGGTGAAAGGAGCGTAGCGAAATTTGCGTGGTCAGACGAAAGAGCAGGCCTGATGGTCTGAGTCTTGCTTGTAAAATAAGGCAATTCAATTCAATTCAATTCAAAAATCCTTGTTCAACGTAGTGTCGCTACGCGTACGATATCGGTGACAGATTATGCTCACAATTACGCCACAAGCTTAAGGCACAAATTGCCTCGCTTCCAGATGTGATTCGTTTTAAGGTTCACAGGAGTACGTGCACTCCTAAATATGAGCACTTGCAATAATACGAAGAAACTAGTGGTGCTACAATGGCTCATACTTACTCACATTTTGTAACGGTTACTTAATATTTTTGTACAATGCTACTTGAACCCGCAAAAGTGTTTCTAAACCGCGTAATTTGTTTGTGGAATTCGAACTCGTGTACTTAGGGTTCGCAAGTACTTCACTTGTCCGCTACACAGTATGCCCGAGTTGTCGTACGAAGCAACTAGCGCTTGTAAAAGGAAGTTGGACATCTGCAATTTCCAAAAATTCAAAGTTTTAATAAAAATGGAACCTTAATATCTAATTTCGAAGAATAGGTTTCATTACAAAGGAAAATCTTCATCTTCAATATTGTATTTGTAGAAAAAACACCAAAAATTTTCGAAAGTTAAAAGGCTCCATCGAAAAGGAAACTTGCGAAGTTCTTACATTCGCACATTGTTCTATTCGAGAAAAAAAATAAAAGAAAAAATGGAGCGGTTTTTGTGACAATCTTGTTTTTAAAAATTCCTTTATTTCACGCAAATTTATGGGGAAACTGCTTGTATTTTTGTTTTAAAAATTGTACATGATATAATTAAACGTATAATTTTGAACAGATTTCAATAAAATGGACAATCTCGTTCGTCACTCGTGTAAATGTAGTTTTTTTAAATTTTTGGTATTTTCGAAAATTCAGAGTTCAACGAATGTCGGACCTCTATTCGAGAGAAAAAATTAAAGATAAAATTGGAGCTGTATTTGAGAAAAAATTGAGTGTTGTGGAACCGCAAGGTAAAGCACTCCCATAAAACAAAAATACGGTTTCAAGTTCAAGGGTTCAAGGGTTCAGTTCAAGGGTCAGTCAGATCAATCAGGGGGAATATCAGAGTTGTTTTTAGTCGGAAGTAAGTCCGATTTTCATTGAACACTCTGAATGTCCGAAAATTGCAAAAGTTACTAATAATGCGAGAAGCCGACCTTGATGGCCGACGTGGGTGGCTAGACCGTGTGCCGACGCATCGCCTCGGTCTGTCGCGGGTTCGAGTCCCGACTGTGGGCATGGTTGTTTGTCCCTTATTTTTCATGAGTGTGTGTGTGTGTGTTTTGTCGCGGAATGCCTTGAGAGTCTGCCCACCACAGACCGTGGAGTACGCAGTGTGTCAGTGTCTAGTGTAAAGGTTAACATGTGTCCCCATGAGGGACATAGTGGGTACTCGACGTGGATAGCCGAAAATTGGCATCGCCCGAAGCTAGAAAAAGCCCCCGGAAGAGAGAAAAAAGAAAGAAAAAACTAATAAGGCGAGAAAGTACGTGCTGTTGTATCACCACTACTTTCCGTCTTGCATCTGTTGGATGCCGGGTCGAGAAGTAATTCGCTATCCTGTAGCACACTTACATGGTTTTGTGTCGAAAGTTTCTTGTAAATTGTAAAACAACCGGCATGTACACTTAGTAATGTATTAAATGCCGACGATTTAATTGCATTTATGTTTACAAATTGTAATAATTTTCCCTTAAAATCCGTACTAAAATAGCGTTATTAAATAATGTAGAATCCATGAGAACACGCGTTTCCTATTGAAGCTCATAAATGCCGAAGTGAATTGAATTGAATTGATGCCTTATTTTACGTGGCGAGACTCAGGCCATGAGACTTGCTCTTCCGTCTGACCACGCAAATTTCGCTACGCTCCTTTCACCAACTAGCGGAGAAAGAAGGTATTGCATGGGCGACGAAACAGGCGATTTTGAATTTTGCTCAGAGGCTTCTTTTAGGCTTGAAGATCTTTTACATGCAAGTAAATCTACTAACATGGGTCAGCCGGCTTTACTTCCCCTCCGAAGGCAGGCGTACGAAGGATTTTTTCACCCGAATGGGAGTGTCATACAGTTCAAAGCACCGTCCTAAATAATCGGTTTCAACTGCTGCGCAGACACATCGAGAAGTGGGCATCTGGAGAAATTCCTGCGTTATTAGGGCAATGTCGGAATCCGTCGAGCCAATTAGGAGCAGGCATCCTCCCATAGAAGGGCAGTCTTCCCCTTAGGTGGTCTAGCGTCGTGACAGTGATTGTGAAGCTCGGACAAAAAAGCTGTTTCATGCGGATGGTGTGATGACTTACCACCCCACTTCTTCAAATCTTCTGTTTCGCTCATGTGACCTTGTTTCCGTATCCTCCTTAACGTCTTGTCTTCCTCTTCTTGCTCACCACTGAAGGTGTGTAAAGTAAAGAACTTATGAGTTAAGTTAAATAACTTATAAGTCTACTCCGTTCCCCGTGAGACCAACATCCCAACAGGACAATTCTTTACGCAAATACATAATAATAATTTAAATAATAATAGTACTTATAATAAAAATATTAATAATTATGAAAGTTTTTAAATTATGAGACGTTACATTGATAAAAGTTACAAAGTTTGGTAATTAGATGGATGAAACCCACTTGAATTTATTTTCCTGCGAAATTCAATTGAACATAATGGCTAAGCTTAATTTAAGTGTCTTATTTAAAATTTGCTGACCATTTTGACGGGCAAGATTTTTTTATAATGATGACAACGCTTCCGGGAATTTAGGAAATAATATTTTTAATGTTGTAGAAATTTCCCTGTTTTAAGCTTTAAATGCTTAAAATACTTAAAAGAATCTAAACATGCGTTAGAAAAAATATTTATTTTTACTGATACGTGATAGCTTGTTGTTGTCTTTGACTAGTGAGAATCCGTGCGATTCAATCGCACGGTTAGTCAAATGAGCAAACTGTTTTCTGCTTAAATTCTTTTTTTGTATTCCACCTTAACCTCACTAAGATCACTAACCTCTCATATTTCAAGATTTTTATTCAATGTAGAAAATCAAGTTCACGTGCTTACACAACCTACACTAAACTGAAAAAATACTTGAGATTGCAACATTCACTTGGCCCCCGCCACCGTCCGACAGTGTAATTTTCTTCCGAAAGATCGCATGGCAATCAGAAATTACAGATCCCAAATTACTAATTTTTTTAATATTTACATATATTTACGCACTTTTTCAATACGAATGTCCCATGTGCAGCTGGAAAGAAACACAATTTTTCAATCCATTGTTTCTTTATATAGATGTTTTGTATGTCACCCAATTTATTGAAAAGACCAAACAGTACTTTGAGAAATAATATATAAGATACATAGCTTGATATACACTGCATAATGTACCTGGATCGAAAGGATCGTGGTTACAAGGGAAATATGAAAATAGTTGAATGATGCTACATGTTTTTTATGGAAGGATTAATGGGTGGGAAATGTGAAAAGAAAAACAGAGTCAAGTTAACATCTAGTTAATAAGTAAAGAAGTAAATCGGAATAATAAAATTGGTAAAAAATAAAAATAATGTATGTACCACGGGCGTTAACTGGTTCTAATGATCTAGTGGCGACAAAATACCCTTGGGCCAAAGGCCCACGCTACGTTGCTGATATCTTTGTTATTACTGTCGATACGGAACTCGATATATGCTGCGTAACTTCCTAGATCGAGAGGATAATGGTTACGAGGGAAATTGGAAAACAGTTGAATTTTGCTTCACGCACTCTTTTGGAGGGAATTAAGAGAGGCAAATATAAAAACAAACTGAGTCAAGTTAAAATCTAGTTAATTCAGTATGTAAATCTGAATAATTAAAATTAGGTAAAAAATAAAATCTTGGGCCAAGGGCCCTCAGGCTTTTGTTTGCCGCTCGATCATTAGAATTTTTATGATGTACTTGGTGCATCATTATAACTCTTATGATGCACAAGGTGCATACACAATTATATTCCTACGTTAACTTTCTAGGGCTTAACGGTATATTTGGTCATCAAGGGTTTGTTGACTGTTTAATGCAGCGTTGTGTACAATATTTCACACGTTTCGTTACACTTTCTATAAATTTGGTAAGAGTGAAGAAAGACAATAGACTATGAGAATTTTGTGTCGATTGCAGATATCAGAATTGTGAGACACTTGGAATTTCGCCAATTAGGCGTAATCATCACCTCGTAATGAACCGCGATTTGCTGTTCATGATGAAGTTAAAATGCCATTGTTCACTTGTTCAGAATGATCTTTTAGTCCCTAGGGAGTGAAAGGGATGTTAACTGCCATGGAAGTTAAAGTTGATTTTAAAAACTCTTGTGTTTTTAAAAGCTCTCTTACTTTAGTGTCTGAAAACTAATAGTAAACTATGTAGTCTAATTAAATGAAAAAAAAATTAGTGAGTTAAATTTACTTCCTAAACTTCTTAGGTATAAAGACTTGTCTTCACATTTTAAAACTATTGATAAGCAGTGCACTTTAAAAATAAATAAATAAAAATAGTTATTTACGTAATTAGACATAACTAGTTGAGAATGGAGTTTTGGCGTACGAATGAAAATATGTTCACGGTCGAGGCAACAATAGGAGCCGAATTCTGCATTTTGAAATAAGTGTGAGTTGCGTACATTATTTTTTTTGCCCGAGTTTATGGAAACTTGTATGAATATAATCTTTGAATCATTCTCACTGTGTGAAGCGGCAGCCATGTTGAGTCATATCGCGACAATGTTTTCTTTACTTTGCAGAACCCGTTTGTTTTATATGACCTTGACTTGTTTGCGGCGAGGTTCATTTGGTCGTAAGTCACATTTTCTCATCAATAAACATCGACGACATGTACTAGTCACCATGGATGAGTGTTGAAACACATTACACGAACTATTTTTTAAAAACTTCAGCGAATCGGACACTTTGATGAACGTATCATAGTTCCGGAATAAATAATTGATTGATTAGTGATTCCTAGCTCGTCACAGGCTAAGATATATTATTCCCGAAAGTGTCGTGCATGTTTTATCGCAGGAGGAGGGCGGTGTCGTCCCCCATTGGATGGCGAGATCCGGTGACACCCTATGCCCCGGTTTGCATGGTTTTCCCCGCCAAGGTATCTTCCCTAGCGTGACACCGCCCAGCCCAGGCAGGCTCTAAATTCCCACCATATGTGGTAGTGTAGGGTATTCGAGTGTAACTGTAAGTAAGGGATGAGGATGGGTCAAGGAAGATGAAGGAAAGATCGCGCGCGGCCCGTCAGGGCACTGCCCCGACATTCTCCTGGAGTTGGTCGAACCCACCGATCACAGCAGCCGGCGGCAATAATTGAAAGCCTCTGGGTACTAACGTGCTATTCCACTATACGAAGGTTTGAGAAAAAGGAAAGTAAATGTTTAAACATTCCATAAATAAGATAAAGCCATGCACATATTTATTTTTTACAATTTATCAACATTCACAAGATAAAATATCCACAACATCAAAAGTCATCTATGAGGAGTCGAAATATACAAATACCTCAGTTTCGTCAGAAATGTGGCGTAGAATGTTATTGCCCGAAGGTCTATTCTCGTAACGCGCGCCTGAAGGCTGTCGTAAAAAGGCTTTTTTTATATTCCAGCATTATAAACGACCTTTTCTGTTGCAAGAAATCGTTCATAACCAAGTATTTTACGGCACAAATGACGGCGTATTGGATTTTACGGCACGAATGATTGCGTCATCACACATTCAGCCAATCGCAGCGAGAGAATCGGGGAGAAGTAGAGGTAAACAGAACAGCCGACCACAGTTTTCTTACACGGATGTCAAGTACTCGAGACATCATAGAAAAGTTGTTTGAAATTTGATTTTCTTATGAACTTATAATGCTGTCATACAAACAAATAGCGTATGCAACGCGTTTATAATGTTGCTTTATTGCATTCGTACAAATTTGAAAACTCGCTTCTCACATCGCTCGTTTTAAAAACGTACTCATGCAATAAAGCTTAACATTATAAACTATAGCTGTACCGCTCGCAAAAAAAACAAACAACAACATCATGGTGGACGTATTTTTGGTGAAGTCTCGGTGACTTCCCCCACCCTGCGGCAGCGGAGATTTCCCCTCCAAAGCGACAAGGAGAGGCGACTGCGAGACGCAGCGATCGCACTGGCCGTCACCCGTCATCACTGCCCTCATCAGGGAGGAGGAACTCGCACTGCCAGGAGTGTCCAAAGAAATTGCTGATTCATCAACGTGCTGGTCCATCACACTGTCCTATTACTGCAACCCTTCAAGACACGTCTTATTTTCAGTTGATCTTTTGGACTTCCGCTACTGTAGAAACACGTAAGCTACCTTTCGTCAGTTGGTATCGCCACTCATCAGTTGGTATCGCCAAACTCGCAGTGTTGAATTACCGCGCGACCCACGAGAGAAAGAGAGTGAGGGAACTATGTTGTGACAAAGAGCGCAAGCTGGTGGAAAAATATTTGTCGCTTTGGAGGGGGACGCCACGTTCGGGCATGCGCAGTGGAAGATTTTTTTGAGCCTGGTAGAGCTTTAATTGCATGAACTACTACAGAAATCCCTCGACATCCGCCAATTTGTTATTCGCGAGTTCCGAACATTCGCAATTAGAGAAATGCTACCGGTTTTAACATTCGCGAGTGCGTCTTAGGTCGTAGTTTTTTGAATGTGATCACATTTTATTTCCTTTATGAGCGTTGTCCATGAAACGAACTCGGCTGACACCGGAGCTCAAAGTATCACGTTCTGCAAAAATTTCAAAGTTGGAATGTCAATTCACTTTAATACAGTTGTAAAATAATTCAGTTCAGGTGCGTGAAATTGGAGGTAAGGGTTTTGGCCACATGAACAGAAATGCCATTCGGGATATGTGCAGCTCTCATTATAATGACCTTACTGAACAGCAGCTTCAGAAAATCATTAGCGAAGAAAACCTCGAACGTGATGAAGCAACAGAAGTGAAACTGCGTCCTGGACCAATTTCAATGTCAAAGCTGTTAATGGCGTTCTAAATCTTCAACAAGCTCTAGTGAAAAGGGCATTCAAATGTGATCCGAACACAGAAATAACTTCAAAATTTAAGAGAGAAATAGGAGCAAAAACTTTTCCATGTTTGTATGTTAGAACAACGAGGAGGGTAATGAACCAAAAAATAACCAAATCCTATATTCAATCAGTTTCAACTTTGAAATTAGTTTCAAATATTGTTTTATTTCTTCTCTTTGGGGTGTTAATTGTGAATTGTTTTAGTGGCACTTACTCAGTTCTTCTGCAATTGTTTGTCAGACTTTTTTTTTCTTTTTTAAAAAAGCTTTTCGATATTCAGGAACATTACCCACCTTTCTTCAGTGAAATATAGACTCCACATTCGCGTATTTGACATTCGCGAGGTTTTTGGGCAACCTACTCTCTGAATCTGAATCAATGAAATTGTCACTGATTCAATCAGTGAGAGCCGAAGTCACTGATATCTTCAGTCGAAATGGGTAGTTTCGCAGACAACCAGCGAATATGCGAACCTTTTCATAATGGCCGCCAGCATTTCGCTGATCGTCAATGGTAAAAGTGCCGCGCCACCATCGCTCACTGATCGTTCAGTCGTCACGTTCAATTAGTGTCACACATTTCACTGATTCAAACAGTGACGTTTCACTGATTCAAGCAGTGACGTTTCACTGATTCAAACAGTGACGTTTCACTGATTCAAACAGTGACGTTTCACTGATTCAAACAGTGACGTTTCACTGATTCAAACAGTGACGTTTCACTGATTCAAACAGTGACGTTTCACTGATTCAAACAGTGACGTTTCACTGATTCAAGCAGTGACGTTTCACTGATTCAAGCAGTGACGTTTCACTGATTCAAGCAGTGACGTTTCACTGATTCAAGCAGTGACGTTTCACTGATTCAAGCAGTGACGTTTCACTGATTCAAGCAGTGACGTTTCACTGATTCAAGCAGTGACGTTTCACTGATTCAAGCAGTGACGTTTCACTGATTCAAGCAGTGACGTTTCACTGATTCAAGCAGTGACGTTTCACTGATTCAAGCAGTGACGTTTCACTGATTCAAGCAGTGACGTTTCACTGATTCAAGCAGTGACGTTTCACTGATTCAAGCAGTGACGTTTCACTGATTCAAGCAGTGACGTTTCACTGATTCAAGCAGTGACGTTTCACTGATTCAAGCAGTGACGTTTCACTGATTCAAGCAGTGACGTTTCACTGATTCAAGCAGTGACGTTTCACTGATTCAAGCAGTGGACCCCATTGTCACTGATTTGTTCAGCTCAATTCACTGTCAGTTGCAGGGTTACAACTGACAACATCAGTGAATAGTCACAATAATCAGTTTTCACTGATTCAGACTGAGAGAGTAACTCTCGCGAGTGTCACTGTGTTTCCGGGGCGGCGTGGGCGGTGGAGCGGAGCGGAGTGCGAGAGCGGGAATGGGAGCGCGGCGACGATGGCGGGCGTCGACAATTGGCTGAATAATGCATGCGCGCGCATCCACGTTGTGCGCATGCGCAGAACGGAGGAAAGACGCTAGGCGCACGCACGCAGATCTCCCGGCGTCTGCGCGCGCCGATGGAGAGATACCTTGTATCGCATCCGATCGCCCCTGCGCGCTGTTCGCACGCGCCTTCGAGTAGATCGAAAGGCGAAAGATTTGTACTATCTGATGGAAGCTAAGAACAATACAAAAGGACGGAAGAACAATACTAAATAACTTTTTTATCAAAAATTTATTTATTTATTTATTTATTTGGTAAAAAAAAAACAGTAAAACTGTATATGACGTAGATAAAGATAAAGAAAGAATTATACATGTAGATAGATAGATAAAGAATTGTACATGTAACTAGCCAATGTCCAATGCGGCAATTGTAGTAGTTAGCTATTAAGATAGTTTTTAAGTAGTTCATTTAAGTTAGGCCTGTCCCACGCTGCATAAGCCTAATCGGTTGCACCGATCTGTATCCCTATTGATTGAATAAAATCCCCCCTCTCCAGTTATCCTGGAAAGGGGAAAATTGAAAAAAAAAAAGTAGATTAAATGCCTCATTATTCTTCCATATTCTTCCACAAACTATTTCGAGTATATCTTTAGACATTTTCTATTAAAATTTAACTAAGCAAAAATAGTATTTTGACACCATAAAGTATTTTTATTAACTTCTTTAGCCTTCCGGTGGGCGCGCCTTTTTGAGTCACATAAGCGGGCGCATAGGAGCACTTTATGCTGCCTCGAGAAAACAGCCTTTTGCACCCCCAAAATTTCTATTATTTAATTGAAGAAGGAAGAATAAAAACTCACAACAATTCATTACATTTTCAATGTTAATATATTTTAGAAATAACAGAAATAGGGCTATTTTTAGGTATAGAATAATAAAAAACCCTGTTTGAGAAGACGTTATAAAACAAAATATTACAAAGAAAACAATTAACTAGAAAATTGTTATTAAATAGACAAAGTAAATAAGTGAAACAGTTACTGTCCTTAAATTTATGAAAAGCATCAATTGGTTTTCATGAAGCCGTTTCCAGTAACTCAAGAAGGTGCCTGATTTCTTCGTCTGATTCAGTCCTTCAGCAAAGAAAAGAAAGAAAAAAAGACAAGTAATAGGAAAAATCCACAAAAAGCATCTTTCACCATCTTTGATTTTGCATAGAGTGATCAAAAATACCTATAAACGAACAGTCTGAATAAGTAAAATGTTCATTTGGAATACTAAAAATACTTAGACGAGTGGGCGCGGTAGAGCACGGAGTGCTGCAGTCAGCATTTTTTTTAATTTTTTTTTTTATTTTCAAACCTTCTTTACGATTGATAGGGAGAAGGCAACGGAACGGAGATATTCGCGTTTCGTTTATAATGTTGCGAAGTGAGAATACTGAAGCCCTCCGACCTGTCAAATAGCTGTACTCCACTTTAGAACAAGAAATGCACAAAGGCAGCACGAAGTGCTGCCACGCGCCCGACAGAAGGTTAATGTTTATCCGAAAATATTTCTGTTCGAAAGTTTCATGACAAGTTAAAATTAATAGTTACCGAAAGATTTTGGGAGGGGAAATTTCCCTCGTTTCGCACCCCGTTGATCCGCACCAGCTACATCTGATAATAAATAGTAATTAGATAGTAAGTAGTAGTAGTAAAAGGTACTGCCAAAGTCAATATAATACCGTTACCCCCATCGTTAAAGGTATACTCAGACAATCTAACACAAAGATGAAGATATAACATATATTATGTCTAGTTGACAATGCGTTACGCATGTATTAATGAATATACTCACACTACCGGTCTCCTAAATTATCAACTAATTTGCACATAATGGTGTGTTTTAGACACTGGAAAAATAAATTATTAATATTTTCCTTGATGTATGGACCAAATATTGAGGTGGTCGGAATGCTTCTGGCTATTAAAAACAGTGTAAAGTTTCTAAACTACATCCAAAAGTTTTGACGTTTAATAAATTAAATTGAACAATGTGCATAAAACCTTTCACGCAATATTAGTTTGCAACTTAATGAGGAGAAATAAATATATTTGTTGTATCGGAAGCGGGTAGTTTGGGTTATTTTCGATAGAATTTTCAGTTCTCTGACGAATTAGCAGGAATGCACTCTATGTTGAATCATTGAATTTACAAGCCAAATTCATTATCCACAAAATCTCTTTGAAAATACCGCGTACAGTTTTGAATTAGTTATATCCAACACTTTTATCAACTATCTCATAGTTGACAATCGACTTAATGAACCAAACTATATTACTAAGAGTTTAGAATGTCTTTTGCTACTGTGTCTTCAGTTAGAATGTCATCTTTCCTGCTTTTTGTCAATTTATGTCACTCGCCCGTCGTTTCTCATACAAATTTTTCACATTTTCTGCGCCCGAATCTGCAGTCGTTCCTACAAATAATTATATTTCCGTCTCCTTTGGAGCCATCCGCTTTCGTCATAAGAGGTTGCCTATCTTCTATAAAAGAAGTTTACTCTTAATAATGAAGTAATAAAGATATAAATAAATACGATAATTATAAGCTCAGCATCGCCAACCGCTGCCGTCTGTCAAATCCTGTATTACGCAACCCACATCACTTCTACGCTTTTGTTTTGAAACGACTTCTTTTATTGTTTTTTTTAAGGTCGCATCAACTACTAGATCATTAGCGGCCACTATTGGGTTTAACGTTGTGTTATGAGGATGAAAAGATATAGTAATGATGGGGGTAAAAGGACGAACACATACAACCATGCCCCAGGCGAGACTCGAACGCGCGACCCCATGGTCCGAGATCACTATGACACTAATGCCTTAGCAATCTCGACCTGGGGCCGACTCTTTTATTGTTGTTCGACTTTCATATTAAAATAAATGAATAAATAAATAAACACATAAGTAACTATTAGTTCTGAATCAGACAACGAATATGAGAAATGGAGAAGGAAAAGGAAGACGATATGAAGAAGGAGAAGAGTAAGAAAGTCGAAGAAGAAAATGAACAAGAAAGAAAGAGTAGTTAGAAAGATTGGAAGGGGAAGAAGAGGAAGAGGAAGAAGAAGAAGAAGGATAAAATGACGAGCAAAGAAAGTTTTTGATTCATCTCAATACTGTTTGTTCTGTATTCAGTGCAATTGTGAATTACGCCCATTTGTTTCTCGCTTACAATGTTCCGGTTCTTCGGGTCCCTGGCAGCTCGTTAATCAGTTCAATTTAATTGGGTGGCCTTAAAACAGATGACGAAAGGATGGCAAGGGCACGTTTCACTGCTCCTCACTAACTAAACTACTGGGAGAGGTGGCTCGCGGCATCAACTGGTGCCGTTGCAGCGCCTCTGACCGGGAGGTCCTAGGGTTCCTCTCCCGACGACGGCAAGAAGTTCGACACTAGGCTGGCAGCTACATCGAATTCAGTCGATGTCTGGAGGAGAATTCCAGCGGCCGCCTGCTCTGATCGAGAGTTTTCCATGGTTTCTCCGATCAACGCCAGGTGAATGCCGGAGCAGTACCCTAAGAAACGGGCCACGGACCGCGCGCGATCTTTCCTTCCTCTTTCTGATCCCTTACACACACTAACATGCACTACACTACCACACATGACGGGAGACCGGTCGGGAGCTTACAGCTTGTCCCGGCTGGGGCGGTGCCCCGCTGGTGGGAGATACCTGGTTGGGGAAACTCCCCTTAGCCGACGATATCACCATCCAGCGAGTGAAGATCACCGTCACCCCCCGAAGGGAAAAAGCCCTCCACTTACGGGACGTCGCTGTTGACGCGCTGGGAATGAACCAACACAAAAAGTAGCTTGAGTGCGTGCGGGCGTGGCCGCTGCGAGTGCGTAGCTGGCGCCGCGACGTGTGCGTGTGCGTGTGTCGCATTGTCTGGCGCAGACAGCGCCTTGTGCGTGGCCAGGCGGCGGCCGCGTCGTCTATTGTCTCCTCCGGGGAAGTGGGCCGCCGCGGAAATCCGCGCGCAGCCTGTGCGGCGCCAACAGATTGGCTTTCTTTCTTTCATTTTTCCTCTTTCTTTTTTCATTATTTCCTTTTCGTCTTTCTTCTTTGCTTTCTTTTCTTTGCTTTCATTTCTTTCCTTTCTTTCCTTTCTTTCCTTTCTTTCCTTTCTTTCCTTTCTTTCCTTTCTTTCCTTTCTTTTCTTTCTTTTCTTTCTTTTCTTTCCTTTCTTTTCTTTCCTTCTTTTCTTCTTTCTTTCTTCTTTCTTTCTTTCTTTCTTTCTTTTCTTCCTCTTTCTTTTTTCATTCTTTCCTTTTCGCCTTTCTTCTTTCCTTTCTTTCCTTTATTTCCTTTCCTTCTTTCTTCTTTCTTTTCTTTACTTTCCTTCTTTCTTCTCTCTCTTTTCTTTCTTTCTTTCTTTCTTCTCTTTCTTTTCTTTCTTTATTTCTTTCCTTCTTTCATTCTTTATTTCTTCGCTTTCTTTTCTTTCTTTTTTTCTTTCCTTTTCTTTCTTTTCTTTGCTTCTTTTTCTTTCTCTGTCGTTCTCTCTCTCACACTCACTCGTGGATTGTTTCTTTCTTTTTTCCGGTCGTGTGAACTGCTAAGGTTGATTGATAGATTATTAATTCCCGGCGCCACTGCAAAGGTCGTTGGTCCCGTAAGTTTAGTGCTTTTTTTAGCGCGGGAGGTGGTGGTGATTTCCCCGCTGGCGTGATTTGAAAAATCGCGCTATAGATAGTGACGAAATTTAACCGCCGTCGGCACCAGGTACCTATTGGAACCTGCCCGTGAGAGTCGCTGAAGAGAGAACAACAACGGTGGTTCTGAGTTAACTCAGCCGGTATGTCTTCGGAGTAGATTAAATTGCGTATTGGTAATATCGTTTCCGATGTAATGGGGGTATTACCGAAGTCACTTGGATGTAGAGGATATCGGATAAGGGTGTACTATAAGCAGTAGGAGAATGGTTGCAATAACACCATCAAATATTTGCATTTTTCAAAATCAAAAACCGTTTTATTGTCTTTTTTGATTGTATTTTCCCAGTGTTCGTGGATATACTTGTTCCGCTGTCAATTATATAGTAGTCAATATTGTAGTAGCGTCCCTTCCGCTGTCAATATTCTAGTAGCCTCGATGCATAGCTGAGTAGCGTGAATGCCTGGGTGTTGCTGCAGCGAGTAACGCTGCTGGCCTAGCGCTGGGCTGAGTGCGGCGCGGTGGGGGCCGGAGGGGGCGCTGAAGCCATAAAGGCTCTTCGCAAAAAGCAGCCGCGCCGCCTCTGACTCCGACTCCGCCGCTGCCGCGCTCTCGCGGCTGCCGGCCACGGCGTCCTCCCCGCCCCGGTTCTTCGTTCGCCCGTGCATTTATTTATTTCATCATTTTTTATTTATTTACTTATTTGCTTATTTACTTATTTGCTTATTTACTTATTTACTTATTTACTTATTTGCTTATTTGCTTATTTACTTATTTACTTATTTACTTATTTGCTTATTTGCTTATTTGCTTATTTACTTATTTACTTATTTACTTATTTACTTATTTACTTATTTACTTATTTACTTATTTACTTATTTACTTATTTACTTATTTACTTATTTACTTATTTGCTTATTTGCTTATTTGCTTATTTGCTTATTTGCTTATTTACTTATTTACTTATTTGCGAGCGGGGGCGTGGGTGGGGCGAAGGCGTGGGCGGAGGGGGTGGGTGGGGGCGGGGGCGAGGCGACGTCGTGTGCGTGGGCGGAGGGATGGGGGTGGGGGCGCGCGTGCTCGGCGTGCGTACGCGTGGGCGGGCGTGCATGCCTCCGCGTGCGCCGCATCCGGCCGCTCCTTACCCCTCGCCTCCCCTCTCCTCTCCCCCTCCCCCTCCCCCTCCGCCGCCAGGACATTCGACAACATCTCGGCGTCTCGGACGCCGCCAGAGGAAAGACAAATCTCAGGATTCTCTGGATGCTAAGGCCTGTTTTAAGCGGTCATTTTTTTCATCAGTTTTCTTTACACAAAATGGATGGAAAACGTACGTTCGTTTCTACGCGGTACTGTTTCGATATCGAAGCTGATTGAACGAGAAAGAACGTTTTAAACTCTCATTTTGTTTTCTGCGCGTAATCAAGATGAAAATATTTCTTGTGGATGCCGCAAACAACGCTGAAGTTCAACATAGCATCTGTGGTCACAAATGAGATCTCCAGGACACATGGGGTATAAGTTCATTTTTGACGTAATTTGAGTTAGGAATACATGTGTAAAAGTAAAATCTCCAGTTTATTTCGCGAACACATGGTATTCCAATAGCTCTAACTGTGTCAGCGTACAAGCGATGAAAATGAAATGCCCTAAGCGTTTTCTTTACAGCTCAACTTCGAATTCTATTTTATCAATATCACATTTAGGGCACTTATATCCCTTGTGCTCTAAGCCTCTAAAATTAAGTCAGGTTGTATTATAACTAAGCACGGAACAAGCCACGAGAACACAGTACATGTATTTCTCACTACAGAATCTTTTCACATCACAATTCAACATATCAGAACACTCTCGAAACTGTTCAAAAGGAACAAATCGCTCCATACGCGTATCAAAACTGAGAAAATTCCGAAAAGTAACCCGAAGAGCGCTGTTGTCAAACTGAATGAAATTTGTACTAAAATGCGTAATTCAAGTCTTTAACAAAACAGCTAGCTTTTGTAATCTCCTTGGTCTTTCTTTTTAATTTTCAAGGCCTTTAGTTCATATTACTCCTAAAGAGAAAATTTATTTCCAGCTAGTCCTGTGAAAGATTTAATAAAACATGCACAAATTGAAAAGTACTTTTAACCAAGACCATACACGTTCTGATCTGACTCGCATTGGGAAATATTACAGGTCACAACAAGAATAATGTTCAAGGAATCCATCCTTAACGAGAGAAAATATTACTCCTGAATCACCCGTGTTACTATCGGGGAGGATGGTTCAGAATGAAAAAAATATCAGCTGAGCAAATTGTGGATGATGACAACCAGAGCCACGGAGGAGTTGGAATTTGGTTAGGAAATTCTGCTTTTTGAGGCTTTGAGCTTGTTGATGTGAAAGCGTTCATTGTGTAGTTTGTGGGTTCGCTGAATACGAAGAATACGAATATAATGTCAAAAAACAAGGGGAAGGTTATTCATGTGAGTTTATCTCCCCCGCCCCAAAAATACACGTACACAGGGAAGAGACGATGAAAGAGATTTCCAAATGTAAGGGACCCAATAAGATTTCCAAATGGCGTCGCTGAAAATATTTTGAATTTTGACAAAAGTTCATTTTAACTGTCGGTTATAGACTACACGTTAAATTACGTTAAAATTTAGACTATTCCCAAACTCTGTCTGAAGTTAAGAGTATAGTTACGTGAGAAAAAAGGTCAGAATTCAAAATGATTTATTAGAAATAAAAACGTATAAACTGAAATACTATGTTTTTATTTTAATATAAATTATTTTTAATTGATCTATAACACACTTCTTAAGGAAGTCGATCTTCTTAAGGGAGTAGATGTATGCTTTGATTTAATTCTGCGAGGAAATGTATAATAAAAACTTCAAAGAAATCGTTAGCCTTGTGTCTTGCTGTGCACCCCTGGTGAGAATCTTGTTTGAGAAGCACAACAATGCACCCAGTGTGCCACCATCATCTTCTTTTCTTTCCTCTCTCTTCTTTGGCTCCCGCGCTTTGCTCGTGCTTGCTTTCTGCCATCGCTCGCTCCAACGGCCAGTTGCCGAACTACATTCTCGAGACGGGGTCCTCTTTCAATAGCGCTTCAAAGATTCGCTCACCAAACAGACAAACAGCCCGTTTTCTACAAATAAGGTTTCGGAGGCGAAAAGCGTGGTAACTCACGGGTTCTTCTGTTCCGGTGGTCATTGATGACCTAATCTGGTGTCTGTTTGGCTGTCCTTTTATGAGCTGAAGGATTAGTTCATGTGTGCTAAGTTATTCAGTTTCTTCAGGCACCTGAAAGAGGCGATTTCTTCAGCGTCTTGTTCCCAAGGTTCTGTGGTAAAATTTCTGTCTGGTTGTGTTGCACGAGATGCTATCTGATCACCCTACTACAATATAAAAGATTTAGATAGATTTTGAAATACGCATGTAGTTAAATAAAATACAACCAACATTTAACGGTCTGAACATGTAATAAACATTATTATTATTATTATTATTATTACATTTCTATTATTCATTTGTTTAGATATCAGTTGCTTCTTCACCCGAAAATAGTCAAATTTGTAATACTATTTAAAAATGTGTTCTCATTTGTAACTAACATTAAATTGCTATAAAAATGTACGAAAGTTCAATTGAGTGGATGTGCAAAATTGATTATAGTACTACAAAAAAATTCATGATTTGCATTACTTTTGAAACTCTTTGATTAACTTGCATTGTGTAGATTAAATGTTGTAACATGCTTTTAAATTTCTTGGGCTCATGAAACTTTGATGTCGTAAATAACTTCGATGATAATAAAATGATAGTACGTTTTTTGGAAGTGTCACCGGCTGACTTTCCATTCAATTGAAGCACATTCATGTAAAAATTCTGCTAATCAATATAACTAATTTAAATACATGAAACCTTGTAGGATCATCTATATAATTTCCAGATTACAATTTCTCTTGCAGATCTTACACGCGAGCAATATTAACAAACAAGACGCCGAGAAAAGATAATTTCATGGAGAGTTGATAAATTGACATTTCGCGTAATAAACTTTAAGGATTTGTGAACAAAGAAGTCTAAATCAGGCAGGTGATAAAGTAATACACAACAATTGTCCCACTTAACATTGTGCTTCCTGACAAGGATCGTCCAACAAAGTCGAACACTTTGTGTCCATTGGTCTTTAAACATGGTATGTTTGTCACGTCGTAATCTACGAAAGAAATATTTTGTGTCCTTTTGTTACATTTGCGTTTTCATACAATTTTAATTATATTGGTCAATTCTGATGCTATTGTTGTTCCTTTTCACCTTTTAAACTATTGTTAATGTTGTTCTGACCACGTTTCGTGTCTGTTGCAGGTGAGTGCTGTTGCGTAGTGTGCAGTGACATCTGCAATAGTGTGCAGTGACATCTGAAGTATGTAAGTAACTGATTACATTTTGAAGGCTTCGGAAACTTTCGAAATGTTTAGTGAGTCTGCAAGAAAGGATTGTGTTAGTAAAATAGCTTCCGCATTATTGATTTAATGATTTATTTATTACTCTATCGCCAAAAATAGTAAAAAGTGTATGTTAACAAATACCTAGTTTTATAAACTTTTTCGTGCAGACCTCTGCAATGCCTTGGCGAACGACCCGTCAAAACGTGCGACGTGGTTTGAAGGCACAGAAATTTCACTTACTGCATGAAGGCGCGTTGTTAGTGGAGATCTACTGTGCAGGAGTGAATGTCGTGGTATTTCGGGTTTTCCGAAAGTTTTAACTCCTGTAATTTAGTTTGTGCTATACCCGGCAGGCGTTGCTTTCCCCTCTTTTCGTCTCTACCGTGAGATCTAGCGCCGACCTACAAGTCGGCTTCTGGGGTTCGCGTCGCCAGCAGGATACCACCCACATGGGACAAGCTTCATGCTCCTGACCGGTGTGTGTGGTAGTGTGGTGCTTGTAACTGTAAGTAAGGGTTGACAGGAACAAGGAGCAGGTTGATAGTACAAGGAAGAAGAAGGAAAGATCGCGCGCGGCCCGTTTGTTAGGGTACTGCTCCAGTATTCGCATGGCACTGATCGGAAAAAGCAGGGAAAACTACCGTTCAAACCATCTTGTCGCTAGAATTTCCCTCCAGACAGCGACTGAATTCGACCTATCTTTTTAGGCGGATTCGATGGAGTGACGGTTAGCGTGCCGGACTGTCATACCCAAGTTCGCGGGTACAAACCCGATCGAAGCCGTGGATTTTTAAGGGCGAAAAAATTCTTCGTACGCCTTCCGCGGAGGGGAAGTAAAGCCGGCTGGCCCAAGTAGATTTACTTGCATGTAAAAGACCCTCAAGCCTAAATGACGCCTCTGAGCTAAATTCAAATCGCCTGTTTCGTCGCCCGAGATAATACCTTCTTTCTCCGCTAGGTGAAAGGAGCGTAGCAAAATTTGCGTGGTCAGACGGAAGAGCGGGCCTGATGGCCCGAGTCTCGCCACGTAAAATAAGGTACTAACTAACTAACTTTAGTGTGAATAATCCGCAACCGCGGTTAGTCAAGTCGATCGTCCGATCAGAGAAGCTGCAGCGGCAAGAATGGTCTGACTGAGCCATCTCAGTCGGTGGCTGTGCACATGGACTCTATCCTCGGCCTGCTGGCTCTCCTGAGACGCTTGTCTCGGAGAGAAAGTGGCAAGGCCCCCTATGCTCCCCCCCCCACCTCACACACCTCCCCCACCATTCCTCACACCCCGCGGCGCCAAACACCACTTCTTTTCCCAGCGGGTCAAGCGCTCACAGTAAATTTCTCACGTGGCCGACGATTCCTGCTGGCGAAATGCTCGAGTTGGTTTCTTCGCAAGCGTTCCGACAGGATTTGGAAAGTGTGTGTTTAATAGTTTAAAAAGATCCAACAAAAAGATTTCGGACAGTCAAATTTATGATAACAGTTTACATCAAAAACTTACGTTTGTGTGTGTGTGTGTGTTTGTTTCAAAATATAATTTTAATACTTCAATTTCTATAAGGTATTCCCAGGAACCCAACGAAGTGCAAACAAGTGTATTTGCTTCGTATGATCCACAATTATGAACATATTAATGAAAACTCATTATATATAATATTTATAGTTGTAGAGACGTTTCAACAATAAGTTAATTTTCCGATCATATTTCTTCCAGTCATCAGTAAACTTGTCTTTGGTTAAATTTCAGTCATACAGTGAGTAAATTATGTGTTTATATAATTAGTTTAATGTAAAGTGGTATAAAACACATTAGAACCCGAGCTTCCGACGATGCACAATTGTACGATTATCTTCCATGTAAAGGTGCCTGCCATTCAGAGCATTACTTCAATGTGCAATCACCCTAGAGTAAAAGTTAAGTAAAGAGAGGTTCTTAGAATAAAAGTACCTGATTCGGAAAATGTAGTACTCGTCTAGCACAGTAATTTGTACCTTCGTGTAGTACGAGGTTTTCCTCGTAATGCGGTGCATACGAAAGTGTCTGAATGTTATTTTGGCAAACTTTACTCAGTGTAGAAAGTTTGGGAAAATTTACGGGCTACGTAGTAATTAGCAGTAATAAATTCAGTGCTGGGTCGGCCTGTATAGCCGAGGTTGTTAAGGCTGAAGGGCCGTAGCTACCTCGGCTCGAAGAGTTGCGGGTTCGAATCCCGCCTCGACCATGGATGTTTGTGTGTGTTCATGTTGTCATTACGTGTTCTTCCTGCAGTTAAAAAATCACAGTGGTCGCTTATATGACCAAGTTGTTGGAAAGTGCAATTAAAAAAAGGCAGTGCTGCCAACTGAAAAGTATGGTTTGATTCTATGCTTCGTACAGCAATGGATGACATTTGTGTCCTTGCATCCCTTTCTTACCCATGATTAGACCTCCCCGGGGCAAGTGAGGTGTCATGGAATGTGTGTCGGTCTCCTAGTGGAAAACTCGCCGTTTTTCGGTTCATTCCTGATCTTTCTAAAAGAATAATACAACGTGCTTTTTGAGAAGGGTAGGATCACAAAACGCATTATGAGACGTTTTCAGGCGTGATGTAATAGTTAATAATAAAGTAATAGTATTGATAGTTCATTCGATTTTTGTCTTGAAAATTAAACGTTGACACTATTTTTAGCCGAATGTTTCTGGAGAATTTTGGAAGAATTCTTGATAAAAAGGATTTTCATTGCGTGTCGAGGTTCATACAGGTATGAAAATATGATTGACAAATGATGACTACAAACTGATTCCACAAATTGAAAACAATGTCTCATTTTGTAACGAAACATGCATAATGAATGTAATGAAACATCAATTTAAAAAGCATTTCTACTGATACATGTTCATGTAACAGTGATAGAGGAGTACAGAAATAGAGAAGTACTGGGATAGAGAAGGCAAGGATGAAGAAGAAATGAAAACGTACTGTTACCATTGAATAAGAATAATAAGCCCCGGTATTGAATAAGAATTGAATAAGAATAATAAGCCCCGGTAATAATTGAATAATAAGCCCCGGTATCCCTCCAAAATTGATTGGATAAAATCAGGGAAGAGTATATTAATGCTGTACACACACACACGCATAAGGAAACGGGTTTCGTTCCAGCTATTGGATTGATTTCGTCGAGTGAGCTGTCTTCGAGCCGTTAATCTAAGGACTTTCTGGTGGAGGAACCTTACAAATCAACATCGTTGCGTAATGTAATCTAAATTACAAATGTCTTTTATGTAAAATAAAGCCAACTTAGTTACAAGTGTCATTTGTATGCCTCCCTTCATGTATAATATGATATGGAAAGATGACGTAATTTTACCATTTAAAAGAAGTCGTCAGTTCAGACCCCTGTAAGGATTTTGGTGTTGTGTAAGGAATGAATCCCCCCCCCCGAAAAAAACCTTTATCAGATTTCAAATAGACGTTGGCAGATCATGGGATGGGCATGCAACCCGCAACACATTTACCATCGTTCATAAATTGAAAACAGTGCGTCATATACCCTTCCACTGAAGAGCTCAGCTTTAACTAGGTTGTAGACTCCCTTGGAACACAGATTGTGTTTCGTGTGCCTTTAGTACACATTCTTCCGCCACAGTTAGAAACAATGTTTTCCTGTGACTTGTATCGTACAAGAAAAATGACACGTGCTCCCTCACTAATTCTGATGGAGTATTTTTTATGGATCGAAATTTGCGTTATGTAATTTATAGACAGCCCCTAATTACTTTAATTATTTTTAAAAAAATGAAAATTTTATGAAAAATCAAACTACTTATAAACTTACGATAACGATTTTTGCGAGTTCTAATTTATTTTCCAATTTTTACTTTCTCGCCTTACGATTACTTCGTAAGAAGAGAAAGTTATGTAATCGTGCACGGGAAAACGGGGCATTTTCGCCAGAAAAACTCTTATAGCAGGGGTCTGGTAACGAAAAAGTGGATAAAACCTGGTTCTAAATTTAGAAAGAAAATCTTCTAACTCAGAATCCATGTTTTGTGGCTTCTTGATACTGCAAAATCGATTGACGGCAAAACGTCCGTCTGTGGTGAACGCTAGCACCTATACCGTTCGGCCGATTTTCTTCAAAATAGATATTCCCCAATCGTATTTCCTGGTTTACTACTTTTCCCATCAGTCTCGTCACCGGGCCCCTGGACTTGCTGGGTCCTGGGCGATCGCTCTGTCGGACCAAGCCTAGCGCCTCCTCTGGTACTAAAGGCTGATTTACACGTTGCCAGTAAACGTGACAGCTGAGGTTGCCAGCAACTGGCAAGTGGAGACTGGCAACGTGTATACGCCTTGTTGCAAGTGACTGGCAAGACCTTCGCGCCAGTCACTGGCGATGCCAGCTGAACAAGAATGTTCGGTTTCCTGGCATGCTCACGCTCTCCCCCACCACCGCGGTGTCCGCCACGGCGTTCCCCCGGGTCTCAATACGTGTGTACACCGCTTTATGCTTGCACGGTGATCAAAGTAAGCTTTATTATTGTTTATAAAAGTGATTGGGGGAACAAGTCCTCTTGAATAACGGGAAAACAAACTGACAAGTTTGACTGGTTATATACAGTATCGGAACATTTGTGTGATATTTTTTAACAGAACCGCGAGGCCAGAAATTCCGCATTTCTGGCAGTTGCAAATAAAATGGGGAGAGATAACTGCAGATTAAGTGAATAGGATAAAATGTTTACGGAACATTTGCTTTGCACACTTGTTTGAGCGCCCAAAACTTATCAGCAGCACGTAGCAAAGAGTATACAGCAGCGAGAAAAATATCGCATGTTGCGTGCCATTACTAGCACTGTGTAAACAACTATTGCCAATCGCACAGAGCGCTAGCGCTGTCCAGGTGCTGGCAAACTCGTGACTAGCACACCAGTACTGGCAGCGTGTAAATCACCCTTATTCTGCGATTTTTCTAACTGCGACCCTCAAGGACACTCAAATCCCATCTTCGCGATAGAATATGTCACGGCATTTCGCGTCTTTCTCAGTCGTTCCGCTAGGTTTCGCACGATCGCGACCGTATGAAGCAGAGCTTGCGATCATGCAACTTCTACCGGCAAGACCGAGATAAGACGCGAAATGCCGTGACATATTCCATCGCGAAGATGGGATTTGAGTGGCCTTGAGGGTCGCAGTTAGAAAAATCGCAGTATAATGCTCGTGCTGGCATTTCCGGCGCCAGTTCCGACAATGCGAACAGGCGTGGATCGGAGCGCGCGCGCCATGTTGGCGGCCCTGCGCGCGCTTTCTTTCGTGACCTCCGACCCTCCACCCGGAATGCGGGCCCGCCCTCGACCTTGCCACGGCCGCCTGCGGACCGCTCCGCACCACACTCCAGGGGGCCGGGCGCAACAACGAGGCATTCACTTTTTTTTTGTTTTACTTCTCTGTTCTTGTTAGAACAATAAGTAAATGGTGTCTAATAAATACATTTCTGACGTGAATTTTGTGACATTGAAAATTTCATTTAAGAAATCGGTACGGCAAATCTAAGCTGGTACAATCAAATGCCTTGGATTGCATTTGGATAGACGCCTGACTTGGAAAACCCACATCAAAACTAAGGGTAAAGAAGCGCAGCTTAAAGTCCTCATTGTCGTGGCTAATAATAAACAACCAAAGCTGTCCTTGCATAACAAAGTAGAGATTTACAAAACTATAATCAAACCAACATCGACCTATGGTATTGAATTGTGGGGCTCTTCCAGTAATTCGAATCTAGATATTCTAAAAAGATTCGAAGCTAAAACATTAAGAAAACCATGCAACGTACCGTGGTACGTGACAAACAAGACGATATACAGAGACCTCGACGTCATCCCGCTAGAAGAAATTATCACCACGAAGAGGCATTGAATTGGTTTGGTTTGATTTTTGATTTGTGTTTTCGGGCGCGTCAACTGTTGTGAGCGTTACTCCCGTAATAGCAGTGCATGAATGTATCACAGGGGTGACGATGTTCTTCCCTCACTGGATGGTGGGATCGGGTGCCGATCGACCGGTCGGCTAGCTGGGTTTCTCCCAGCGAGGTATCTCCCGCCAGCGGGGCACCGCTCCAGGCGAGAAAAGCGCAAAGCTCCCGGCCGGTCTCCCGCCATGCATGATAGTATAGTGCCTGTAAGTGTGAGTGTAAGTAAGGGGCGAGGATAGGACAAGGATGGGGAAGGAAAGATCGCGCGCGGTCCATGGTCCGTTTGCTAGGGTACTCCGTGGACATTCGCCTGGTATTGATCGGAGAAACCACGAAAAACTCTCGATCAGAGCGGCCGGCAACTAGTCCCCTCCAGTCAGCGTCTGAATTCGACCTAGCAATGTAGTCGTGCTTCTGCTTCTTAGTAACTTCTCTTAGCTGTGGGTATAGAAGTGTTTGAAATTAAGGGATAACTTCTGGGATAAACTTATGGATATTTATGTGGATATTTAAGAGTTTGAACTTTTAGGTCCTCCTCTGACACTGGCGGGTTTAAGGTTTATTGTGTACAAACCAATATCTTGATTTAAGGTTTCCTTGTACGTCATAAAACGCTCAAATTTGACAAATCTACTCCATCTTTGAGCCTGTTACAGACACGATCTTCTTCATTTTTATTGCTTTTTTACAGACTTACGACGGTCTTTTATTACATTGAAATCAGGGTGCTTTGATTCCGTCCTGAATTTGCGAAATATTTATATTATGCTGTACTTAACCTTCCAGCGGGCGCGCGTAAAATGTTCACACCAACAGGCGCGTGTCGTAAATTTTAAGACATTCAATGACTCTTGAAAAAATCAAAGAAATTATAGAACAATGGAATTTTATGTCGCATTATAATATCTAAGAATGATTTTTACTACCAAAAAACATATCGGTTGATAAACGTTTGTTTTTAGTATCAAAAAGATCTTGTTCCGATCCAGTAATGTTCTGACGTTCGTCTATATTTTCAACATTTGTTTACTGTCACTGTCACTATCCAATTCATGATCTTCCTCCGATCAGACAGTTCTTGAAGTATATTCAGATTTTCGTTTACATGAATTCTTTATCTGGACATTTTACAAAACATTTCGATTAGGACAAATTATCATACAATATTTTAGCACAACAGCCGGCGCGCAGCGTAAAGTTTACGTCACTATGCACTTATCCCGAATAAAAGTTACAAAAACTGAAAATAGCGTGCAAATTAAACAGTGGCTGCAGGAATGCATCACTCAAGATACCTACAAGGAATACCAAGAACGCAGAAGTCTTTGACAACAATGAATTGACAGCAAAACAAAAAATCTGCTATTGTCGTAAAACTTACGACAGCGCGCCCGCTGGAAGGTTAAAGCTATTAGAAAATCTGGATCAAGGTATTTATATAAATATGTAGCTGCTGCCGCTATAAATGTCTCAAATATCACTTTCCACGAGACAGAATAAGTCGTAGCCATTCCAGTCGAGTCGTAGATAGATTGCAATCTTCAGTGATTCACTTTAATTTGGACGTACTACTTCTGACACAGAACCTCTTTCTGAATAAATAAACACCAGTTGCGCGGACCTAAAAATGGTGTAAACTTAAAATCTCGAAGAAAGTGGAGTTGTACCTTAATTAAAATAACTCCTCCAATTAAAGAAGCCAATAAACCTCAATAGTTCTCGATATGATATCTCTAGGGATCATCCTTTCGTAACAGCTAGACCTACATACAAGTTTTCGTAATTAAATGCTCTGATAAACATGTAATTCATAAGTCATTAATAAGTGAAGAGTTTGTAGGAAAACAAGGTGTGATTCAAGAAAAGAAGGAAACGCCCAAATTATCTGCAGTTTAGAACAAATTTCGCCCATCGCGGAATTGCGCAAATCGCATTCTCTTTTCACCAGCCGATGCATTTCTTCCATCGAAATGGCGGAAATCTGGCCAATATGGCGACCCTGCCGATACAGTTTTGTGGAGACCTGCGTTCAGGCAAAAGTAGGTCACTTTAAAGATTAAAGGGCCGTTCACAATGAAGATTTTTACATAGATGTTGGAACATACACATGTACTCTTCATATGCCCATATTACTCGTTCATTATACATTTGCGGACGTCATAATTAGGGACTACCGTTGTTTTGAAAGGGAGGGTCCAAACAGACATCCGAGAATGTACGAATATTGCCGATGAATAACAGCATCTGATCAATGCTGACACCAGCTGAAACAGTCCGGGGAAAAAAGTGTTTGTTTTGTGTTTGTAGTTTCTGTGAAGACTGCAGAAAAATCAAATCCACTTCGGTATGCGAAAGTGCATTCTGGCAGCAAATTGATTGTAAATATTGTAGAGAACTATTGCCGCGAGGAAAATAAAAAGGGGTTATGAAAGACTTACGGACAGAGCTGCAGTGTAACACTTTCTCATCGACAATACACGCTTTTCACAAAAGGCACGGAAAACATCTTTATTTCTCCTTTGCACGTATCAGTTACACAATCGTCATGTTCTTACCCACTTCTACTCTGCCGTTCCCTGCAATGAGGGGGCCTGTATCCTCCTCACTGCCCTCTATCATATATAATCGATCAGTATCTACTGTAGACTTGCGATTCTCATTTTGTCGGCTGTGACCTCTTGTAAACTTATAACTATTAAACTTACAGCAGATATTCTTATTTTCTCATTTACTAGATGTTAATTTGACTCGAGTAGTCTTTTCATAATTCTCTCCCATAATTGACTTTCAAAATTCCGTCTCATAATTCCCTCCATAAGAGATGTGGCATCATTCAACTGTTTTCTATATTTACCTCGTAACCACAATCCTTTCCACCCAGGTAACTTATGTAGTATATATCGAACTCCCTACCGAAGGCAATAAAAAGCAATAACGTATCAGTAAAAAATAAATTCAGTTTATAATCAAACGACATCAAATATAACGGACATGAACGAACGCGAGTAAATATAATGGCGATCTTTTGATCCCCATTATATCGAGGGTGACAATTATTTCGTAAATAAGAGAGTGACAATTATGGGAATTAATTTATGCTCTTACAAAATTACCCTTGATTGCTACGCAGCAGTTAATTCTACCTCAACCCTTTTAATTGTTTCAGTCAATTTTTCAACGAGTTTGCGAAAATGGAGGTGGCTTTTAGAAGAGATGCTGTATAAGCTTCGCCGTTGATGTCTCCATAAGCTTTCACTGGTGTCGTGCATATATTGCATGTACGAGAGATCAGTTTATAATGTGGCGGGGAAAGCATCTTTATGGGCTTCGCCGCTTTAAACGAATGATGCAGCTTGCCTCGTTTTGCGAGCAAAGGGACGATCTCTCCTTAGCGTCTGTGACAGGAAGGCCATGGGGGAAAGTCGGAGAAGTATTGAAACTGGAGGTTGTGTTGATCTGCCGCGATAACATAGCATGAACAAACTAATGGAGCTTTATCACATACTTTGCACTAGCTGAATGAGGTGACGCCGACGCTTAAAACGTTTTAAAAATGTTTTCATAAGGTGAAAATGTCCTCTACACAAGTGCTAAATAACAAGAAACTTAAAACGGACAGTTGCCTGGTACTTTCTTCTTTCGGCGTAGTCAGGAAAAATTATTTATAAAGAATTAAAATTAAACAATATAAAAATACAAGAAGTCGGACTCTTGGCCGAGATCGCTAAAGCAGTAGTGTCGCGGCAATCTCAGACCAAAGGGTCGTGGGTTCGAATCCAACATCGGACATGAGTGTATTTGTGCATGTCTGTATTTGTGTGCCGTTCTTTCACCCATCACTATCGCCATCATCTCATCTTCCATCCCCCCAGGGCTAACAACCCTGGCAGATAAAAACGGAATCCAGCTAAAAGCTGATCCCCCCTAATGATGATTCATGCTCTGTCACTGAGATATTGTTTCTGAGCCCCGGTAAAGGCAGTAGGCATGTACGCGAGGTCCCAATCAGCCTATATGTGAGCAAAAAAAGAAGAAGATGAAAAATAATGTGGTCGCCTTGTCGGATGCCTTTCGGGCCACTGCCACTACCTACCCCACAATACGATGTTAAAGGACCAAATCCCAACGCTCCCAGAAGATTTGTTCTGAAAAGAACGTTTTTCAGTGAAATATCGGGCGACTTATTAAAGAAAATTTGTGCATTTGGAAGCTCTTACTCTAGAACATTCGTTCTATTGTTATGTATTTAAATTAAAATACGATTTTTTCGTTGAAATTATCCTACAAAAGTGGGTAAACCCATTATCACTACCTTATAGTTCGCTACTTTTAAAAACTCGTATCAAACTGTGGTGGTCGCCCGCACACCTTTAAAGGGACCGCCACAAGAACAAGGCAGCGAGGCAGAGAGACGGCCACAAGGTTCCTTCGCCGCCCGGGAGAGCGTGTGCGGCTTAGGGCCGCAAGGTTTGTCACGCTCCAGTTGGCGCCACGGGACTCGCTCCCGACCTTGAGGGCGGGTTGGCCGGCGAGCTTTCAGCCCCGAGGGGGTATAAATTCCCCCCGCCGGGAGCAGCGAGTCAGTTGGAATCTTCCCGGCAACGAGTGAGCTTCGCAGCAGTATTGGTGACAACAGAGTCGACTACGCAACGCCCCCGGATCTCTCTCGCTGGATGACTACGGACTACGGCAACTCCCTCGGCACGTCTCCCGGACTACGCAACGATCTACGCTCTTCTTGGCACATCTCCTGGACATTGGAAAATTTGGCTACGACCTGGTTTACTCTTTTGATTGCTGGAACATTGTTTGTACCAAGAAAACGTCATTTTGTCAATAAACCTATTTTATCTGAATCTACCGGTTCTTTTTGGTCACAACACAAACGATACTTTTCCTATGGAGCCTCAACGCTGACAAACCTTCCGAGCACTCCGAGACCTGCATCGCACTCTGTGAAGAGTGGGATACGGGCGATTCAATCTCTAACGACCTGTGTCGTTCAACGCTTGGGTGCTTTGGTGCTGCAGCACGTGGTGCGCCTGGCCACCGCTTGATCGCAGCGCTAAACTACGCACGCACACAGATGTTTGGAGATTTTTTTTTCTTCTACATGGGTCCAGAAGCAAATCATCAGATTCCTACGAGACCGAGATGCGTCGAATGACACCTCAATTTTCTCGCGTGGTGGATGGAAAGTGGTGTAACCGTGAGTGACGGACGGACGGACGCATGGAACCACACTGGAGTACTATACAAAGGTTGTAGGTATTTACTATTATTGGCAATGTTTACGTATAATTATAATATTTTTACCTCTATTCTACTAACATTTCAACCAACAGGTGAAAACTTAAAAGACATAAATCCAAACTGTGCGAATTATTTAATATAATATAATTTGATATAATCCGTCGTCTTCTCTCCTTTTCCATATTCCTCCTCTCGTCCTCCACCTCTTTCTCCAGCACGTCCACCGGGAGATCCCTGTCTCATGGCACTGCAATGCCTCTGACCAGGAGGTTCTAGGTTGGAGACCTGACGGTGGCACGTTTTGTCGCTGTCTGTAGGAGAATTCTAACGGAAATCTGCTCTGATCGGTATTTTTCCGAGGGTTCTACGCTCAGCATCAGGCGAATATCGGAGCAATAAACGCGCCACGGGCCTCGCACAATCTTTCCTTCCTCTTCCTTGTCCTACCCTCAACCTTTATACACACACACACACACACACACACACACACACACTAACATGAACTACACTACCATACATGCCGTGTGACTGGTCGGGGGCTTACAGCTTGTCCCGGCTGGAGCGGTGCCCCACTGGTTGGAGATATCTGGTTGGGGAAAACCTCGCTAATCGACGGTAGATCGACCTCCCGGATCATGCCATCCAGAAATAAAACATGCTCTACACTTACGGAACTAATGACCTTAGTCATAACTAAGAATCAATTGCCAGCATTTCTTCCACTTCCCCAACGCCTCCATATTGCCCTTTCCCTCTGCGTGCAACTTCTCCTCCCGCTCCATCAGCATGGCGGTGAATGCCACAGGTCGCTAGAGAATTCATCGCCTGTACGACTCTATTTACAGCAAGCGGTACAAGGCTTAAATCTCTCAGAAGGAAAAGGTTCGTCGGCGGTGCCACCCTGTAGAATAATGACCGTTTTTATACGATTTTTTAAAGTGTAGCATATACGATAGTGCTAATGGGATTATTTCCTTTTTGAGCAGAATCTCTGCAAGGAATTTCTCGCCCGCTCCGCCGCCTCTAGATAACCGCCTCCCTATCCACGAGCGGAGGTAACGTTTGAGATAGTACTAGGAAAACCCGGCAGACGATGTTCTGACCTTCATCTCCCTCTTTCCCCTCCCATCTCCCTTTCTCACTGTCTGTCTCTGTGTGTCTCTGTCTTTGCCGCTTTCTGTCCCTCTCATTCCCATTTAGTTGCAGATTCTGCACGTATCTGAGCAGGTGAGGTAATATCGAGAAGCGCCAGACCAGCAAAAATGTAATAGAATGTTCAGAAAGAGTTCATTCTGTAGATTACTGTGTGAGAAACGTTTCTTTTTGGCCTTCGGCCTCAAAGTTTAGTTTTTAAGGCCCTAGAACGCCACGTTTAGGAGGTATGTAACGTTAAAGATTGAAAATGCTGCCGAGTGTGTTTCAGGTTGCATTTGACATGAATATTTAGTTTTGTTCTACAGCGCCATGTAGTGAAGTTACAACATAATTAACAGCACGTAAACGTTCTGGGTGAAAAAACAGATGTGCCAACGTTCATGGAGATCAGTCCAACGGTGTCGGACTTTTGCTCTTATATATTAACAAATATTGTTCGTCACATGTTTATTATTATACCAATGTGGGTTGTTTGCGATGACGAGAGAGATAATTTGATGTGTAAGTAAATGCCTTGTAAACAAACATTGTGAAATGGTAAATATAGAACCGTTAAACAGATATTGAAAATCATAGAATATTGAGAGTGCATTAAACATATTGAAAGAATCTACACTTCAGGTTTTATAACGTGGCGCGTTATAAAACCGTCTGTCTTCATGATGGAACATCTCACGGCATTTCGCATTTTCTCGGTCGTACCGCTAGATGCCGCCAGACAAATCACACTGCTTGATACGATCGCGATGATGCGGCGTCTAGCGTCACGAGCGAGAAAGCCGCGAAATGCCGTGAGATATTCCATCGCGAAGACAGGCCCTGACGCAGAGGCGTATCTACGGTATGGCAGGCATGGCACGTGCCATGGGCGCCACTCACTAAGGGCGCTATTTACGGTGTACCGGCTTGAACAAATAACAACAACTCTCATTTGAAGCATCCTGTCGGGGGCGAAAATTCTATACTTGCCATGGGCGCCTGAATGCCTGGATACGCCTCTGCCCTGACGCGCCACGTAATAAAACCGGACGTGTAGCGAAGCGATGTTGTTTGAAAGTATTCCGAATGTTGGGGGTTGAGTTGGGAAGCGCTGCGCGGGGCGTCGCGTGCTGCGGTCGCCGGTGCAGGGGTCCGCACGCGAGCGCTGGCCCCGTGGCCTCCCGCGGCTGCGGAACGCGCTGCGAGGTGGCGTTTCGGCGGCTGCCTTCGCTTCTGTAATTATCCTTGCCGTTCCTTTTTTCTACTCTCTTCATTTTTCTTGTTTAGTCTCCGCAGCATGCTGGGTCAGGAGATCCAAGGTTTCGCGTCTTTAGCTTTTTGGCCATTTTCTAGTCTCTTCGCAGCATCCTAGGTCAGGAGGTCCTAGGGTTCGCGTTTTTAGCCGTTTTCTAGTCTCTTCATTTTTCTTGTTTGTTTTGTCTCCGAAGCATCCTGGGTCAGGAGGTCCTAAGGTTCGCGTCTTTAGCCTTTTAGCCGTTTTCCAGTTAGCTTTTACCCATTTTCTGGTCTCTTCATTTTTCTTGTTTAGTCTCCACAGCATCCTGGGTCAGGAGGTCCCAGGTTTCGCGTCTTTAGCCCTTGAGGCATTATCCTGTTAGCTTTTAGCAATTTTCTAGTCTAAATGTCTAAGTCTAATGTCTTAGCCATAGTCTAAATGTAGCTTCACTGTGCGCACGTTTTGTTGAGCACTCCTTTTGCTTGTAGTTCATTTACCGTTGAAATTTATTTTCTATAACTCGGAAACAAACATTTTTCAAATATTGTTTATTTTTTTAATAATTATTTTCTCAATTCATTTTTTCGTTTTCTATTTTAGTTTTTTTTAAATCTGGCCCCCAAAAAAATGTGCGCAGGTAAATCTCTTTCCCCACAAGTCATATACATTTTTACTGTTTTTTGATAAATAAATAAATAAATAGTCTTTTCCTTTTTCTTGTTTGTTTTGTCTCCGCAGCATCCTGGCTCAGGAGGTCCTAGGGTTCGCGTCTTTAGCCATTTTCCAGTTAGCTTTTACCCATTTTCTGGTCTCTTCATTTTTCTTGTTTGTTTTGTCTCTGCAGCATCTTGGGTCAGGAGGTCCTAGGGTTCGCGTCTTTAGCCAATTAGCCATTTTCCAGTAAGCTTTTAGCCATTTTCTAGTCTTTTCCTTTTTCTTGTTTGTGTTGTCTCCGCAGCATCTTGGGTCAGGAGGTCGTAGGTTTCGCATCTCAACGGAGCGGGCCTTCGACACTGGCTTCATTGCTGGGTCGAATTTAGCCGCTGTCTGGAGAATTGTAGCGACAGGTTGCTCTGATCGGTAGTTTTCCGATCAATACCAGACGAATGTCCTAGCACTTCTCTAACACACGGGCCACGGAACGCGCACGATCTCCTCTTTGACCCTTCCTCTCTCATTTCCCTGATACGCACATTCTCTACACAACTACACATGTCAGGAAACAATTCGGGAGCTTGGTGCCTTCCCCGGAGCCCCGCTGGCGGAGATACCTCGGCGGGGAAGCTGACACGCTATCGTGGGGGGGGGGGGACTGGGGCAGACTCTCATATTCCAGTGCAAACTCACGGAAAGTAAGATCCATCACACCTAAGGACTAGTGACAAGAGGAGTTGACACGCCCGAAAACAATCAAATCAACCCTCTTTACTTTTATTTCAAGGCTGCTTCTTCTGGCCTGATGACCGCCACCCGTCTGTGCCTCTCTGCCTGCCAGCTCGGAACGCCCCGCCTCGGCCCCCCTCGCCCGTCCCGCCCCTACCCTCCCCGCCCGTACCCCTTCCCCACCCTTCCCTGCTCCGCCCCACCCCTCCCCGCCCCGCCTCACACCTACCCGCCTCACAACTTCCCGCCCCCCCCTTCCCCGCTACAACTCGCCCCGCCCCACCCCACCCTGCCCCACAACTGCCTGCCCCCTCACCGTCCCGTCCCACACCTCCTCGCTCCTCCCGCTCCTACTCGTTCCGCCCCTCCCCCTTCCCCGCCCCCCCTTACCCACCCCTTCCCCGCTCCTCCCCACCCCACCCTCCCCGCCCCTCCCCACCCCACCCTCCCCGCCCCTCACCTACCCGCTTCACAACTTCCCGCCTCCCTTCCCACTCCCCGCCAACACTCCCCGCCCCTCAACTCCCCGCCACCCCTCCCCTCCTCGCCCGTCCCGTCTCCGTCCCTCCCCTCCCCGCCGTCGTTGCCGGCGCTGGCGTTGGCGCGGCTGCTTTTTGCCGCTGCTCGCGATGTGTGTCACCAGGCGCTCCCCCACCCCCTGCCCCACTCCTCCCCCCACCCCACCCCACCCCGGCCGGCGCTCGCACGTGACACGGCAGACGGCGCCTCGCCAGCGGAGAGCGGGGCGCCACGCGTTCGTTTGTTACCTCACGGCCTCACGAGGAAGAGAGATACTTATTAGCGCACCCGTGCCAGAACTCTCGCGTGCTATACCCCACCCTCTTCCTTACTTTTCCATTTCTATATTAAACCTGTGATATACATTTTTCTTCACGATCCTCTTGTGCTCCGTCACTTGTTCTACATATCACCTTGTAATTGATAACAATATAATACACCCTTGTCAATACAAACTATTCTCATTTAACTTTATTGTCGAGCAAACAGCCATTCAAGAATATCAAGTAATTAGTAATTTCACATACAGTTGCAGATTCTAAAGGCTCTGAACAGATGGGGTAGAATCGACATGCGTCGAACCAGCAAAAATGTACAGTAATCCCATTGATCACATTCGAATGCCCTTTCCAGCAGAGCTTGTTGAAGTTTTAGAACACCATTAACAGCTTTGACATTGAAATTAGTTCAGGACGCAGTTTCGCATCTTTACTTTATTACGTTCTAAGTTTTCTTCGCTGATGATTTCCCGAAGCTGCTCTTCAGTGAGGTCATCATGAGAGTTGAATGGCTTTTCTGTTCATGTGGCCAAAACCCTTACCTCCAATTGCATGCAACTGAATTATTTTACAATTGTCTTATTCTACAAAGGTGAATTGACATTCCATTTTTGCAGAACATGATATTTTGAGCTCTGGTGTCTGCCGAGTTCGTTTCCCAGATAACGCTGATATAGGTAATAAAATTTGCTCGCTTTCAAAAAAGTACGGCGAAAGATGCACTCGCGAATATTAAAACCGGTAGCATTTCTCTAATCGCGAATTTTCGGAACTCGCGAATAGCGAATTCGCGGATGGCGAGGGATTACTGGTCAAGAAGATGTCGGTGTAAGGAACGTTCTTTGAGACCGTTGGCCTCAAAATTTTAGTTTTTGTTCTAGAATGCTTCGTTTAGCAGTTATTTAACGATATTGGTTTAAAAATCCTGACGTGCGTCGCGGGTTGCATTTTACATTAATACTTCTATGCGTTTTCTAAACAAATCCTTCATATTTCTAGAGTCAAAGTGTGATTCGTCACGTCTCCATGAAATTTGCTTTCTTTAGAGGCCTCATTTATAAAGATTGGTTTCGTGTGTGAGTAGCGAAGGGAAGGTGTACTGAAATAATATAGGAGATGATGATTTATTATCCTTCATGTTATAGCCAAGTTAGCGCGCTTATAACCGAACGATATCGTGGATTTTTAAGGGCGCAAATTTCTTTCGTACGCTTTCCTTTGGAGAGGAAGTTGGCTGTGCCATGTTATAGGTTTACTGCATGTAAAAGATCCCCAAGCCTAAAAGAAGCCTCTGAGCTAAATTCAAAACGTTTGTTTCGTCCCCCAAGTGATACCATCTTTCTCCGCTAGTTGGTGAAAGGAGCGTAGCGAAATTTGCCTGATGAGATGGAAAAAGCGGGCCTAATGTGCTGAGAAATTACCCCCCCCCCTCACGTAAAATAAAGCATCATTGAATTGAAAATAATGTATGATAGCTGTAGAAAAGGTTACTACTGTCACGGAGAGTTTGTTAGAGGAGACATGGTGGAAAACTTGGACGATGTAGATAGAAGTTGATATGTCACGGCGAATAGATATGTTTATTGAATGATAATGAAAAAAATATTCAGAAAGGTTTTGTCGAAGTAGTCTATATTGAAGGTGGATACTGCCGATCGTCAAATCGATGAGTTCTGATTGATTCTAAAATTACCATATTTAGAAATTAGTGCTGATTAATTGAGAGACTCCGCAGAAAATGAAAGAGTGGTTTCGAGCAACATCTTTTGGTGCATGGACCTTAGTAGCCGTTGTTAAGACAATAAGTACCAATGAAAGTTGAGACTCTTCTCCGGGCATTTGCAACCATTGAGATCGTCTCAAATCGTGAATATTCCTTAAAATAAAAAAAAGAGTAACACTTTATTGGGGTAAGGTAATTAAAAATTGAAATGAGGTCCTCACCTTGAAATGGCAGCAGGTCATTTTATATAATTAGCGTATGATTCATGTGGAAATAATCGTAGAGTAATAGTATCATAGTAAAATGGTATACAAATATCACAATACAATGAATAGCGGTAACACATATACGAAGAATAGGTTGTTTTCGAAATTAAAAGTTAATAATAATAAATTGCTTTATGAATTCTATAAATATTTTTTAAAATATTATTTAAGTATTAATAGGTAAATAAATTGGACGGTGTTATGCATCAACCGGCCAAGCGCCATTTTTGAAAAAAAAATAGATATGGACGCCATCAGTTGCTTTGGACCATGTTCTAAGCGTACGCAACATTTTGGCGCCAAATCTGGAAATAGTCTTATAATTAATGAAAAATTATAAAAAAATAATTTAGTAAAAATAGTCTTAAAATTATTGAAAAATGTAAACGACATCAATCACATCAGGGATTTTTTGTTTCGCAACAACCTGCTATAAACCTAGATCTTCAAATCTGCTGTTCTTAATTTCACATTATGCAGGTAAGCACCAGATATTCCACTCATGTCTGTGTAGTTTGGCGCTTCAATGAATGAAATGATTAAATTAGAGTTTTTAGAGCTGAAAATAAAATCTTTGGACACGATTGTCTCAAAACGTGTATGATGTCGCATAGCCGGTTGATGCATAACACCGTCCAATTGTGTAAGTAAAAAGTACAAGTACATATACTTGGGTTATCCGTTCTTGACGCACCAAGGTGACGGACGAAAACTAGAGAGGGAAGGCTTTCTCCAATAGGGTGCGCCAAGTACGAAAAACCCAAGTATATACTGGGGTTTTTCTAACTTTGCCCCTCAAGGCCACTCAAATCCTATCTTCGCGATGGAATATGTCACGGCATTTCGCGTCATTCTTGGACTTGCCGGTAGAAGTCGCATGATCGCAAGCACTGCTTGATACGGTCGCGATTATGCGATATCTAGCGGAACGACTGAGAAAGATGCGAAATACCGTGACATAAGGGAGTTTTTCCCACCTCGAACGGTAAGCACTATCGATCTTCTGCTCATGCGCAATTCAAGTTTCGCATCGCTTTAGTGCATCTGCGCATGCGCAGAAGGTCAATAGTACGTAACGTTTGAGGCGGCAAAAACTCCCTATAGTCCATGGCGAAGATGGGGATTAGAGTGGCCTTGAGGGGCAAAGTTAGAGAAATGGCAGTATAGTGGTGAGAGGGTTGAAAGAGTTGAAGGATGAGTGGAATTCTGCATCACAGGCTCGGAGTTGCAGGGCGGCGTGCGGCTGCATGGCGTGTTGTGGCCTCGCTTTTTGTTCTGCCCCCCCTCCCCCATCCCCTGGCAGTCCTGGCGGCGGGGAAGCTCCAGTCCTTGGAGCGCGGCGGGCACCGATTCTCAGAAGGCACTGGGCTCCCTTCGCACGCGCCCTCGCGGCTTCTCCAACGGCGTCTGCGCCAGAGCACCAGAGAAAGCACGCGCAGACTATCATTCGATGGTCACAGGGAAAACTTGATAAGGCGAAATTTTAGGGAAGATCGGGTAAATATATTTTATGGAAGATAATCATAATTAGCGAAGAGAATGGAAGAGGATCATAATTATGGAAGAGGATCATAATTATGGAAGAGGATCATAATTATGGAAGAGGATCATAATTATGGAAGAGGATCATAATTATGGAAGAGAATCATAATTATGGAAGAGAATCATAATTATGGAAGAGGATCATAATTATGGAAGAGAATCATAATTATGGAAGAAAATCGAATTATGGAAAAGAATTATAATTTCGACTTATCAAGTTTTTTCCCGTGACCGTCGAATTTTACGTATATCTATGTTTTCTACACGTAATCTACGTGTCGTCTACGTGACGCATTTTACGTATAGACTACGTACACAATGTAATCTGTGTAGACTATTTATTTTTTTCACATCCAATAACCCAAAAATGTTTATAATATGTAGTTATAGTAGAAGCATGTTTTAATGATATTTTTAAAAAAAATATTTTCGATTCAGTAAGTCAAACAAAACATACCTCTCCTGATGAAGAAATGATAACCTCCGTATCCATCTCAAGAAATCAGTAGGGACTTGTTCCAACTTGGACTCCTTTAGTACTCCCTTAGATGTGATCCAATCAATTTGTAGTATTGCTTTGGATGTATTGACTTTAATTATAAATAAATTTGGGATTTGGGGCTGGAACATGGCTCTCTTAGATTCGCCCCTACCCCACAAAAAAGATAGATTACAGTTGCCTATATAGATTATCTGTATCTACGCAGTGTATGTTGTCTACGCGTTCTTTACGTGTAGACGTAGTCTATGGCTCTTTACGCGTAGACGCACATCAGTGGTCTGCACGTCATCACTGGCGACTGCAAAGACAAGTCATGGGCATCATGTTCACTCCCTGGCTAATTGTCTGCAAGTGAACTCAATGTATTTCAAACAATTATCTCATTTTGATCGCCTCTCGTCCAAAGTTTTCCATTATAAATAAGTATTTTTTTTTATTCCGAGAAATCAACTAAAAATATTATGAGGGGATCTGAACTTAAATTGAGCTTTCTGAAATGATTTCTGGCACAATATCATGATGCCTCACTTGGTTTGTTTGTGTAGTTGCGTTTGCACCACTCTCTATTCTCATTATCCGGCAGGACTTAGGGACCATTCAAAAATACGTTTGCTAAGTAGAGCTTTTTAATACCCCCTTGTCACAACTTGTAATACTATAACCCAGGTGTTTTCAAACGTTTTGTCCACGGCTCTCTTGACCTAAAGAAAATTTCCCGCAGCTCCCCAGGTAAAAGTTTCTTATATACTAGGGTTTAATGTAGTACTACTCAAGATTTAACGCAAATAAGTAAATTCTATGTTACAATAGCGTATAGTATGACAGTAAAAAAATATTGTGTAGACAAATGACACAAGGATTAAAGTAAATCAAATTTAAAGATCATTTTGAATAAGTTACAGAGATGCCCCTGGGAGCCAAGAAGTTTGAAGCACAGTTTGAAAATCCCTGCTGGAACCCCATCCTGAGGTGAATGTTGCATTTTAAATCCCCGTAACGAAATTCAGCCGCTATTCGCAGAATAATACTAGCGACCAACAGTTTTTGTGGTTTCTCCGATCAATACTAGCAGAATGCTGGAGCAGTACCCTAACAAATGGGCCACGGACCGCTGAGATCTTCCCTTCCTCACCCCTTCCCTTAAAGATACAAACACATAAATTCATGTCCTAACACTAGTTCTCAACTAGTGGTGCTAAAACAGCACGTATTTTCTCACTCGTACTTTCACGCAAAATTACGCGAGAAGTACTCAGATTTTCGAGAAATTGTACTTGACTTTATTTGAAAATCTATTTTTAAGAAACAGTTTTCATTAAAGGAAAAAATCTATCTTTACAATTGTAGTTGTAGAAAGACCTCCAAATGTTTTTTGAATTTTTGTAATATTCGAAAAATCAGATATTCCAACGAAAATGATATCTGCACCATTATCTTAAATGTCCTTCACACTATCTAAGAACAAAATTTCATCAACAACGATGGAGCCATTTTTTTTGAAAATTTTGAACATGTCCCAGGTGCTTCATGTAAAGTATTCTCAAAATTAAAATAACAGTTTCAAATTCAAGGAGCCGTGACATCACATCGATTGGGCAATATCATTTTGGAGAAAATCGTCTGAAAAGTTTAGCCACTAGCTTTGTTCACAGATGGACAGACGGACAGGCAGACAAAGGCTTTGCCGTCATTCGATTTTTCGCCATCAAGGACCCACAAAACTTGGATTTTGTCTTTACCACGTTTTGGAGCATTTTCCCTCCTAAATTTAGCATTTTAATTTATCCACTTTTTGGTTACCAGGGCCCTGTAATAAGAGTTTTTCTGCCGAAAATTGGCCGTTTTCTCGCGCAGCATTCCATAACTTTCTCTCTACTGCGTAAGCGGTGGCGGTTTGGTGGTGCTTCGGTGGTGCTTAATGCGAAGATTAATAAAGGCGAGACGCTTAATTGATTGATTCGTGTTTCCGGGCGCGTCAACTACTCAGGTTATTATTCCCGTAAGTGTAGTGAGTTTTTTTTATCGGGAGGCGACTGATTTTTCCTCGCTAGTTGGCGACATCAGGCGCCGACCTACCGTCGACTAGCGAGGTTTTCCCCACTACCAAGTATCTCCCACCAGCGGGGCACCGCCCCAGTCGGGACAAGCTCTCAGCTCCCGACCGGTCTCCCGCCTTGTGTGGTAGTGTAGTGCATGTTAGGGTGTGTGAGTAAGGTGTCAGGATAGAACTAGGAAGGTGAAGAATAGATAGCGTGCGTTCCGTGGCCCGTCTGTTAGAGTACTGCTCCGGCATTCGCGTGGTGTTGATCCGAGAAACCACGGAAAACTAACGATCAGCGCAGCCGGCTGCTAGAATTCTCCTCGAGACAGCGACTGAATTCGACCTAGCTGACAAGCTAGTGTCGAAAATCCTGCCGCCGTCGGGCCCTGAAGTAAAGGAAAGTATCCTGTCAAGGATGCGCCTGGAATTGTCCTGCATGTGGCAACACTGTCGCTCCGCGTGGCCTGGAAGAAGGCAGCCGCTGCAAATTCTTAGGCGCTTTCGCTTCCTTATGTAGAACCTTGCGCATAACGGTCGCATAAAGACCAGCGTAAGTTTTTTCAATGCCTGTCGATTGCCCTTGATGTACATCGGACACGTTTTCTCTGGACAGTACATCGCACACGTTTTCTTCCAATCTCAATTTGGTAGGCATGAAAGTTGGAAGTTTCGTTAATTTGTCAGAAGAACCATCAAACCACACCTGTTGCTGTGTTGGCGAATAGTTTCTATTACATGGAAGCAAATATTTCATGCAAAGAAATGTTGCCAAATACTCTCGTTGCTCTCTTTATTCAATTTTTTCTGCCGTAGACTAAGGAGGCTTAGTTTTTTTCTCTACGCTTCTACTGTGTGTGTTCTAAAAGAGAGAGAGAGAGACAGAGAGAGAGAGAGACATACACACATAGAGTGTGTGTAATGAGTCTGTAAGTCAATAAAAAGTGCGCAGATTGTACTCATCCTATTAAGAAAATTTTAAAGTTTGGGGCGACAATAGTTGTTTATGCAATTAGTTTATAATGTTAAGCTTTATTGCATGAGTACAAGTTTTGAAAACAAGCGACGTTAGGAGCGAGTTTTCAAATTTTTACGAATATAATGAAGCAACATTGTAAACTAGTTGCATACGCTACTTTTTTGTATGACAGCATTATAAATTTATAACAGAATCAAACTTAATTTTGCGAAACAACTTGTGATGTCTTGGGTATTTGATTCCCGTGCGAGAAAACGGTGGTCGGCTGTTCCGTTTACCTCTACCTACCCCCGATTCTCTTGCTGCGATTGGTTGAATCATTCGTGCCGTAAAATCTAATTCGTCATCATTTGTGCGGTAAACGTCCGATTATGAACGATTTCTTTCAACAGGAAAGGTCGTTTATAATGCTGGAATACAAAAAATAATTATAGTGGCACAGAAACTTGGATCGTCGTCGTAGGGTCAAAGGATAAATGTACGAGTCCTGTATACACCGTCAATGCTGATAAATGGGTGTAATACTCAACACTTTATCAATTACTTCACACATAAGTTTGTTGTTGTTGTTGTTGTTGTTGTTTTTTCGCCAGGAAAAGATCAATTTTTTCATGTATTGTAAAAGGTACAAAAGGAAGCCTAGGTGACGTTTTCTACTCGGAATACACCGCTGAAAGATCACAGAACGAGAAGCCGTAGGTTCGACTCTTGATGGGAGCAGGATTTTCGAGACCAGCTAAATAGCTATGTTGAAGCGGTCCATTGTCTGGATGGGAACCGTCATTTACATATTAAACCCGGCACACATTATTTTCCTCTACGTTCCAACATATGTGTCGTTTTTGTCATACTTTGTGGAAAAAGTCCGCTTCGTCACATTAGCGCTCCATAACACCAGTGTCATATCAGGAGTATTGCAACACGCCCGTCCTTACCGCAGTTCCTTGTCATTGTGTGAATTGCTGTTGAAAGCTCTGAAAATCTGTGACCCGTTTCGCAGGGTCCCTGCGAACGTTGAAAGTAAGAACTAAGATCTGTTCAGCCTTGGAATAGTTGTGATATAAACAAATGTACGCGTTCAATACACCCTCGTATTGGCTGCTTAGATTTGCGGGAGTATACAAATAACGTTTCGCTTCTGGAAATACTTCCTGTCGAAATTACGAAGTTCCTTTTTTATATGCAATTTGTAACTACAAGAAGTTGTTTAGAGAGGGGAAAAAACTTTCGCAAAATCCAGAAAACAGCTCCTGGAAACTCTGAAGGTGACCAGTGTTCTGAAATGCGCCATATCATGGTATGTTTTACCAAAATATGGGTAGATGGCACTAATTTGGGTGCTAGCACTAAAGTGGGTGTACAGAACCAAAAAGTGTGCAGATTGCTTGTTTTAGTTGAACGAGTTTCATTTTGTCTCTATTGGAACAACGAGACACGTGCATACAACCACAGGGGTATCTACGGTATGGCAGACATGGCACGTGCCATGGGCGCCACTCACAAGGGGCGTTAATTAGAGAATACCCGCCATAACAAATAACAACACCCCTCATTTGAAGAGTCCTGACAGGGGCGCGAATTTGATGCTTGCCATGGGCGCCTGAATACCTAGATACTCTTCTGCATACAACAACCTATTAGTCTTGTTTTTTCTCGTGTTTGTTACGTTTTTGTTCCAACACATTGTCTCTGTATATAAAACATTTTTGGTGAAAAAAAATGCGTGTTTTGTAACCGCTAACACGATGTTTGGTTCGCTTTGTTGTGTTATTTGTGAAAGAATAATTTCGGTTATTACAGGTACTTTTCTGGTTGGAAAGTTGACTGTAACAACGGCACCCGTGCACCGTTCGTCCTACAGAGTTAAATGAACGCAGTCTGAATTGCGGAGTTTTCGCGTTGCTTCTTCTGCTCAATTTACGCTCATCCTGTCGTTAATTAGGGGGCTTCATTTGTGCTCTTAACAGCCGATCACCAATGCGGAGTGATTAACGTAGACCTCTGTGTACTTTTCTTCCTCTATCTTGGGTTTACTGCTTTAGTTTTCTCGTTTGGCATTTTTATTATTTGAACCTTTCCTGTCTCTTGAGTCAGGGCTTTCCAACTGGAGACTCTCTAGTCCAAGGCTGTCAAACGGAGCACGTACGTGCTCGGAGCGCGCTTGCGCTCTGCAAGGGCACGCAGTGCCCACGGCCAAGGGAAGCCCGCGCTCCGATTTCTCAGGGGTGCACAGAAGGTGGTCGTGGCAGGACGCAAGAAGACGTATAACAAGTTTCAGTACGAATGGGCTCTTGATTTCGTGTACAGTGAGTGGGGAGGCGATGCACTTTGTTCATCATTACTCTATAATTTTTGAAGTGCTTTTATTACGTGTATTTTCACACGAAATATATGCACATCGTATTTCTTTAAATGTTTACTTTCAATAATAGAGTTTTTCTGAAATTATGTTGTATAATACTTGATATAGTATGCATTCTAGTTTAAAAAAGTCTTAAAAATATTCATTTGAGTTACTTGTAATTAGTGTTAATAGTTCTCATTTATTGCATTCTCTAACACTAAGTAGAAATGTGCCTTGTTTCCTTGCTGTAAATCAATGCTTGTTTAACTGCAGTTTCTGTTTACACGTCAATTTCCATTAAAGTTGGTAAAATTTAATAAATGTATGATATACCTACCCGTGTGTTTGACCCAACTCGCCGCATTCGCACGAAGTTTTCTCACCCCTGCTTCCCGCCTGAGACAGAAGTAACTTCACTGAGCTGAAATCGCCGCGTGCCCCAAACCTTTGCGAAGGTCATTCGCGTGCTCGTTCGTCTGCTGTGAATCTTTTCGTGCGGCCGAGACTGCTTTGAAACATTTTACTATACCAACGAAATATGTTTTTCTTAGTTATTCTGTTATGCATTTTTATAACTACATTTATAATTTACAATAATAATAGAAGTAGCCTCACTGATTCTACACTTCGTCACTTAATGAGACTGGCTACAAAGGAGCATAAATTCGTGTGTGAATGATGCTGAACGCCCTCAATCGTCTCACTGAACAATTGCACAATTCATCTTATTTTTAATTAATGATATATTACTTTTCTCGTTGTATGTATATTAATCACTAAGTACGATGAATAAAAGTCGTATCTAATATATGTTTGAGTATAATCGCAGTAGTTAGGGTAACAACCGTCTTAAATGACGGTGCGGCCAACTGCTTAACTAGAATTTGATATGTGACCCATAAGCCCTTCTGAGTTGTACAGCCCTGCTCTAAGTGATAGTTTCGTCTTCCATCGTTTACCGGATGTTTATAAAACAATTGAAAATCGCCTTGCGTAATTGCTTCGGGGAATCTCCGCCATTCCCTGACAGCCGTTTCTGCTCACAAAACACGTTAGTATCTTGTTTCAGTTGTATCGAACAAAATAGAATTCAAAGGCTTATGAAAAAACGTTAGTTTTCGATGCAAGAACAACATCGACACCAATAAAACAGATTTTAAAATGGGTTTAGGAGTGCCAAAAACCCCATACGCACACCATTTTAGGCCTTTTTTCGCTTCTTTTTAGAAAATAACGAATAAATATTATTTAATAGTATTTTTATCAACGGATGTTTGGCTGAGGTGGTGCCCACATTACCCCGCAACAATTTTATGATCATCAAACAATATTTATTTGATTCAAAGAGTGTGCCACATTTGCTCGAATATGGCCAATTTTTCATTAAGACAATAGAAATAGACACTTTTCAATTGGCCATAGTTCCGTAAATTATTATTCCAAATACTTGTAATTGAAATAAAATTAAAGCTTGATGTCTCTACTTTAAGAGTCGTGCTTGGAACTATTTAAATATTCCACTGCAATTGGTTTAAAACGACCTGCATTTGAGGCGCACTGTTGTATCTATTTTCTTTATTCGTTGTTACTCTGCATTGAATTGAATTGAAGCCTTATTTTACGTGGCGTGACTCAGACCATGAGGCATGATCTTCCGTCTAAACACGCAAATTTCATTACGCTTCTTTCACCAACTGGCAGAGAAAGAAGGTGTTCCATGGGTGACGAAACAGGTGATTTGAATTTAGCTCAGAGGCTTCATTTTAGGCTTGAGGGTCTTTAACATGCAGTAAATCTACTAACATGGGACAGCCGGCTTTACTTCCCCTCTAAAGGAAGGCGTACGAAGAATTTTTTCGCCCTTAAAAAATCCACGATCGGGTTTAAACCCGCGAACTCGGGAATAGTAGTCCGATACGCTAACCGTTACACCATCGACACCACAATTGAGCCTATTTGTGGAGACGGCTAAGGGGTTTGGAAGCTATTAGACTTTAAAGAACACTACACGGCATTTGGGAGCCCGTGAGCAATTTTTCCCCCTCTTTGTTTCAGTGCGTGCATCAGTGGCCATGTCAACACTCTCACCGCACCCACATTAAGGCAATCTGAAAGGCCACCAAACACATATATCTACCATTGGCCATAAAACTAACATAAAAATTTTAAAATTATATCCCTTTCTTAACAAAACTGGCAGTTATATACAGAATCAGCCTTATCGATATTTAAATGTATTATTCGCCCTTCTTAAACTTACGCCTGCCCTATGTGGAATGGTACTGCAAAATTTAATTTTCAAAAACGAGAAGTCATACAAAATAGGTTCTTAAGAAATATTTTAAAAGCCCCTTGGTTTATTCGAAATAATCAAATTATAGAAGAACTAAGCATCGTTTATTTAAAAACCTGGATTAACCTTCTCTTATGAAAATTCTTCACCAGTCTCTCTGCTTGTCCTGCTCACAATACTTTTATTAACCTTGGTAAATCAGTTAAGCCCTTTCCACGTATTCGTTCATGTTTTGCTAAAGACTTCTTACAACCTCCATAATTATCTCATCTTTTCTTCTTCCAAATGAACAACAATGTTCATAAATGGTAAAATTATTATTACTCTGATATGTATTGTTATTTGATACTAATTCAATTTATAATTATGCAAACGTATTATGTATTGTAGTAGATTGTTGAGAGGTTACTTCTGTAAGTTTTCCCTCTTACACTCTAATTGTTATTGTAGTACTTTCAACCCCTTGAAAGGTAATGTATTATCGAACAAGGATAAATAAATTATTAAAAAAAGAAAAGGCACCCTTTCCTATTTTTAGATTTCTTCTGCACTTCAAACCATCAGTTAATGAGATTTATTAACATTTCCATGTGCTAGCATCTCTTAACCGGCAAAGTAAGCAGCACACACCGCCAAGGATTTCAAAAAACGAACATTTTTGAAAACACAATCTCAATATATTTCAATTAGTTGTTGCATCAGTATCCTTTCGGTAACAATTTCACAAAAATTGAGATAAAATCATGAAAACCTACACGACCATTTTATATATGAAAAGAATGTCCCGTGAATTTTTTCGAAATTTTCAGATGTTCAAACTATAAATTGTTTATAGTGATATAAAAATAGAAAAATAATATTCTGATTTTGCACATTGGTGAAAAAAGTTAGCTAAATACTAATGTACGAATAATTCATGTTCAACAAACAAAATATTTACAAAATAATTAAAGTATTTCTTTCCATTTAACTTTACATTTTTTGTCTCTGAAATCATTAACGTCAAAACGCAACACCGCAATCTCTTCATTTTTAAATAGCTTCTCATATTTTCGGCAAAATCGCTTCAAACAAATATGAGTAGAGGCGGGATATATCACATAGTATATCTACATTCATATTTTTGTTCAATTTTGCATAATAGGAGCGTTACGATATCATTAATTTCATGCCTACAATTGTAGACGCGGTGACCGAAAGGGTTAAATATTCAGCAGTTTTATGTTAGATACTTAATTACTATGTTTAGAATAGTATTAAATTGTGCATATGAAGTTCAATAATTATTCTATTCACTTCAGTCCTGGCGTATGCAATGTGTAGAAACTACACATATTATGGCAAATACTGTACATAATAATTTTGACTTCTGCATCTTTGTGGATATCAATTTTGTGCAAGTTATGGCACGAAATCTTTTACCAGTCAGAGTAAAGGTTTGTGGAAGGATAGGTGATAAAACAGGTTCTGGAAATGTATTCGAAGTCACCAACACACAACGAATACGACAGTGGTGGCAAGGTCTTCTACTGGTGGCAATAGCACGCTTCGTGGCTCCGTAGCAGGCCACGAGCTTCTCTGCGCAACTAGCGCCAGGAAAGGAAACTATTAGTAGTAACCCCGCCGTTTTACAAAAGTGATGGTGATGAACTGCGTGGAGGGGCGATTTCGTCATGCCAATCGTGCCACGGACTCCCGCTCATGGCATCGACCTTGACAACACTGGATTTCTTTTTACTTTGAGTTTGTAAGTATAGCAATATTTGAGAATTGATGACAAACATTCCTAATTTTAATGGCTTTTTTCGATTCTCAATGGCAATCAAAGGTGATGTCTTTTAAAAACAAGTACGATTACCCATATTTTGTTTTTGATACCATGAAGAAATGAGAGTATTCACAAACTACTATAAAAATTTGCAAGCGCTGGTTGTCAATGAGTTTAGTCAGTAGGTAGAAAAAGAGCAAATAACGCTCGTTAAGTTTGTAAACAGAGACAATTGCTGAGGTATGTTACGAGTACCAACCAAGTCCATTATTTGTTATATTGACCGTGTGTTGTTTATTATTTTTCGTAATATCACCTTATTAGAAAAAAATCATATAATGAATAATTTTTTAACTGTAAGCGCTCATACGCTATCTTTTGATACAACTCATGTGTATTAATTATAGGTAAGGGTGTGTTTATTACTGTTAAAATCTTCATAAGATCGCCGGCCCTGAAGAGGTCCTTTTCGATTGGTTGCATTAAGCCATCATAACAGTAGTAAATAAACGTAACAGGAGTTACTGAAATTGGTAGGAACTTAACAACAGATACAGAAATATTGTTTAATCGTTTTAAATATTTGTGCTTCCAATTTTTCATATTTGTGACGTAATATAATGGGTGATCGAAAAAAACAACAACCTAACCAAATTGATGACACCGTAACCTGAACCCAAACAAATGAACGCACTACATTCGTTAGTTTGACACACTGAACTGTTTCTGTGAAACCGCTTTCGTGAACAAAACAACTTCTTTGGCTCTGCGACTTCGTTACAATGTTTTCAAGGTCAACTTTGCACACCTGTACACGCTCACCTCAAGTACTTATTTTCACAGCGATACCGAAATTCAGTGCCTGGCAATTTTCATGTCTGTGCTCTATTTAATTACCTGCAGACTAATTAATAAAAGTAAAAAATTAATAGATAAATAAGTTAAAGAAAGAAAAGATACGAATATGCTTAATTACGGCGAGACGTAGGTCAGTCACCGTGCTAGTTGAAGTTCAATTGATTCATTTCATTGGTTATTTGTTCTGGGCGCGTCAACTTCTGTAGTCATTAGTGCCGTAATTGTAGTGCATGTTTTATGCGGGGAAGTGGCGGTGATCCCCCGCTGGATGGCGAGATTTGGCGCTGACCTACTTCGGCTATCAGAGATTTTTCCCCAACTAGGTATCTCCCATCAAAGGGACACCGCCCCAGCCGGTTTAAGGTCTAGACTCTTGATTGGTCTCCCGACAAGAGTGATAGCGTAATGCATGTAAGTGCGAGTCTGTGTGTAAGTAAGGAGTGAGGATAGGGCCAGGAAAGGAAGGAAAGATCGCGCGCGGTCCATGGCTCGTTTGTTAGGGCACTGCTCCGGCGTTCGCCTGATGTTGATTGAAGAAACAGCTGAAAACTACCGATCAGAGCAGTCGGCCGCTAAAACTTTCCTCCAGATAGCGTCTGGAATCGACCTAGCTATCTAGCTAGTGTCAAAAATCCTGCCACCGTCGGCAGTGGAACCCTAGGCCAGGCCACTATAGTGACATCAGTTAATGCTCTGAGGCACCTGTGCCGGCCTAGTCATTATGAAGAATTGTTACATGTTATTCAATAATTCAATTCAATGATGCCTTATTTTCCGTGGCCAGGCCCGGGCCATGAGACCTGTTCTTCCGCCTGACCACGCAAATTCCGCTACGATCCTTTCACCAACTAGCGGAGAAAGAAGCCATTGCTTGGGCGATGCCTGCGAATTCCGAACAGTGTTGGATACCATCACATTTTATAGTCCACTAGAAATTTCATTGCTTCAGCAGAAACCTTCGCAGAGATATGCATAACTCCGAAGATATTATTGAATTAAATTGAATTGTCTTATTTTACGTGGCGAGACTCAGGCCATGAGGCCTCCTGTTCCGTCTGAGCACGCAAATTCTGCTACGCTCCTTTCAGCAACTAGCGGAGGAAGAAGGTATTCCTTGGGCGACGAAACAGGCGATTTTGAATTTAGCTCAGAAGCTTCATTTAGTCTCGAGGATCTTTCACATACAGTAAGTCTACACCAAGGGACAGCCGGCTTTACTTCCCCGCCGAAAGATTTTTCTTTCTTCGCCGTTAAAAATCCACGACTTACTGCTACATTCGCTGTCGCGAGAAAGAGGCGGGAGGGATTGGTGTGAACGTCAGCAGAGACGAGCCGAACGGAGGAGGGCTGCGAAGCGGTTCGCGGGAGGAATGCCGTCGCATGCGACGATCGCATGCGCGCGGCCCGCGGCCGCGGGGGCCGGCCGTTGCGTGCGCAGCCGCCATTTAGTCGCACGAAGGCAGCCCTCTCTTGCCCGGGGGCTCTCGACCGCCGTTCGCCACACAGCCCGGCTTGCTCGCTTTTTCTTTTTTATCCTCTCCTGCTCTTTGCCAGTTTTCGATGCTTTCGCACCATCGGTAGCTTTCCAGTACTCACGCAGTGTGTTTGGGTACCCCCAGATAGCAGTGTTTGACGACGATGCGTGACTAGCTCAATTATATGTGAAACTTGTAACTTATTTAATCGTTAGAACACGATGAGGGCGCCCTGCAACTCGTCCTACGATTGGAGTCATTTTCGGAGTTGGCGGCGGCGATAGTGTAACGCTTAGCGTACCAGACTGTTGTACCCAAGTTTGCGGGCTCAAACTCGATCGAAATCGTGGATTATTAAGGGCGAAAAAATCCTTCCTTCGGAGGGGAAGTAAAGCCGGCTGTCCCATGTTAGTAGATTTACTGCATGTAAAAGGTCCTCAAGCCTAAATGAAGCCTCTGAGCTAAATTCAAATCGCCTGTTTCGTCGCCCGAGATAATACCTTCTTTCTCCGCTAGTTGGTGAAAGGAGCGTAACGAAATTTGCGTGGTCAGACGGAAGAGCAATCCTCATGGCCGGAGTCTCGCCACGTTAAATAAGGCAATTCAATTCAATAATATCTTCGGAGTTATGCATATCTCTGCAGAGGTTTCTGCAGAACCAATGAAATCTCTAGTGAACCAGAAAATGTGATGGTAACCAACACTCTTCAGAATTAGCAGGCGATGTTTAGGAATAGCGTTTATTGCCTCACTGTAACAATGAGTCTTATCCTTGGAACATGAGAGAACCTTTTATCTTGATTTCCCGTTTTACGTGTTCTGGTTGATGTAATAATTTTTATGCAAATTTTTCAATACTGAAATATATTTCTCGAGTACCATACACCCCAGTGTGGACTATGAGTAATAAAAAATAAGGATTATTATATGGAGGGTTAAAACAACACCTCATTATGGAGATTGCCGGTGACTGGCAGTTTAAGCGTTCGACCCCTGAAGAGAATAGTAATTGGATTGGCATGTTAAACATCAACAAATTGGCGGAATCTGCTGTGATTCAGATCGTCGATTACCTGCTCTGACCTGTTATCCTTGAGGTTTCCTTGATGACTTCCAGGCGAATGCCGTAGCCGCACAATTGGATGGTGTTATGAATCAACAGGCTATGCGACATCACACAAGTTTTGATATAATCGTGTTCAAAGGTTTTATTACATTTTCAGCTCTAAAAACTGTAATTCAATTATTTCACTCATTGAAGCGGCAAACTACACAAACATGAGTGGAAAATCTGGCGCTTACCTACATAATGGGAAATTAAGAACAGCAGATTTGAAGATCTAGGTCTATAGCCGGTTGTTGCGAAGCATAAAATCCCTGATGTGACTGATGGCATTTACATTTTTCATTAATTATTGGGCTATTTTTAAAGATTTTGCGCTAAAAGTATGCGTACACTTAGAACATGGTCCAATGCAACCGACGGCGTCCATATCACATTTTTTTTCAAAAATGGCGCTTAGCCGGTTGATGCATAACACCGTCCAATTCTCACAGGGTCACTGACCCTACGTAATCTTCCCTTCCCTCTCCCGCAATTCGGAATCGTACGCCGAGCGAGAGAACGGGCCGAATTCATGGTCGACCCATTGCGGGAGTGAACGAATCTTCTTCATAAACATCTCTTGAATCTGACTGGGAGGATCGAGAGATGGAGTCCTGACGGCGGCAGGATTTTCGACAGACAGCTACGTCGAACGCAGCCGCTGTCTGGAGGACAATTCTAGCGGCCGGCTGCTCGGATTTGTAGTTTTCCGTGGTTTCTCCGATCTTCACCAGGCGAATGCCGGAGCAGTACCCTAACAAACGGGTCTCAGACCGCGCGCGAACTTTCCTTCCTCTTCCTTCTCCTTTCTTCTTCCCTTACACACACACACACATAAATTTACACCAACATCCACTACACTACGTACCGCACAAGCCGGGAGACCGGTCGGGAGCTTAGAGCTTGTCCCCGCTGGGCTGGTGCCACGCGGGTGGGAGATACCTGGTTGGGGAGAATGCTCGTAAGCTGACGTAGGTCGCCACCGGATTTCACCAACCAATGGAGGAAGATCACTGCTACTTTCAGTAATGAAACCTACACTACACTGACCGAACTTAGTTGTTGACGCACCCTGAATCTCTAACCAATGAACCAATCAATCATAAACATCCCTTGAGCAGACCCTGAAGTGATCACTCATTCTTCTTGTTCCCTCAAGTTACCTTCATTTGGTTGCCTCCTCACCAGTTCAGGGTATGTTCTTGTGGTACATGTGCTCACTGATCGTTTTGTTTTATTTGATTTTTGTTCTTTACGTTCGTGACTGGTATTATTATGGAATTTTGTGATTTGTTACTAGTAAATAGGTAGCGTTGCCCGGACTTCCTTCACGTCCAATCTTTGTGATTGAGGTAAATAATATATTCTATATAAACCTCCTTGTTTAAGATTATTTTTAATGTAACTGGTTCAAAGTTTAATAAAACACTATATTTGTTTCAAATTATATTACAGTACATTGCTATCAAATTAATTTTTATCTTACAGCTACTGGCCTCTAGCAAATCTATTTGGTACCAGTTTTGTTGCACCACTAATGGTCTCTGTGGAATATATTAGAAACCAATCTTCCCTTAGCGACAGGCAAAAAATAATGATCGTGGTGCAGCTACCAACATACCATGACTGTAAACCCTCGTTAACACGATTTCCAAGAGACCGAAATAATCGGAATTCTTGTTATAAAAATTCGTGTTATCCCAGTATTATAAATAACCATATTACTGTAATCCATTGCCGGGACCGAAGTTTTGTTCATGTTACGGCGAAATTCGTCTTAAGCGAGTTCGTGCTAACGAACTGTATTTATTACTGTATTTATTTTCCGCATTTATGCTGTATTAATCTTTACACAACTTTCCAACTACAATAATTCTGAAGACGTCTCTTCAAAAATTTCGTATTTACTATTCATACTCTCCTTTTTGAACTATTGATATCGATTACGTTTAATTGAATTCACTTTTATTAGTATAGATTAAACTTATTATTATGGAAAAGGACTATTTCTTTGAATATTGAGTTTCATCTTTTCCTCGTGCGAACCTACAATGAAAGGTTACTTTATAGACAGCAGCAATCTTTTGGAAATGTAAGCTCCAATGATGAAATTTCAAAAGCTGCTTCAGTAAAAGAAGCTCAGTTTTATCAGTCGGTATCTCTGATTCAAAAACTTCAAGTGGCGAAGAGAGGTCTACCATTTTTTCCGTTATCAAATGTTCTCGTTGTATTAAGATGCAATTTCATCTTTTGAGTTATATTTCGTGAATTAACTTCATTCATTGCTTGTGACAAATGTATTATTTTCAATTATTAAATAAGCATTATAAATAATAGCTTTAGCAATATGAATTTTTGTATTATGGAATCAATGCTGTGTGGATTAACGTGGAATTAAAAATGTTAGCTTATTGTTGCGAATTCGTGTGTGACGTCAACATGAAGCTTACGTTGCAAAAGTACAAGTCACATTGGACGCTCTTTGGACCAAAAATATTGTATGTGTAAACATCGAGGCCTGGCGCAAATGCCATGTTGCCACGTTTCCGATCGCTGAAGGGAGTACTTGTTGAGCAGTCATAAGAAATTCGAGAGTGTGTAAGTGACCACTTATTTTGAGATAGCACCTATTACTTCAAGACTCTTTTACGTAAGTGTGGATTATGAATTCGGACCTTTGTTCCATACCTTCCTCGTAGTCGACCCACGCCACAGGGGAAGAGGCCAAATCTCTGAGGTTTGAATGACCTTTGGCGCATCCAAGCAGGGGGTTATGATACTTATGGTAATTTACCACAGAAGTCGAAGACATTTACAGGTTTTTACTCATTTTCTGTAGGAAAGGAAGACATTACTGTCACATTGAATACGACATAAATAACTATAAATCATCAAATAAAAATAACATTTTAAGTTCAGCGTCAAGGAAAAGTTCTTTTTAAGAAAATACTAAGTCAGCTGTATACTACTTTTATATCGCCTGACTCCCTTTGAAAGACACTCGCAAAAGAATTCTGCTTGCGCTGGTAAATATGAGCGACAAATTACTCCTTCCACAGGATATATAAGGAAATCAAATTATGGGATGTTCTTTTAGAGAATTCAATAAGAAATTCCTCTCTCCGATCGTTCCATTGTTTTACATCTGTTTCTGAAATACATCTCGCATAGCGCTTCTCCTTACAAAACATAATTAGAATTTTGAAACGTACTTCAAAAGCGTTGGTTGAAACTGAAACCAGGTTTAAAATGTAGTAAAATTCTTCCTATACTACTCAAGTAAATATTGCATAATCATTACGTGTATTTTAGGTGAAATTGGCAAGTGAGATGGTAGTAATTGAATAATAAAAAACAAAATTAACATACTAATACATTGTAGTAGGGAGGTTTAGTTATAACAAAACTGAACTGTGACTGAAATTGCATATTTTTAGGTATATATTTTATATAAAAAAGGGTTGTCGAAATTGAGGCTGTACGGCGTTGATACTTCAATTGAGTACCGAAAGTGTCAAAACCGTATGGATGAAAACATTCTTACTAATAGTTGAAGATGATATGCGTGAATGACAACGTCTTACCTATAAGTCTTCCTTTCTACGAAGAAAGAAAAAACTTCCAAACGTACAAACTCTTAAACGCTACATATGATCAATTGTATTCAGTGGTGGATTCAGGGGGTGCGATGAGGACCATGTCTCAAAAGGCCTAGAGTTTCGTTTGTTACCTTATTTTATTTGGAAACTGATTTAAATATGTATTTATTTTAGAATTATTAGTTATTTAAAAAATAATATTGTATAGTATCGTGTTTACACTGCAAAAATAATATACAATATAACAAATATGTTTATTACTTAACAAAAATCTATGATGGTCCCCTCCCCAAAATGATCAGCTGGATCCGCCCTGATTGCATTAATCGTACTGATTTACATTCGCCTCATTTTTGTAGTTTTTCATTACAATGAGAAGGGAGATAAAAAGTTGAAGTGGGAGGAGGCGCTTCGTGGGGAGAAGCGATCTCGTGCGCATGCGCCTGCCAATGTGCGCTAAACTCTGGGAACGGGATTCGTAACGGGCAGAACGGGGCTGCGCACGAGGCCCTGCGCTTCCAAAGGCGCTTCGCGCTCCGCACCCGGCACTCGCCAATCTCGCGCTGTTTCTTTTCTTCTTCTTCTTCTACTCTCCTCTTTCTTCTTCTTCTTCTTCTTCTTCTTCTTCTCCTCTCCTCTTTCTTCCTTTCCTCTTTCTTCTTCTCCCCCTCCTCTTTCTTCTTCTCCCCCTACTCTTTCTTCTTTTCCCCCTCCTCTTTCTTCTTATTATACCCCTTCTCCTTCTTCTTCTTCTTATCCCCCTCTTTCTTCTTCTCCTTCTCCCCTCCTCTTTCTACTTCTTCTCCCCTTCCTCTTTCTTCTTCTTCCCCCTCCTCTTTCTTCTCCTCCCCTCCTCTTTCTTCTTTTTCTCCTCTCCTCCTCCTTCTCCTGTTTCTTCCTCTCCTTCTTATTCTATTTCTCCTCTTATTTTTCTCGTTTTCTTCCTCCTTGTTATTCTTTCTCTTATTTTCTCCTCTTCCTCCTTCTGATTCTGCTCCTCTTCCTATTTCTCTTTCTCCTTTTATTTCTTCTCATTACACGCTTCGTCTACTAGTTTCCTTCCTTCTTATTCTTCTTATTAATCGCCTCTTCTTCCTCTTGTTATTTTTCTCCTTCTTTTCCTCGGTTTTCTTCTTCTCTTCTTTCTCATATTTCTCCTCTTTCTGTTTCTTATCCTTACTCGGTTCGTCTAGTTTTCTTCCATCATGTTCTTCTTCTTCTCATCTTCCTTTTTGATCTTTTTCTCCTTCGTCTTTTCTTCCCATTTAGACCTGTTCGGAAGCATGTGTCATTTTCAGTTTTTTCTCTTTTCCCTCGGATATTTCTTCATTGCTTTACTTTTTTTTCTCTTCTTGGTCCACATTATATCAGATTTCTCTCTTTTGCTGTCAGTTTTATTATCTTTTCTCTAAGTATCTCTTCTTACTTTCATGACCGTTTTTTAGTTTTCCATTTCTAATTCTTCGGAATATCGTGCCCGGATTGCGACAACGGAGAATCAAATGATAGTTAAGAGAGCAAGCCTACGTGACAGATCGTAAGTATTTGTCTGTGAAACTATGTGGTAAAGAAACAGAACACAAACAGGATATTGAATGATTTAATATCTTCGTTTTCCAACAAGATAACATAAAGAAAGGCATGTACTGAACGGAACATATTTCCGGCATAATACCCGTTTCTAACAGAAGGAGGTGGAAACAATTAAGAAACCAAAGGAATATTTCGTAATGTACTCATTCTGTGACTAATATTCATAAATCGTACGGAATGACCATCACAAGTGAACGGAAATCTCGGAAACCTTAAAAATGTTAACTATCTTTTCTTTGACGGCTATATATTAGGTACACATTATCGACTTTATTCGCATAACTTTTCCTTTCCCAGTATTTTCGATCTCCCATTTTTGAGTACTTTTGTATTTTTTTTTAAATTCCGCAGCATAAATACGGAGAAAAGAGCTATCCTTAATAGTCAGCAGTACAGTGATTCATCACATTGAATTACTCCAGCGATTAAAATTGTTTCGTCACTTCACAAACTCGATGAAACTGACGTTGACTGTGATTTGTAACATCAGAAATTATTGCACCAGACTGTTGGTGAAGTTAGTCTAGTAATAGCTTAAGAAACTATTTACACAAACGTACAGAAGAGTAAAAGTAACTTTTTTTCTTTTCATTCAGTGTCTTAAATACACAAATGTTTGCGAACTGAAAAAATAATTTAGTGTTTTAATAAAAGGATCATAATAATGTTGGGCAAAATTGATTAAAAAATTATATTAGAATTATGTAAATATTGGGAAAATAATATTGCTTAAAATCATATACCTTCTTCTTCTCCTTTTATTAAGGTTAACACCTGTTTTTCTTCATACTTCACAGTCAGGATGATTCAGGAGATGTGGAAATCCAACTTTCAATCCATCTTTTCTTCAGTCTGCCTGGATCGCGTTTTCCTGTAGGTTTTGAATCTCTCTCAATCTTCATTATTCTTTTGCTACTAGACCTGGTAACGTGCTCATTCCATTCTCTTCTTCTCGTTCTGGTAAATTTTACTATGTTTATTATGTCACATTCATTTCTTATATATTGGTTTTTCAATCTATCCCATTTTGTTACCCCCAATATTGATCTTAATGTTCTCATCTCCGATGTTCTAAGTAGAGTCTTAGTTCTTCTATTATCGGCCCTTGTTTCTTCTCCATATGTTATTACTGGTCTTACCATGGTTTCGTAAATTTTTACTTTGCTTTCTACATTAAAAATTTGTTTCTCCACGTCACATCTTTCAAATACCCTGATATTCTTACTCCTTTCATTACTTGCTGTTTAACTTCATTATATGTATTACGTGTGCTTGAAATTTCAACTCCTAAATAAGTGAATTTCATTACTTGCTCTATTATTTTATTCTCTATCATCAGTTATACCGTATAGGCTCTTTGGAGATCACCATTGATTTTGTTTTGTCAGTGGAAATGACTTTATAATAATATCCTGCACGTTTCGAGAATATATACACTACAAAAATAATATACAATATAATAAATATGTTTATTATTTAACAAAAATCTACTATCCCTCCCAAAAAAAGATCGGCTGAATCTGTCCATGATTGATAAATCTGTCCATGATGTTTCGTCCCCAAAACAATGAGAAAAATAGAATGGACACGGTAATTCCAAGTTTTCCCGTGTGTAAATATTTTTCGGTTGAGCAGATGAGAAAGCGCGTGGGCCTAGAGTGTTTCTGGGTGGGGGTAGGGACGCACCGGAAGGGGCGGGGGCACTTCCGGAACAGGTGCTCAGCCCCCTCCCCTCCCCTCCCCGCCTGCCACCTGTCGCCCTCCGCCGGCAGCAGGTCCCTTCCCGCCGACCTTGCACGGCGCAGGGTAGCTGCACCTCGGTTACCACACTTCGATTTTCGTAACTTTGGCCCTGACAGGAATCAGTTGTTTCGCTGCCATCCAATCAGGAGCTTATATTTCGCGACAGTGACGTCACTTCGGTGACGTTCAAGCTCCCGATTCCAATCGGGATGAAACCGTGAAAAGCTGATTTCTGTCAGGGACAAAGTTACGAAAATCGAAGTATATACTTCGATTTTTTTTAAGCGACCGATGGCATTAGGTCATTGTTACACCTCCAGCCTTATAAAATGAATCTTTCTAACAGTGTGACGCACATTGAACGTTAACCCTTAAGTGCGCTTGTTGGCGCACAGCGTGCGCCATCGTTGGGTATTGTTGCGTCATTTCCGATGGATGAGTCGACATTCGTTATCTCCTCGTGTAACCTTTCAGTGTAGTGTTGGCCAGGACATCAAAACCAAGGACAAAGCTCGAAGGTGCTACTATAGGAGGCGCTAGTGGCGCCGGGTACAGGGTCGCCAACATCCGCACCTAAAACTTGTCTAAATTGTGAGAAATACGAAAAGTGTCTTCTAAATGTTCAATTCATAATGTATACATCTAAGAAACCGCTGAAGAAAGCGAGAACATCGACGCTATCTTTTGTAGCATGACGCGCCTGCTTGAGCGTAATGCGAACCTACGTAGCAGCCACACACGTTTGAAGTATTGTTGGCAGCAGTTCGAATTTTAATTCCTGTAAGAAGGTGATGCAGGAGAGTGCCCTGGTGTTCGCTTCCCGCGTGTGGAGTTTCGTTGTCCTCACTCAATCCTGGGTTGAATTACTGGTGGATCAGTCATCGACGGACAATGTGGCGCTTACGTGCGTAGAGTAATGTTAGTACCAGTGGCGTAGCGTGAAGGGGCGCTAAGATACTGAGCATCTCCACGTGAAATATTAATCAAAGAAGCCTAAATATTGTATTGATAATCTTCCAAGTGAGTGAAACACATTGAGCGAAACACGTTTTGTATTAATTTTGAAGTGATTTCCTATGATTGAATTCCGCGCGTTTATACAAGCTGGCCTCTGATTGCTTGGATGCTAAAATGCTTCTAGCGTCTGCCGGGAGATTGCGACGAGCAATGACGCATGCGCAGACGGCGAGGTTCCCCCCTCCCCTCTTCACCCCTGCCCCAGGATTCTCGAGTCCCGAAAAGCTAGCATAAGGATACGGGCAGCAAGGGCAGGTGAGAAAGCACCGTGTGAGAAAGGCTTATGAGAGCAAGTTGCTCGTTTGTGCACGAGAGCGCAGCACACTTGAGGTTGTCAGAGAAATATTTTTTTTTTCACTCATGATTTCTTGCTTGGTCATGAGCACAAACAGTAGATATAGTGCTTGCCTACTAATTCTGAATGAATATCTAAGAAGTTGAATTCTGACTTAAATATATTAAATTTTATTTTGGTTCGAAATATGTCAGCTCACGAGTGATCTCATTGTCAAACGTGCGTGAGAACCAAAGCGGAGCTATTTCATAATTTGCTTTCAAGAAGTCTCCTAACATAAATCTGTTGAAGTAGTGTAACATTTGTTTCAATAACCTAGATTCTAGAGAACATTAAGAATCATGATGTCTTCAGTTCGCATTATTGTTGAGCATCCCCAAACGCATGAGACACGCTACGCCTCTGGTGTTTACAAACCGCTGCCAGGGGCGTGCCAGGAGTAGCAGGCTCCCAGAATTCGATTTTGGGATTCTCGAACTGCTCTCAACGGCTGGCAGGCCCCCAGCAGCGGCCGCAGGTGCTGCCCGCAGCCTTCCAGCCTACATCTAGCGTGGTTCACTGCGCTTTACTTGTGTTTCTCTGCCTTCGTGCTTTGTTGTGTTGAAGTATATTTCTATTTTACACCGACCATCTTAATTTTTTTTGTACATTCTTGATTTACGCTAACCACGCATTCTTTTTGGACTATTCTATCGGATACACGACGAATGATTGTTTACTCTCTCGGGCTGTTCCTTTTTATACACGACAACATAACCTTTCGTACATTTCGCCCGTCTCTGTTCGATATAATGGATAACGAATTGCTCAAATTGTATGAATTCAAGCAAGAAATGGAGTCACGCGCGGAGAAAGAGTGTTACATGTCGGGGAATGAATACGGTGCAAACGTGCCTTCTAATATTTCTTCGGAAACAACGCATTTAAATTTGAATTAGTAGTTACTACTCCAAAATCCGTGCCATAAAGCTCAATAATAAAACAGCAGTAAGAAGTCTAATGGATAAAATACGCAAATATTACACTTATATGACAAGGCGCGTGCGGTACGGAGTGCCGCAACCGTTGCAGAGTTCGAATTACGAATGAATAACGGGCGATCGGCAGTGTCTAAAATCGTGATTTGAGTGTCATCCGGTTGACAATATAATGAATGAAGAATGATTCTGAGCTCACTAGTGCGACACCAATTATTTACACGAAATCAACAGAAATGTAAGAATGCCGGTACGCGTCCGCCGGAGGGTTAAAATGGCGCCACCCGGGGCGGGCCGCCCCTCTGCCCCTCCCCACCCGCCTCTGCGTCATTACTAGAGACCGGATTTTTATGTAATTACATATTTTTGTCTGTGTACTTACCGTTCTCAAAATTGTAATCTTGGCGAATCATCGCCCTCCTAACACAATATCCATTTTTTTCGTTACATATTTTTACATATTTAGTACTATATTACATAGTTCACTATTTTTCTTTTTTCACAATAAATTTTCTTATTTTATCAATTTTCTTCAATTTAATTCCAGATTTTTTAGTAAAAATATGTTGTTTTTTATTAGAATTTTTCCTACATTATTGGGGAAGTCTAGGTGTCCAAAATATCATTTTGTGATCTGTAACCTTAACTTCCGAGAAAAATTTGCGATCGCCGACGTGTAACACTTCGATGAAGATGCTATGTTTGTGTATGTTTGCTGGTCGTAGATCTCGCCAGTTAGTGCGATAGCTTCTATTGCGAATAGTCTGGCTGCTAAACTAGTGTCCTGGATTTCAATAGATTAAGCTTTTACTACTGGCGAGAAAGTTGTCTGTTGTAAAGTGAGCAGTTTTTCTAAATGTAATTTCTTGCTATGTAAATGGTTTTTAATTAGAGAATTTTAATATTACATATTATATCCTATTTTACATATTTATTACATATTCTTACTATTTTCATTACACATTTATGTACATATTTTGACGTTTAATACTACATATTTTTCGGGTCTCTAGTCATCTCGCGCGTTTCCGTGGCCGCGTAGAGAAGGCGAGAGCGTGGGGTGACGTCGATCCGCCGGTGGCGCGGGGTGATGGGTGATTGGCGGGGGGGGCGTGGGTGGGAGGCGGTGATTTGCAGGCGCGGCGCGCCGTTACTCCGCCGCGCGAGGGACCGGTCGAGGCGACAGCTGGCGGAGGCCCCGCCCACCACACATCCACGGGCCATCTCAACGGCCCGCGCCGCGGCCCAGGACAGGCTGCTCTGCGGGGGCGGCCAACACAAATCAACACTCACTAGCAAAACCCGCCATTGTTCGGCCCTTCATCTCCCTCTTTCCCCTCCCATCTCCCTCTCTCACCGTCTCTCCCTCCCTCACCCTCTCCTTGTCTCTGTCTCTGCCGTTCTCTGTCCCTCTCATTCACATTTACTTGCAGATTCTGCACGTCTCTGAGCAGGTGAGGTGATATCGAGAAGAGTCGTACCAGCAAAAATGTAATATAATGTTCAGGAAGAATAGTTGTAGATTACGGGGTGAGAAACGTTTCTTTGAGGCCTTCGGCCTCAAAATTGTAGTTTTTAAGGCCCTAGAACGCCTCGATAACAGAGAGAGGAGAGAGAGAGAGGAGAGAGAGAGAGGAGAGAGAGGAGAGAGAGGAAGGAGAGAGAGGAAGGAGAGAGAGGAAGGAGAGAGAGGAAGGAGAGAGAGGAAGGAGAGAGAGGAAGGAGAGAGAGGAAGGAGAGAGAGGAAGGAGAGAGAGGAAGGAGAGAGAGGAAGGAGAGAGAGGAAGGAGAGAGAGGAAGGAGAGAGAGGAAAGGAGAGAGAGGAAGGAGAGAGAGGAAGGAGAGAGAGGAAGGAGAGAGAGGAAGTGGAGAGAGAGGAAGAGAGAGAGGAAGGAGAGAGAGGAAGGAGAGAGAGAGGAAGGAGAGAGAGGAAGGATGAGAGAGGAAGGAGAGAGAGGAAGGAGAGAGAGGAAGGAGAGAGAGGAAGGAGAGAGAGGAAGGAGAGAGGAGAGGAAGGACGAGAGAGGAAGGAGAGAGAGGAAGGAGAGAGAGGAAGGAGAGAGAGGAAGGAGAGAGAGGAAGGAAGAGAGAGGAAGGAGAGAGAGGAAGGAGAGAGAGGAAGGAGAGAGAGGAAGGAGATGAGAGGAAGGAGAGAGAGGAAGGAGAGAGAGGAAGGAGAGAGAGGAAGGAGAGAGAGGAAGGGGAGAGAGGAAGGAGAGAGAGGAAGGGGAGAGAGGAAGGAGAGAGAGGAAGGAGAGAGAGGAAGGAGAGAGAGAGATTAGAGATCGCGCCTCCGCATATGCTCAAACGTATTTGTGTCGTTTGTTACAGTGTTCTACGCACACGCTGCTCACGTTGTTCTGCCCTTCATCTCCCTCTTTCCCCTCCACCTCCCTTTCCCAGCAAAAATGTAATAGAATGTTCGAGAATAACTCATTCTGTAGAATAAGGTGTGAGAAACGTTTCTTTGAGGCCGCCCGCTTAAAAATTTTAGTTTTTAAGGTCCTAGAACGCCTCGTTTAGGAGTTATTTAACGATATAGATTCAAAATGATACCGACTGTATTGCAGGTTGCATTTGTCGTGAATATGTAGCGCCATGTAGTGGAGTTACAACAAATTAACAACACATAAAACTTCTGGGTGAAAAACACGTAGAAGTGGCAACTTTCATGGAGATCGATCCAACGGTGTTGGAGGTTTGCTTTATATATATGAGAGTTGTTTTTTTTTAATCTCGGAGGCAGGGCATGAAACATCATTAAGGGGGTATCAGCATTTTTTGCTGAATCCCATTTTTGTCTCTCAGGGTTGTTAGCTCTCGAGGTATGGTAGATGAAATGGTGATGATAGTGATGGGTGAAACGACGGCCTACACATGTAGACATACACAAGTACACCCAGGCGCGACTCGAAACCGCGACCCTGCGGTCCGAGATCACCACGACACTACTGCCTTGGCGATTTCGGTCATGGGGCCGACGATTATTGTTATTTTTATTGTTATTATTATTAGTAGTAGTAATATTATTATTACTACTTGCGTATTTACATTTTCTGACAACGCTACACGATTGATGTGTGTAATTATGGGGATTAACGTTTCAGCTGTATTTGCTCAGACAAGGTTGTTACGTTTCGTATTGTGAATTATGAGGTGGTAGAATAATGATGAGGGGTAAAGAGACTTATCACAAATACAACCATGCCTACGCAGGACTCGAACCTGCAGCCTCCTCGGCGCAGACGACGGCTGCCGCAACTGTCTGCATTCTTCTTCTTCTTCTTCTTCTTCTTCTTATTATTATTATTATTATTATTATTATTATTATTATTATTATTCCTTCATATCACGACTACAGATTGTATGCGTCGGCTGAATATAAAATCTACTCCAGGTTGCAACCAGCTACCTAAGGATTAGATCTAGGGACTGTCGGGGCCTCTACAATACTTTGCGCAAAATGTGGGTTGTTCGAAATAAAGCTATTTCTTACACTTCCCAGCCTTTTGAATTACCTGGGAGTTTAGACAAGTTGTTAGGCAAATTTTGCGGAACAAATTCCAGAGCTCCGATAACTGTCGGGACGACCTGTGCTTTTACAACCCACATTCGGCTGACCTCGATTTCCAAACTCTTGTACTTACGTTTCTCTGCCTCCTTGTTAACGACGTTTTGATCGCTAAGTACAGCAACATCGACAAGTAGAAATGATTTCGTCTTCTTCGTCTTCTTCGTCTTCTTCGTCTTCTTCGTCTTCTTCGTCTTCTTCGTCTTCTTCGTCTTCTTCGTCTTCTTCGTCTTCTTCGTCTTCTTCGTCTTCTTCGTCTTCTTCGTCTTCTTCGTCTTCTTCGTCTTCTTCGTCTTCTTCGTCTTCTTCGTCTTCTTCGTCTTCTTCGTCTTCTTCGTCTTCTTCGTCTTCTTCGTCTTCTTCGTCTTCTTCGTCTTCTTCGTCTTCTTCGTCTTCTTCGTCTTCTTCGTCTTCTTCGTCTTCTTCGTCTTCTTCGTCTTCTTCGTCTTCTTCGTCTTCTTCGTCTTCTTCGTCTTCTTCGTCTTCTTCGTCTTCTTCGTCTTCTTCGTCTTATTATTTAGTACAAGTGGCATAAAATAATAATTAAATTTGTAATCAAATAAACAACAATAAATTTAAATTCAAATTATAAAATGAATAAATAATTGAAAATTTACGTAAGTGTAAGTAAAATGCGAAAACTTTCCCAAAATGCGAAATTACATAGAACGTGCGAAATGTGAATCTGCGATGTAACTGCTAAATTGCATTATGAAGTTTTCTAGGGATTCGCTCTCTTAACTGGCGTTATTGATGTTTCAAAGCGTTTAATTTGACAGTGGCCATGTATTCAAATAGCAGAATAATAAATTAGTTTTCCTTATTTCCTGATTTTAATGGGAAAACTTAAAAGCATCAAAATATGTTTTTATTTCAAATAGTCGTCCCTTAACATTATCTTTCTCAACAAACGCTACAAAATGCTAAATCTAAATTCTTATAATTCTAATGCTATTGTCTTGTTGTCAAAATGCGATTAAAAAATGAAGTGCTGAATTCAAGCATCATTATTAATATTTTTCGACAGAATGAATATTCCCAACGCACGCAATACCGCACAGCTGGATTTCTCCTGACAAGTGGATACAAAATTGTAGAATCGGCGTAGTGAGCTACTCTATAGTATGTGTAGGGAGGGACTTTTGTCTAAACGGGCTCACCTAGGGGTCTGGCGCCGAACTCAGTAGTCGACGCTCAGGGATGGCAGAGGCCTAATTGTGAAAATGTGGCTGTAATCTGAATAATAATTTGTTATAACAACTCTTTTGATGTAACAACACAGGAAAGATGTAAAGATGTTCCCTATGTGGAGTTAGACGAGTCAATTCTTTATGATGTCCTTGTCAAACTTGTTTCATTATCAACTATTATGTATTATTTAACGCACTTTTGTATTCTATTATTTACAACTAAATATGAATTATTAAAAAAATATTCTCTGTGATATATCTTTTTAATCTCTTTCGAATCATTTTGGTTTCTGTTTTGCTTCGCTCTTATATGAGTATCAAAGAGTCATTCCCTCTTGGAAACTTCATACTCAAAGTCAGACGTGTGAAGTTACGTGGTATTTGCGTTTGTATGTCTGTGATATCCTGACTGCAGTTAAAACAATCTACATTGACTGTTATATAGATACATTGCCTAATGTAGTTTGTTGATATAGCGGACCGTACACTATGTTATGCATGTATAGTATGTCACATTATGCAACGTAATATTTATCTTTGTTTATTTTTAAAATTAAGTTGATCGCACTTCCCGTCGTAGGTCAATCTAACTCCTTTATTTAAGTTCACAAAGTATAAAACTAAAAAAAGTACGTGCTTTAGATGTTTCAACTGCTCGGCAGCGCAGTTTAATACAATTTAATCGTTCTACAAATGTTTTCTCTTCATTGTTTTCACATTTTTAAATATGTGTGGACAAAATTTCAATATAGTCTAAATAATGACGACCCTGTTGTACACAGAATAATGTTTATATAAATACAATGCACATTATACATTATATTATGTATAATGTATATTGTGTATAATGTACATTATATTATGTTAAATACAGTGTACATTATACATTATAAAATGAACGTCCTGTAATTTAAGGTTACAACTTATTATCTCGTGTACTTTTTTTTAGATATTTGTAAATGATTTGCACATTCTCCGATCTTCCTCCATGAAAGTATGAAAGTGAGAACTAGTATTACTGCCAACACCAGCTCATGCCTGTGACCAAGAGCCACATCAAGTGTGCAATAAATTTTATTACTCATTTGGAAAGCTGCAAAGGAACTCTCGCGCTCCACGGTCTGCTTGATGTAGTGGTTCGAGCGTTGCCCGCTAGGGTTCGCGGCTGTTCACACCTGGTGGCTCGGGGCTCGGCGGTCCTGTGTTGACGTTTCAGAAATGATGTCCCGTTCGTGTATTCAGATTCAGTCACGTGAACAATTATTTTGATTGTCATTTTTGCCCAATCATGGTGGGGTGATGGCGTGAATGTGTCAAGTGAAAAATATACACATTCATTTCACTAATATTGACTTACTTGTGTTGCGGCTGTGGTACTTTCTTTAATTTTCTCATTCTACCAACCGAAGTATGTTCGGAAGAAAACAATTTATTTACGTGGTCAGTGTTTTAAAAAATGTTTTTGAAACTTGTATTTAAAGAAATATTATTTACGTGAAGTCTTCGTTGATTGGTTTGTTGAGAATTCAATTCGAAGCGACAGAAAAGTGAAAAGCGCGGTTGCGATCTCTAACATTGGGTGATAGTAGTCTCTCCTTTTACTTTCGATGAGCAAGGACTCGCTTTCGATTTCCGTGTCAAAGAATTCATTTTAATTTCCCGCCTTTGCGAACATGCCACGTAAGAATGTTATGTGCTTGTGTGCCAGACAACGGAGAATTTTCGGCGGAAAAACTCATATTGCCGGGACCTGATAACGAAAAAGTGAATAAATCATGTTTTTAAATATAGAAAAAATCCTCTAACACGTGGTGTAGCCATGTTTTATGGGTCCTTAATACTAAAAATCGATTGACGGCAAAACGTCTGTCTGTCCGTTTGTGGTCAACGCTAGCGCCAAAACCGTTCAGCGGATTTTCTTCGAAATCGACATTCCCTGGTCGACCTGAATGAACGAGTTTCAAAGGATTTTTTGATTTTTGAGGGTACTTTACATGAAGCCTGAAAAACATGTTCAAAATTTTCTCAAAAACTGCACCAAACTTTCTGATAAAACTTTGTCTTCGGATAGGGTAAAGGGTTTTATGAGTAAATAGAATAAGAAAAGTAATAAGAGAAAATATGAGAGTTTTCCTGGAATATGGGGCGAAACATAAGGAATTAAAATAATTAATTTTTTTCTCAAAAACTGCTTCAATTTTTTTTCCACAGATAGAAGAAGGGATTATTAAAAGAATGACGCGAATCTCATTTTCGTTGAACTCTCTGAACTTTCGAAAATTCCAAATCTAGAAACAATGCGAGAGAGTAGGTGATGTTGTAGCGTCACTAGTTTTATTCTCATAAACCTTTTGCTTCGATCTGCATCAATTTTTAGAATAATTCATTTTCCAAACGGGACAAACTGGTGAAATTTATCCGGAACCTCCAACTAAACGCACTGATCTGACACTGGGGCATTAGCAGCTGGCGCTCCCAATTTCTGTGGCTGGCGGAAGAATACATATGTCTCGGAGCAATGCGGTCTTCGAAGATGCTCAACTGTTGAAGAACCTATCGAAATAGTCGTCCGCTGCCGTGAAGCGAGCCTCGAAATAATAATCCTAGAATATGTCCTTGATCCCAGAACGGTGTGTTCTTCAGCAAATACTTAACAGAAGCGTTTTTTTTCTTCGTCCGCTCATGACAAGATATGTCTTCTGTACCTAGATTCTGAAGACAATTGGTTGATTGTTGGATTATTTTGTATTTTCTGGCGGCTTCTTCAGCCATGGTTATTGGTTCCGTAGTTGTAGTGCATGTTACATCTGTGAGGAGCGGTGTCTCTTTTCCTCTGAAAGTCATATCCGCCGCCAATCTGAAAGTCGACTTGTTTGGTTTCCCGCCTCCAGGATTCTCCCCCTGGTGGGGCTCTGCCCCATCCTGGACGAGCTCTGAACTCCCGACATGTGTCTAGTGTGTGTAAGTATAATTGCGATGGGACAAAGTCGAGAAGGAAAATATTACATGTGGCCCGTGGCCCGTTTGTTAGGGTACTGCTCCGGTATTCGCCTAGTGTTGTTGGGAGAAACCACGGAAAAACGTGGATTAGAAAAATATTTAATTGTTTTATTCCGACCATTTTCATACTAGATGAAATTTTCCTCCTCTGCATGACTGCTTTCCACACAGCTGACGTCATGCAACCTCAAAGCTCCAAGTAAACGGCCGTGCCATTATATATTTGCTATTCACTTATTGGGATACGGAATAGCAGATTTTTTATAAATGTAAAAAATTGCTGTAACGTGGATACAGGTTATTAAAACATATTATTGAGGTATTCCTGACTTTTGTTGAAATATTTAATTTATTGCAGTGCTATAAGAGAATTTTATTTTATGTTACTGAGCAGGGTGTGTGGTATCTTTTGCACACACAAATCATTTTATGTGGTTTTGTTCTGAAGCATTTTTGTTGCTACAGGCCACTAGTTGCATTCCATGTTTAACGTTTCGAAATATAAGGGGACATACTCTTAGAGGCCCTCCAACCCTGTGTGAGTTGCTTACGTTTGTGTTGTGTTTAGTCTGAAACGATTGTCCACGTTTGTTCTGACCTTTTACTTTTTGTTCCAGGTGAGTGCTGACGGATAGTGTGCAGTGATCTTAGTAAGAGAGTAAGTACCAGATTGCTTTGTGATGAGACTGCAAACGTTTGAAAATATTGTCAAGTCTATGAGAAGGCATTGATTTTTTTAAAATACAAGCCTCTGTGTTATCGTGAATGCAGTGTGTGTGTGTGTGTGTGTGTGTGTGTGTGTGTGTGAAAGAGAGTGAGAGATAATTAGACGTGTAATGAGAGTGAGAGACAGTGAGAGGGGGAATGAGCGAGTGTGTGTGAGAGAGAGTCCGAGGGGAGGGGTGAATTTTATTCACTTTAAAGATGGATAATCAAAGTTATATGTAGCTGGATCTGATGTGAATTGTCGTAATAGAAAATCGCTGTTTAAGGGGGCATATAGATCGCCCAATCCTTAAGGCATTCATCCCGATCTCACTATTAAAATTGAAAGGAAAACGTCCTGCCTACATATCAAGCTTTCTTCTCTTCTTTGGATCTGAATCTAGCAGAGGCTCCGAGTCCCTGAACGAATTCATTTGCACCGTATAAGCTGCAATCAGACAAAACGAGCTGCTTGAACGTGTTATTGCTAAGAGTAAACAGTGTTGTCTCGTATTTGCCTTCGCTAATGGAAGTATCAGCTTTGGCCACGGACATTCCAGGCCCGGTTTTGCGAGACGACAATATAAGTGTCTTTTGAGACATCTCTTGTTGAGACACTTATCTACCGTTTTCCCTATCTGGAAAGGTATGTATTTCCGTGCATTTCTAATAAGCTTCTCTATGAATGTATTGAATATTTTTGCGTGCTTGTATAAGCTGGTGCGTTACCGTAGCAGTGTAGCTGTAAAGGATAACGGTATTAGATAAAAACCTTGGATTGGTTTGACATTTCTATTTTGGAGACTTATCCCTTTCCCGCCCTAAGCCCAACGAGGAAGTTGCCCTACCGGCCCTGCCCGTCGACCTTTTCCGTCGTGTTCTACAATCTATCGGGGGTGGACACTGCAACTCTATAGAGACAAAAACAACATCAGGCAGAGGAGTGCAAACTACTTGGGAATGCAAAGAATGCGACTTATCTCTTTGTCGGGTGGGATGTTTTTTTGCAGCATCACCTAGAAAAATGTAGAAGTGGTAAACTAACACACATTGATTGTTTTCTTCATATCCTGAAAATTTCATCTCCATATGCTCACATTTCCGAGTGACCAACGCAACTCGTAAGTCAATAAAACTCTGTACTGCGGATGAGCTAAATTTGAATGGTCCCACGCCCTTTCTGGTTTCGCCACTGCATCCATTGAGAAGAGTTCTGCATCCGGGTCGATAATATATCCGTGTGAGTACTTTAATCTATAATTGGTAACGGTACCAGGCAGCTTGTCGCCTGGAACAGCCTCTGAAATTACCCTCTGAAATTACGCCTGGCACAGCCTCTGACCCAGGTTCGAATCCCTGCGTAGGCTGGTATTTTTATCTGGTGCTTTCCCTTGAGGGCGGCTCAGCCTCCTTCCCAAGTGAGTACCAGGATCTTCCCTGGGGGTAAAGGCGGCCGGAGTGTTGTGCTCGCCACACATCTCCCTGCTTGTGCTGACAGCGACGAAAAGGTGGAGCCCTACCTTCACCTCCCCTGTGGGCCAATCTAACTTTATTGGTTCACTAATTCCTGACTATTACGAACAACATTTTGGGAATCTTGTTTAAGTAGAGGTTTTAAAATTTGGTTTAAATATTTACATATTTCGTATTGAGGCGTCCCAATAAGTTAGATTTTGAAAACGTTAAAATTCTTGATAAGGAAACCAGGAGATTCCCAAGAATCATTTGTGAAACTCTTCATATTAAATTAAATTACTCTATGAATTCGATGGTTGAATGTAACAACTTCACTAATGCGTATGATAACATATTATGCAAAATTAAATAATATTTATTATTTTCTTCCATTATTGACCCCTACCTATGGTTACCTGACCCCCTGCCTCTTTATTCTATTCGTTTGTTTTATCTACGATACACAAACGTAAAACTTTTATTTAATATAAGGTAAGCTTCCATTATTTAATGGTTTCGGCTTACATGGTATTTAAAAAGATTCATTTCATCTAATCATATTTATGTAATAAATTTGATTTTAGCAAAAATGTACCTGAGGATGGAGACAAATGATCTCTGAAAGGTTGTATAAAATCCAACCTGTAAAACTCCAACTTTGTTTTACTTCAACCTTGTATGAAATATATTTTACTATCACCTGATCTGATTGTCTATAATTAATGAAACCTTCCTTTATGCAATAATAATAACAATAATAATAATAACAATAATAATAATAACAATAATAATAACAACAATAATAATAATAATAATAATAACAACAATAATAATAAATCGATCAACTATAAAGTCGGACGCACATCAATAGACGTCGATTGCGTTCTCAGAATGCGGAGTAAAAGCAGCGCGCGAGGGTGTGGCGGGGAGAGGGAGGGAGGGAGGGGCGGCGCTCCTATGCAAACGAATTTCCGCGCGAGGAGCCTCTTCCTGGTCGCACGCGGAACAGTTTCCGCCGACAGCTGATGTTTCCCAAGGGAACGCACCCTCGCAACGGCGTCGGAGCGATCCTCGGCTTGTATGGAAAGGAGCAGCGGAGACCGCTTTTCGGAAAAGAACTCAAAAGCCAGGCGCGGCTCGTCATTAAAGGCTGTAAGGCGGAGCCTCTCCTAGAGAAATCGCCCTCCAAAGCAAATTTACAAATATGTTTAAACATGTATTTATTTATTGATAATGGATTTCTTTTTTTTAATTTTATTTCTTCTTGTTCGGCGTTTCTGCCTTTCAAGGGCGTTTACATACGATTACATAACGTTTTAGGATGAACCATCCTCAGGTATGTCAATATTCTTTCTGTAGAAGTTTGTTAGAAAAAAGAGTTGATATTGTTGTGTGTGCGAGAGTGTAATAAAGAGAGAGAGAGAGAGAGAGAGAGAGCAACAGTTTATATTTTCAGTCAGTTAGGGAGGCTTGAAAATGTCTTTAGGCTAGCGTGAATGAATTCTCTGTGGTTGGCTGTAATTTTTACCTAAATGGTAAGTTGCTGTGGCTGGGGATTCTGGTAGTAATTCATAAAGGTTTTTTGAAATTTTGATTATGTAGTCTTGAATAGATTTGATTTTTAGTTCTCTATGCAGTTGTTCGTTACTTAACCACGGAACTTGGATTATTTTTCTGAGAAACTTATTTTGGAAAATGGATTTCTGAGTTGTATTATGTGACAATCATATCAAAATTTTTCTTTGTCGGTTCGTTAACGGCCGTCCGTAACGCATTTAAAGCTGTTTTTCAGGGAAGAGAAGCGTTAGGCTCCCACTTTATTCTCCCATAAGGCCTGTATAAAACGAGGAGGCGTGACGTCATGCATTCACTGCAGACGCTTACCAGCGGACGAAGGCTGCAGCGAGACAGTCTTCGGTGGAGCCTAGGGTCTGAAGAACGGCGGGCTCACCAGATGGCATTACTGTGCAGCTCCGCGAGTAGCATTGCGATTCAATTAGTTTTCCCAGTATGCGGTAGGAGCGCTATACTAGGGGTTTTCTTTCTTGGCGCATGAGGTCTTGTCTTCAGGATGGAATATCTCACGGTATTTCGGGTCGTTCTCAATCGTCTGTATCAAACTTATTATTAATAGAAATATAATGCAGGCAATGCAATGCACTGTAATGCAATGCATTTGCAGCCTTCCCCACTCATAAAACCACGAGCCGCGACTACGAAAGGCGCTCTCTTACTTCCTTGCGCGAGATTTCATCAGTGAAGCACAGATTGCCCCGAATGATAGTTTGCGGTAGTGTGCCATAGTAATTGAATCGTCGTGGTAACCGCAATAGGTCGCATGTCAAAAAGAAATCACTTGTTTGTTTATTACACTATGTCAGACCTGCACAACGCCTGCTCCCGCGAGCATTCTGCACTTGGGAGCCGGTCGTCTGCCCGTGGCAGCGCCGAAAGTGCAAGTAGTGGGGAGTAGGAAGCTTTGCGGGGAGGGGAGAAGTCTGACGTAGCACGACGCGGCGCGTAGATTGAATGCCTGGGCGTCTAATAATGATCCATGCTTCAAAATTAAATGCCCATTTGCTTAAATGGATTATGTCTAGTATTTAAAGTTACAAGGGCCATAATTCACTGTTTACGTTCTGTGCACTACTGTATATCCACCACTGTATGTATTTTCATTTTCTAATTTTTTTAAAAGAAAATAGCATGCTCATTGTGACTCTCGAGCAATATTTTAAAGCAATAGCTTTAAAATATATGCTTATATATAAGAAAAAATATTATTTAATTCTATCTAACACATAATTGCAATTTAATAATTGATTGTTCACAAGGAATGTTATAATCTCCAAATCATAGAAAAATGAACAAAATCATGAGAGCAATATCTCACATTAAGACTGACATAAAATAGAATATGTGGCATTTCTAAGAAGGGTAACGTTTAATAGCACATTTGTGACCATTTTCCCCCATTATGAAACTGAATAAAAGAGATCAACGAGCCAACTTTTGTGACGATATGTTACGGACAATCATAAGATAATCATGGGTATTGGTTAAATAGAATGCAAAGGGCTTTAGATTTTTATACGATCTCGTACACGACTCTACTCTCTTGTCAGAAATTAGAACAGAAAATAATCATGATTTTTTTAAGAACAATACGTTTTTGCTTTGAGAGAACAGTCTTATTCAATTAATCATAGTTATTAAAAATAGTTTATTGCTGTTATCATCAAACAAAATCGATTCAGTATCAAAATTTTGTCTTTAGCACAACACTAAATTTGTGATTACATCGTAGCAAAGCGAATTACATTGTAAGCCCTACAAGCAATTATAATACTTGGTGTCGAAATCTAATATGTATAATTCGTTGTAGTTTCATACTTCGCCCTGTCATATACCGAGAACAAACATTTGCAATATAATACAAAAGACAATATTACTTGAACTGTATATGACCGTCATGTTCTTGCCGATTGCTCTTTAAATTTACGCGCTATCTTTCGAATTGCGCATTCTAATTGGTTGTCCCCACTCCTAGACTGGGTCTCATCCCCACCCTTCATCGATTTTCTCATTTGCACCCGAGTTGCTCGCACGCAGCTCCTGAGGTCAGTGCAAGTGCAAAATGCTGTGCAGGTCTGCACTATGTGATCAATCTAGAGAACTGCAGCAGTTGCGGTAGGTCGTAAGACGACGGACTAATAAAAAACCGAAATGTCATGACTTCATATTTGGACGGTGTTATGCATCAACCGGCTAAGCGCCAATTTTGAAAAAAATGAGATATGGGCGCCATTAGTTGCATTGGACCATGTTCTAAGTGTACGCAAAATTTGGGCGCCAAATCTGTAAAAATAGCCTTATAATTAATGAAAAATGTAAACGCTATCAGTCACTTCAGGGATTTTACCTTTCGCAACAACCGGCTATAAACCTAGATCTTCGAATATGCTGTTCCTAATTTCATATTATGCACGTACGCGCCAGATATTCGACTCATGTTAGTGTAGTTTGGCGCTTCAATGAATGAAATAATTAAAGTTTTTAGAGCTGAAAATGGAATAAAACCTTTGAACACGATTATCTCAAAACTTGGATGATGTCGCATAGCCGGTTGATGCATAATACCGTCCATTTGTGAATGCAACCATCAAGACAGGGAGAGGTAGAGAATGTGTTTCGTTCCTCCTGAAAACTTGGATCGATTTGGCATACGACCTGTTGCGGTTAGCACGACGAAATATTACTTTAACCTCCGAGCACACGCACTATTGTAAAAAGTACAACAATGGAACATATTTCATTGCTACATGAAATGTCGCGCTTTAGTAATGTATTCCTTCGAAGTATTATTTTATTGATAGTTCATTGTTATAGAAGAAACAGAGATTGCCTTAATCCTTTGTTGAGTTGCGAGAAAGAAATTTGAAAGTAAGGTGTCGCTGTCGTACATTTTACGACGTGCCAGTTCTGGTGTTAATTTTTCCAAATGGTCCTTTAAGTACGAAAAAGTAACGAAAAAGTGGATAAATCCGGTTGCTAAATTTAGAAAAAATATTTTTAACACGTGGTGTAGCTACGAGTAGAATCTATGTTGTGTAAGTTGTTGATACCGAAAAATCCAATGATGGCAAAACGTCTTGCCGTCCATTTGTGAACAGTTCTAGCGGATACACCGTTCAGATGATTTTCTCCAATTCTCATATTCCTCAATTGATCTGCATGATGTCGCGGCCCTTTGAATTTGAAACCGATATTTTAATTTTGGGGGGTATTTTACATGAAGCACGTGAGACATTTTTAAAAACTTAAAACAAATATTGCTCCATTGAATATGATTAAATTTTCTTGTTGGGTAGTGTGTAGGAAGTTTAAGAGAATGTTGCAGGTTTAATTTTCTTTGACAACTTAATTTTTCGAAAACTTTTTTTTAACAGCTTTATTTTCTGTCTGTTCAATCCATTGATTTTACAGAGCTTTTAATTATTTAACACTAGAACAGGGTTAGGGCATAGGCAGGCGGGGAGTTCATTTATTTGAAGCTCCCTCTCACTTTGTTACCATTTAGTGTTTGAAATTTTTTTTTAAACTTCATTTTGAATTTGTAGTATTCTATCATTGAATATAATGTCTGTAAGTTTATCATTTTTTTTATTCAATTTGCTTTCTTATTTGAATGTTTATGGAGGGCGTAGTTTGTCCTTGGGGAACCTTGAAATAATTTTTATGTCTTCTGCTGATCGTCCTAGATTAAAGTTTTTAACGCATTCTGCTTCTGGTAATGCTTCAAAAAATTTTGCTGATAGTTTACTAATGTAAGTAGTTATATTTTCTATGTTCAACTCGCTTCTAATTTGTCTATTTGACACGTACCATGGTGCTTTAATTAAGCGTCTTAAAAATTTGTTTTGAACTACCTGAATTTTCTCCAAATTACTTTTTGCGGCTCCACCCCAGGCTGGGCAGGCGTAAGTAAGCGATGGTCTGATAATGGATTTGAATATAGTTATCCCGTTTTCTATGCTTAGTCTTGAGTGGTTATTTATAAGCGGATATAGTTTTGCAATTTTCACGTATGTTTTATTGGCTATTTCTTTAATGTGATACTTCCACGTTAGTTTTTGGTCAAGAAGTACTCCTAAATATCTTACTGGTTGATCTTTTTTGATCCATTTTAAATTTACATTTTTAATGATTAGTGGGTTTGGCATTTTAGGTCGTCGTAGCGTAAATATCTTGGGTTGTGATTTAGTGGGGTTTATTTTTATTTGCCATTTTGAGCACCAATTTATAAATGTATCTAACGATGATTGTAGAATATCTCTACCTTGATCTACATCTTTGTTTGTTGTAAACAGTACTGTGTCATCAGCGAAACATGCTATTTCTGTTTTTTCCATCTGGGGGTAGTCTGAAACGTAAATGTTAAAGAGGGTTGGTGAGAGCGGGGAACCTTGCGGTACTCCAGCTTGCGTGATTTTTAGATCAGATAAGGTATTATTCACTTTCACTGCGAAGGAGCGATTTTGTATGAAACTTTTAATTATTTCATATAGATAATGGGGTATTCCCAGATTTCTCATTTTATACAATAGCCCTGCATGCCAAATTTTATCGAAGGCCTTTTTTACATCAAGGAAAATAGCTAGTGTGTGTTTATGCTGGTGAAATGAGTTTGCTATGTTTTCAGTTAGTCTTATAAGCTGCTGAGTGGTAGAGTAATGTTCGCGAAATCCGAATTGTCCTTTTGGAATTATATTGTTTTCTTTTAGAAAACTATTTAACCGTTTAAGGATTAATTTTTCAAACACTTTTCCTATATTAGGTTATTTTCGAAAACTGCAAAAATTCAAAATTTTTCGGCGTCTTCCTTCAATTACAATTGCGAAAATAGGAATTTTCCCCGCAATAGAATCTGTTCCTTAAAGATAGATTTTGAAATACGTTTATGTACGATTTTTATAAAGTTTGAGTATCTTTTGCGTAATTTTGCGTGAAAATATGGGCGAGAAAATACGTGCTGTTTTAGCACCACTAGTATTTGCAATGTATTGTTGGAGAGTTTATATTTAAGTATTGTTTTTCATTGTTTAAGTTTTTATTGTTATTCGAAGTTATGTAAAACACTCGTATGTTAATAGAATGGAAAAAAATATTAAAAATAGTAGGGTCAAAAACTCTGAATGTTGTGAAATATAAAACGCGTGAGTCATCGTGTCACTAAAAGAACGCAAGTGCTCGAAAGTTATTAATTTTAATGCAGTAATGAATTTATTACTGTTGCTTTGAATCATATTTGTTGGCTTCACTACGATACCTTCGTGAAAATATTCCGTAATATTCCAATAAAAATGCTTAAGCTATATACCCTGGCAAACTTTTAAAACTAGATTTATTATCTCTAAATATATTCAAGTTGAAGGCGAAATTCCAGTCCGTTGGCCGTCAGTCTTCGAGTGAATGTACTTATGCCTTATCCCTTAGCTACCAGAGTCAGAATTACTCTGTTTTTTTCCTTCTTTTTTTTCATTATGTCCATTTGAGAGTGTTTAACTTAAGCTGACGCATCAAAAACGTATTTTACAGATTCTGTTCTTTTTCTGTTTAACCTTATCTTTGCTTCGTAAAATTACTGTTATCCTCTTTCAATATAATAAACTAAGGAAAGATGGTTTGGCACCATCTATGAGAAAATATCGGCACAAACCACTGTAAGTGTGCTACTCGTCATTACCCTTCCCTCCCGGGGAGTGCTTCAAACTGATTTAAGACCGAGAATAAAAGTTCTCAGATTAGTATCGTGCTATATATGGAACATGCACCGTGCAAAAAACGATACTCTGTAACTTGAGCTGCTATCAATCGTTACTCGGAAACGGTCTGATCTTAAAAGCAGGTTTTCGGAACTCTAAAAGGACTTATTCTTTCTTATATCTATCTTCTTTCAAAATGAGACCCTTTAGTAAGTTCCACATCGGTTTCCTCCTGTGTTTTTACGCCCCACATTTGGCTGATCTCGATTTTCAAACTCTTGTATTTAGGACGTTTCTCTGCCTCCTTGGTTACGACGTTGCGATCACAAGGTACAGCAACATCGACAAGTAAACACAATTTGTTCTCCAAATCCCGGATAACTATATCTGGTTCGTTTGCCGCTATTGTGCGATCAAATTGAATTTGCTGGTCGTACAATATCGTACACAATCCAACAGACGTCACCGGTTTTGCTGAGTGTTTGTACCACTTGGGGCATGTGTTCGGAACTTCGAGGGAGGTACAGATCTGCCAGTGGAGGTAGCTACACACCATGTCGTGTCTTTTTCAGGAATTCAGTCTTTGCTAGGATTGGACAAGCTGAGACGACATGATCAATGGTTTCTACGTGTTCGTGACAAATGCGCCATTTATCATCTTGAGAAATTTTGAGAATTACTTTATCATAATGTCGTGTTCTCAACACTTGATGTTGGGCAGCTATTATAAGTGCTTCCGATTCTGGTTTTATTCTTTCCCTTTTAAGTTACATAAATGATTGATTTTATTGATGTGTTCTGTCCATTCGTTTCAAGTATTGACCGTCGAGTGGTTTCTCTCTCCACGATTTCTTTAACATTTATTATTATTAATATTATTATTATTATTACTATTATTATTACTATTATTGTTGTTGTCGTTGTTGTTGATGTTAGAACGCATGAAGTATTCAACATTTGCGAATGGCTTAAGAGACTTAGTATTTTGATTTGGTCGTCATGTCTTATTTTGATTACAGTAATCCCTCCACATTCGCGAGAGTTACGTTCCCAAAAAACATCGCGAATGTCAAATCCGCGAATGTTGAGTCTATCTTTTAATGCAAAAAGCTGAGTTAGGTTCCCGGTTATCGGAAAACTATAAGAAAGAAAGAAAAATGACAAACAATTGCAGTAGACCTGAGTACCCTCTACTACGTACAGAATTCACAATTAACATTCCAGAGAGAAGAGATAAAACAATATTTGGAACTTATTTCAATGTTGAAAGTAATTGGATTTAGATTGGGTTAATTTTTGTCTCATCACCCTCCTTATTGTTCTAATATCCTGCATCAATATGCAAGAGTTACAGCTTCCATTTCTCTCATAGATTTCGAAGTTATTTTCATGTTCCGATCACATTTGAATGCACTTTCCGCCGGAACTTGTTGAAATTTTAGAACGCCATTAACAGTTTTGACATTGAAATTGCTCCAGCATACAGTTTCACTTCCGTTACTTCATCATTACGTTCGAGGTTTTCTTCGCTGATGATTTACCGAAGCTCCTCTTCAGTTAGATCATTATAATGAGTCTTGCACATGTTCTGAACGGCTTTTCTGTTCATTTGGCCAAAAGTCCTTACCTCCAATTTGACGCAACGGAATTGAATTATTGTACAAAAGTACAATAATTCAATTCCGTTCCGTCTATTCAATTCCGTACGTTCAATTCTATTCAATTCCGTACTATTGTATTAATGTGAATTCACATGCCAATTTTCACTTTTTTGCAGAATGTGATACTTTGAGATCCGGCGTCTGCTCAGTTCATTTCCCACACGATGCTGATAAAGGAAATGAAATGTGCTTGGTTAAAAAAAATGCAGACTAAAAGACGCACTCGCGAATGTTAAAACCGGTAGCATTTCTCTAATCGCGAATGTTCGGAACTCACGAATAACGAATTCGCGGATGTCGAGGGATTACTGTATTTCCTTCGTCCAAGTTCCTTCATGAGTTTGAGAAGCGTTTCATTTCGCGAGGAATTCCCCCTCGCAGCTCTTTCATTGGCGCTTCCTGCGCCTGCGTTTAGTAGAGCCGCTCACGAGGATGAATCACCCGCCGAGGAATTCCCCCTCCCACTCCTCCCTCCCTCCCTCCCTCTTCCCTCCACCTTCCAGTCCCCTCCCACACCCGCCCTCTCCTCCCTCACCAACCCATCCCTTGCCCCCTTCTTCCCCCTCCCTCCTCTTTCCCCCCTCCCCCCCCCTACGCCTACCCTCCCTCCCACTCCCTCCCTCCCTCCCCCTCCGCTCTCCATCTTCCCTCCTCTCCCACCCCCACTCCCCTCTCACTCCTCCCCACCCCTCCTCCCCGTCCATCCCACTCCCACCATGGCTCCCCCTTCCCTTCTGCTTCCCTTCCCCCTCCCTCCCCTCCCCCCCTCTTCCTCCCCCTGCCACGCCCCAACCTCAAACCGCAGACGTCCTTCGATCGCCCTCTCCAAAATGCTCGTGTGATGGGAAGATGTTGCCGTTTACACTTTTGTCGTGGATGTCGTGTACCGTGTTGTCTACTTTGTTGATTTTTTGTTGTTTTTCATCTTGTCGTTCTTGTTTTGTTTGTCATTTTTGTTATTGTCATGTAGTCGCTTTTGTTGCTATGTAAAATGCAGATTTTGAAAACTTACGCATTGGCCCACTCCCAACATGATCATATACATTGAGTTCTTTTACTTTCTCTCCTTACTTCGTTAGAAGAGGAAGTATTGTAATCGTGCGCCGCAAAACGGCCAATTTCTTACAGAAAGGTTTTATTGCTGAGTCCTAGTAATGAAAATATTATAAATATTGGTTCAGTGTATAGTAAATTATTTCGTCTTGCAGGTTGTGTAGTCAGAATCCATGTTTTGTGGGTCCTTCATGCCCAAAAATGGATTGACGGCAAAACGTATGTGCGTGGGCCACACCCGTCCGTCCGCAGCACCGAAACTGATGATTGAGTATTTTTTATTTGACTTTTAATGGGCGTGTCCCCTTGGAGACTAGTTTCTGATTCCAGCGTTCTCCGCCAGAGAGACCAACTCGACCGACTGAGTCATTTCAGCCGCTAGTCGCCTCGGTCTCTGACTCAGACGTGGCCTTTGATTAAGACGGAGGGAATCGTCGGAGGGTGTAATTTGGCGAGGATCCTCCCACAGCTCACAAGAGAAGCATGCCTCTCATGAGGGTTTTTTGAAAATCCACCGCCCCTAGCTGAGTTAGAAATTACGAAGTCGGAATTTGGAAGATGTCTGCCGGTTTATCATTGCCGTAGCTTAGTTGGAGCGGCAGGGACTTTTAGGGGACGGCGAAATTTAACAATAAAATAGTAACAATAATAATATGTACTAGATACGTAGATTGTACGATTAAATATGTATTGGCCATATAGGATTAATCTAGGTGGATTCAAAGAATTAAAACTTTCGTATTTTTTTCATTTATTGTGAGTTCGACGTTTCTCACACTTAGCATGTGCCTTGTCAAGAGCAGTACAGATGTAGAAACGATTGACAGTGGCATAGACAATACAAATTGACATAAAAACTAAGGAATACAAAAACATTGAAATCACTATTTATAATTTTGTGTTTACATCAGAGCACAACATATTACAATCAGAAGTTTTCAAAAAACGTGGGTTTATAAGCACAAAATTGTAAATAGGGATTTCAATATTTTGTATTCCTTTGCTGTTATGTCAATTTGTATTGTCTATGCCACTGCCAACCGTTTCTATTGCTCTTGACAAGGCACATGTTAAATTTTCGAAACGTCAAGCTCACAATAAACGTGTAAAATACAACCTACATTGATCCTTTATGGTCCATACATATTTAATCGTACTATCTACGTATCTGCTATCTACTATCAGAATCAACAAGAAGAAATAACAATTTCAATAATAATAATAATAATAATAATAATAATAATAATAATAATATTTTTTGAAAATTTGAACCAATTTATTTCATATTTTTTCGCACCTACGGTTCGAAAACGGACCAACGCAATTTTTCCTGTCTTATTGTGGGACTTCTTTAAAAGAATGTGTTGTAATTATTATATTGTAAAACACATATACATGACTTTTTTTATTTGTAACCTGAACAAGACACGTAATGATGATTGCCGAAAAGTTCTTTAGAGTTACTGTATATTTTAGTCTTTTAAATTGAAATACCTAAATAAGGGGGCGGCCAAATTTTCTCTCCGCCCCGGGTAGCTGGCACCGACACTACGCCACTGCTGTTAATGGAACAACTAATTTATTTCCTGCCCTTAATATAGTGTTTGGGATACTGCGACTGCTGTTTGGGATTCTGCGACTTTGCTAATCTTATGAACCCAACAGTATCGATACTCTCAATATTGTAAGTATCAAAAGTATCACAATGTCTGTACTTGCAAGTGAAGTTACAGGCATTCCAGATTTTCCTGGGTTTCACGTCTTGCAAATATGACCAATAAAATAAAAACCTCTTCATTCCGTCGATTATTTACAGGATGGATATAGAGATCCACTGATTTTTTTTGTTCCTTTCTGTCGGTTTAATTTCTTTAGCGAATGGTTTATGGGTTTAGGAAGCTGAAAATCTTTTGTCGCTCCGTCTTATTCTTCGTCTTCCAATTTCTCTTTTCAATTTTGGGTTTGCATCGTATCTATAATGTCATATATTTTGATCCGTTCTACTTTTCAAGTAGAATATTTTGAACACGAAGTTAGCGCGTTTTGGGAGTGATTGCAGCGCAGCATCGTGCAGCGGCAAACACACGCACTCAGCAGTTGGCGAGGCAACCGCTAGGCGGCGCAGCCGTTGTGACACAGGAAATTTCTCGGATGGCTGTAGGAAGAACTCACAAACCGATAGATTTATCAAGGTAATACCACGAGAGCTTAGGAACTTGTCTGTAAATCCCCGACACGCGAAGCAAGGAGGGAATTTATCTGAGAATTTCCAAAGCACGAGGACTATTACATGAATGAAATTACGTCCAACAGAGTTCCAAAATGCGCCAAATATTGAAAATAACTGAAAGATATATTAAAATGAGTGAGGTTATGTTACAATAGATACGCGGTTTATTGGACATCGACATAGCGATCGTATACCGCTTCCAAAGATAGAAGAGACACAGATTATGATTTGCCAGTAGGGAGAAGCGATAAGAAAAGTGGGATAGAGAAAGTTTTTGAGATACACCCTCCTGATTCGGGCTATTGTATGTATAGTTAAACACTATTGGTTTTAATTTCACGAGTGAAATAGCTTTAGTGATCGCAGCTGCAAGAAGCGAGAAACAAATAAGCACTGCATAACATTCTTCACAATTCAGTGATCTTAAAACAGATGTAATAAGGGAAAAAAATAAGAATTGTCGATTGCTGTGAATTATTTATTTATATATATATATATATATATATATATATATATATATATAAACACTGGCATCTCTGGGAATTAACATTTTTGGTTCACTGTATCAGAGGTTCACTATATCCGATGATGGCAAAATTAAATAGAATTTCTCCACAATTATTGATTTTATTAATATAGAGATACAACAAAATACATTAACAGTACAAACTGAAAATTTCAATAATCATTATTTCTCCTTAAAAAATCAGTTATTTTCAAAAGGTAAAAATCAATTATTTTATTATCAGCAAGGTCCCCCATTCCGGGCTCTTTTACCTTTATCTCAGGGGAAACTTCGATTACGACATTTCGCCGAAATTGTTTTCAAGATGCGTAGTGTTGTCATTTGTGGCACTAAGGCGGTATTTTCTTTTCCAGGAGGGAATTAATTATCAGGACGTTGTACTTCGTACGTTGACTAGAGCCGAGGTACAGCTTCACTATTAGCATATCTTATTCTTATTTGTAATGTAAGTGAAACGGGACCAGTGACTTAAGTTTACTATAACCAAGGGTTCACTATAACCGGAGAGGACTGTGTTTAGTTTTCGAGTGCGTCAGCTACTCTGAACACTCAGGGGCGTCCCTTCCCCGCTCGAAGGAGATATCCGGCGCCCCAAGACCGCTTGCGAGGCATTCATTTGGAAAACGGCAAAGTCCCTTGACAAACTTCGTCTTCGGGGCCGCCGAATCCACCGAGAGCGTTTCCTCGTGAAGTGGTGTTGTGAAAAGGCAAACTTATTCTTTGGCTTACGCCTACGTCATCTTTTCCAGATTCTGTTTCGACTTCAATTCGTCTCATCAGCTTGGAAAGTGCACGAAAACAGCGACATGGCTGTCTGTGCTACCCAAGGACAGAAAGTGGGTGATTTGGAAAATTTTTGAAACCATTCGTACCCCACGAAGTTATGTCGTGCTCTGGCTCGCGCCTTTGCTTTGGCTTTAGCAGCTTGCGAGGCATTTCCCCTTCGAGGCATCTCCTCCTAGCGCGGCGCCGCCCCAGCCGGGACAAGCTCCAAGCTCACGACTGATCTCCCGACACGTGTGGTAGTGTAGTGCATGTAAGTGTGTGTGTGTGTAAGGGGTGAGGATATGACAAGATGGGGAAGGAAAGATCGCGCGCGGTCCGTGGCCCGTTTGTTGGGGTACTGCTCCAGCATTCGCCTGGTGTTGATCGGAGAAACCACGGAAAACTACCCATCAGAGCAGTCGGCCGCTAGAATTCTCCTCCAGACAGCGACTGAATTCGACCTCGCTGACAAACTAGGTTACAGATACTGCCGCCGTGGGCACCGGAACCTATACTTCGGTTTTCTTTGTTGACGCACGGGGGGGGGTCAATAAAATGGAATATATCACGGTATTTCGGTATTGTCGGTCGTGCCGTTAGGAGTCGCATGATCGCCAGCACTGCTCGATATAGTCCCGGTCATACGACTCCCAACGGCACGACCGAGAACGACGTGAAATACCGGGAGATATTCCATCGTGGAGACAAGCCCCCACGCGCCAAGAAATAAAAACCCAAGTATAGCGCCGGTACTGGTAATATCCCTTTGTATTTCGGTTATGCCACCACAATGAGCTTTTAAAAAAAAATCTGTAGCACCTTTTCCGCAAGAACTCTTAGCAACCTTTTGATTGGTAGTATTTCCGAGCGCATTAGCAGCGGGGATCATTTGTCCCGTAAGTGTAGAGCACGTTTTATCGCGGTAGGTAGGTAGGTGGGTGATCTTCCTCCGCTGGATGGCGAGATCCAGTGCCGACCTAGCGGCTGAACTCGACCTAGTCACTAGTGTCGAAAATCGGTCACCGCTAAAATCACAGAGATACGCTGCAATGGCTACTGAAGTTGTCTTGAGCCGTCTCTGCATTTAAAAATGAAAGTGCACAGGCGCAAAATGTATCCACAGGAGCGACATTTAGTTCCTCGCAGATTACGTATGTAGCATAGAGTAAGTATTGTAAAGCTTTTTTTTTTTTAATTTTTTTTTAAATTTATTGTCTTCCTGTTCAACATACATGTTTTTCAGGGTTGTGAATATACACTTTCATAACATTTGGTAATTCTAACTGTGGGTGCCCTGAATGGGCGCGTTAAATGTTTTTGGTTCAGTTCAATTATTTAAAATATTCTTGAAAATGATACTACAAAAAATGAGAATGGTCGTTATTGATAGAGGTCAACTTTTGAGGTATATTTTATGGTGGTCTGAATCTGTCTTTTGGGAAGCGTGAGTTTATGTGTAAGTTCGGTTCTGCAGTGCGACCAAGGTTGAATATGGGGGTGCAGGGAGATGTGGAAAGTGTAGAAAAGAAGTCTTCGGACAGTTTAGAAATATGCTCTTTTATTGATGGAATTTGCAGTTCATGATGGATTTGCTGATTTGAGATGAACCATGGGGCTTTAATAATAATTCTTAGTGCTTTGTTTTGTACGGTTTGGAGAATTTTTATATTAGATTTGGCTGCATTACCCCATATCGGGCAAGCGTACGTCATCGTTGGTCTAATTACCGATTTATAAATTAGCATTCCGGTCTCGGTTTTAAGGGAGGACTTTTTGTTAATTAGTGCGTACAGTTGGGAAATTTTGGCTTGAGTTTTTATTGCTGTTGTGTGAATGTGTGCTTTCCAATTTAGTTTAGTGTCAAGTTGCATTCCTAGATACTTTGCTGCTGTATTATTCGGAACCCAAGGAATAAGTTCGTTGTGCATGATTAACTGTGGAGGGGTGATGGGATGTCTTAGTGTGAAAATTTTTGCCTGCGTTTTGTTTGGATTTATTTTGATTCTCCAATTTTTTGCCCATGTATTGAATATGTCGAGGTCATCTTGTAAGTTATTCCTCGCTGTCTTAATCTCCTCGTGCTTTGTAAAAATTACAGTGTCATCTGCGTAAAGCGCTATTTGTGAGTCAATTAGGTGTGGATAATCGGATACATATATGTTGAATAATACTGGGGATAATGTGGAACCTTGAGGCAATCCTGCTGAAATGTGATGTAAGGGTGATATGACATTATTAATTTTAACTTGGAACCTTCTTTGATTTAAGAAACTTTGAAGAATTTGGTATAAATACTCGGGAGTGCCTATTTGTCTTAATTTGTAGAGCAGGCCTTCATGCCATATTTTGTCGAAGGCTTTGGTTATATCCAGAAATAGTGCAATGGTGTGTTGTCTGGTGTGAAAACCTTGCGCTATGTATTCGGATAACCGTAGTATTTGATGTGTTGTGGAGTGGTTAGATCGAAATCCAAATTATGTGTCTGGGATTACGTGTGTGTTTGTCAGAAATTTTATTAATCGCTTTAATATAAGTTTTTCCAATAGTTTTGACAATGTAGGAAGTAGGCTTATCGGTCTATAGTTCGCTGGTTCTATAGGATTTTTTCCTGGTTTGCGGAAGGGCAGCACTGTTGCAATTTTCCAATCGTTGGGAAAGTAGCCTAGTCTGAGCGCTGCGTTAAATATTGCTGTAATACCAGCTATCAGGTTGTTATTTAATTCTTTTAGAACTTTATTTGAAATATTATCGTATCCTGCTGATTTTTTAGTTTTTGATTTTTTGATTTCAAGTTTAATTTCAGATGGAGATATATACTTTATAATAACTGGAACTGTAAATAGTGGTTTCTTATTAAATTCTTCTACTTGTTTATTAAAATGTTCGTTCTCGACTGGGTTTGGGTTGAACGACTTTTCAAGGTAGTTAGCTATAAGGGATGCTTTCTCAATATCGGAATTAGCCATTACTGAACCTAGTTTAATTTGAGGAAATTCTTGTTTTTGCCTTTTGATTCTCTGTATGGTGGACCACATATGCCTAGATGATGGGTGAATTTCTTTTATAAAGTCTGGAAACTTGCATATCTATGTTGGTCTAGTTTTGTTTTAACTAGTCTCGTCAGTTTGTTTAATTTTCTTTTTAAGTCTGGTCGTCGTGTCATTTGCCAATAGCGTCTCATATTGTGCTTACTTTTTATCAGATTTAAAATTTTTAATGGAATTAATTGTTTGTTTATCGAATTTGACCTTTTGAAATATGTGGTAGAGTTCGTGAGAGCTCCTTGGATGTTGTCGACTAATCGTTTGACTTCATTATCTAGGTCATTGGTGGATTGAATGTTTAGAGGATGACAGTAGTTGATTTTTAGATTTTCCCTTAATTTAAACCAGTTAATTTTACCTTTTTGCTGTTTATAAAAGAAGAAAGATATAGAGGATGAAGTGATATGATTATTGGGTTGTGATCCGAGTCGAGTTCAGGAAGTACTTTTTGATACAACGGGAAATCAATGTTTTTTGTTATGAGGATATCCAATATGTCTGGAATTATATTATTATTGTATGGGTAGTGAGTGGGTTCTATTGGGGCCAGAATACATAAATTGAGGGTGGTAGCTAGATTTACTAGATTTATTCCTTGAGGTGTTGTTTTGTTGCATCCCCAAGCTCTGTTTTTACTGTTAAGGTCACCTATTAATATTGTATTATTATTGTTCCCAAAAATGTCGTGTATATTTTTCTAGGAAATAATTTATTAGGAGGTTTATATGCCGCTATTATGATTGTATCTTTGTTATTTATTTTCGTGTTTATTGCTATAGTTTCTAGGTTGATGCTCGTAGGACTGTTAATTAACGTATGTTTTATATCTTTGTGCACTAGTATGGCTACTCCTCCAGCAGCCGTCGCTGACAGACGGTCGTTGCGATAGGTAATAAAGCCTGGTACTGAAAACTTGATTTGTGGTAACAGATGAGTTTCTGAAATACATGCTATTTTTATGTTGTGTTTCGCTATAGAGAATCGCAATTGATTTTCTTGCCTTTTTATTCCGTTTGCGTTCCAGTTGAGAATGTTTGTTTCTGGATATTTATTTATGTCCATTTTCTAGGGCTGATTGTATTAATATTTGAATTTGTGGAATGAGTGCATTTAATACTTGGTTAGTGATTGTTGTTATTAGCTGCCCTTGTTGTGAAGTGAGGTTGGAGTTCGTATGAGGAGGGTTTTGGAAACTAAGTCTTAAGGAATTTGAACTCCATGCATTTTTGGGAGAATGCTGCGTTGGATTTGTTTGTTGTAGATGTTTTTGAGGGAAATGTTTTTGGTCAAGGTTTTTACCTCCTGAAATTTCTAGTGCTAAATGTCTGCTGTCTTTGGTTATACCTCTCTGCTTGATTTTTTAGCAAATTTTGATAAACTTCACATCCTTTCCAATTGGCAGTGTGGTCTTTTTTGCAGTTAACGCATTTCCGAGTTGTTTCCGTTTTAGGTTCCGTGCATTTAGAATAATGGTGGTTACCTAAACACCTAACGCATCTTGGAGGGCGCCCACAGTTAGCTTGGGTGTGATCAAACCTTTGACAATTTTTACATTGAATTGGTAATTTGTTGTTGACTCTAGGATACACTTTAATAACACTGTATATAAATCTATCTAAAGATAGAATACTCCTTCCTTTGATATTATCCTCTAGATCTACAGCACAAGTTGTTAATGGTTTCCTATCTTTTCCGTGAAGGCGAGTTACTTTGATAACTGGATATTTTTTTACTAGTTCCTGAAAGATTTCTGTTTCACTATACAATGTGTGAATATCTTTTATTACAATTGAAAATGTTTTTAAGCTTGGATCACGAAATGTGTGGTATTCAATGTTGTTCTCATTGCAAAATTTACGAAGATCTCTGAAATCGTCTACTGAATTAAGATTAACTTTCACTTTGTCTGCTTCTAATTTTGTTGTGAAATCTTGTTTAACTACACTTTTAATGTCTTTTATTAATAATTGAACATTTTCAGCTTTGTGTATGATTATTGGAGGAATTTTAGTCACTGTTTCCGCGGAACTGATGTGTTCTTCTTCTTCATTTTCGTTGTTTAATGTTTCGAACATATTTTGCGTGGGAATAGCATAACGAGAAACAGTACCAGTTTTCTGCCTTTTGGGGTCACTTTGATCAGTTGGGGCAGGCGCACTATGTTGCAAGGGCGGCCAACTAGAGCGTTGGCTATTTTGTACTTGCGTTTGAAGTTCCTGTAGTTGCTGTTGCAGTTGTAGTAGTTGTTGGTGCTGTTCCTGGAGTTGATGCTGCTGCGCCTGTATTTGCTGCTGTTGTTGATCTATGATGAGTTGTTGCTTATACTCTACTGAATATTGCATGGGATCAGGCGTAGTGTTGTTCACGGCCTCCATCGCTTCTTTGATGCTCTGTCCGAGGGCAGAGCACGGTAAATCACTTTTATCTATTTTCACTACTCTTAACGAATACTGTACACAAACAATAAATACTATTCGTGAAAATCACTTCACCACATAGACGAACACAAAAACACTGAGGTCTGCGCCGACACTGGGGGTCGAACCGTTTCCAGCGCGGAGCGATAACTGTCGCTGATAGCGGAGCGCACTGGGCAGCGAACTGCTCTGTTCCGCTGTCACAGCGAGAATGATTGTAAAGCTGCATCATAAATCTGTCTTTTTGTCAGAAGAAACGCGTGTTGCAGGAGAGGTAGCTCAGGGCATCAAGTGTGCGTCTGACCGGGAGGTCTGTTTTCCAATCCCGACGATTTTCGATCTTGGCCAGATGGCTACATCGAATTCGTCCTCTATCTGGACGAGAATTCTAGAGCCGGCTGCTGAGATCGGTAGTTTCCCGTGCTTCGATCAACACCAGGCGAATGCTGGAGCAGTACCCTAACAAACGGGCCACGGACCGCGCGCGATCTTTCCTACATCTTCCTCGACCTATCCTCGCTGCTTATTTACACACACACACACACACGCATGCACCACACTACAACACTTTTCTGGAGGTAACAGCATGTCTCGTCTCGGGTGGTGGCCCGCTGGTGGGAGATACGTGTTTGGGGAAGACCCTTAGGTCGGCGCCGGATCTCGCCATCTAGCGGGCGAAGATCACCGCCATTTCTCAAAGCCGTGAGCCATTCCTACGAGACTATTGACCTTAGCAGTTAACGCGCCTGGAATCACTAATTAATCAACCACTCAATCAATCAATCAATGAAAGAAGAGTAATGCGGGGCTACGAAAACGAAAAAGTGCGTAAATGTTGCTTCTCCGCGTTCCACAAGTAGGCGCTTGTTCGTAAGAAAGGCCGAGGCTTCTCGTGCGGGGCGGCGCATGGGGGCCGTGGCGGGGGCGGGCAGGTGCAGGGGGCGCTGGCGGAGGCAGCAATTAGTTCCGGTAGGGCACTTCCGGCGGCCGCTTCCCGCCCGCACGCGCCGCGCCGAGGGCGCCCCATGCGGCCGCCGGGCGAAGCTCTGCGAAGGCCTCCGGCCGCTTCTGCTCGGCTCAGAGGACACACGATGAAGGTATTACTCGTTCACTTTACATTTGCAGACGGAGCGCTGCGATCTGTTTGCATGAGGTCACCGACGACTGAATGAGAGACGCGCGTCTGCAGTAGATACTCACCGTTTAATATGATATAGATGGCGGTGAGCACCACACAGAACCCCGGCTGGGCAAGAATATAACCTTTAAGCAGTAGATAAGTGCAAAGAAGAAATAAAAATATTGTACGTGAATGTTGTGAACAGCGAGTGCTGTGATCTATTTTGTGGTATATTACCTTAATTATTTAAGGGCGCGATTCCAGCTCACTGTCGGAAAGGCATAATTCGTCAGCTGTGTCCGTAGCGCTTGTGCGCCTTCGGAGACAGCTGATTGGTCAGATGCTGATTGACATCGGGGCCATTCGTGTATTCTCGGTTGTGTGTTTGGGCTTTCACTTTCAAAACAACATTAGTTCCTAATTCTGCCGTCTGCAAATGTAAAGTGAACGAGTAATAGCTGCAGTGATCTCAACATATTAACTGGATGCACAACTGCAATGCTTTGAAATGCTCAAAAGCGTGACGGTCGTTTTTCGTTAGATTGGCTGCGGTGAATGTCTTCCTACAGACTTTCTTACGAGTGATGTGTCTTGTAGGTTGTTAGCGATGCTTACAATCGTCTCTGTCAAAGAAAATGCCAAAAGCAATCGGTTGTAAAGAACGCTAATGAACTGTAAACTAGATGTGAATGTTATTAGATGAGATATTACTCTTATAACATTACTTTTATAACATTTTCTATGTTTTCGACCACTATTATTTGCTATACGTCGATCTAACAAAACTATTAAAGATACGCAAACCAAGAACTCTCCCCTCCGTTAATGTTAAAAAAGAAATGAGATTGAAATGTTTCCAAGAAATGAAAGATTGAATTTTGTTTAAGTATTATAGGTTAATTAAAATTTCAAAGTATTAAATATGATTATTTTCAATTTTTTTAAGTTCTAGCCAACATGAATGAGAATCAATTTTAAAATTCGAATGAGACGCTTTTCCTGCTATTTGGTTCTGAGGTAACTAGGACAGAACAGACGTTCAGCATCATGGTGGTTAACAGTCTTGTTGACACAGTTCATTATTTGCTTGAAAAACATTAATTTTAAGTGGAAAATTAATAATAATTAAAAATATGAAACAAGATAATTGAATAATTTCAGTTAAGTAAAATGTAACTTTGTACACCTAGACGAAACTGCCTTGAATTTGAAGTTCCCCAGGATATTTTGTTGCTTGGAAACCTTTCTAGCGGCTAGTTCCCGAGCGACTAAACGTGCTGGTGAATTTCACATTCAAGGTCATTTCGTCTAGGGGTACAAAGTTACATTTTATTTAACTGGAATTATTCAATTATCATGTATTAAATTTTTTTAGTATTAATTTTCCACCTAAAATTAACGATTTTTGAGCAAATTATGGACTGTACAAACAAGACTGTTAACAACTGTAAATAAATGCTTTAGAAAAAGTTTGGTAGACTAGCATGAACTCCGATTCAGACGGCAGGTTTTCACCCTTCAGGGTTTTTTTCCTCAGCCGTACCTTATGTCTTGTTTCTTGGCTTTGATGAGATGGAGAGACCATTTGGGGTGAATGCCAGAATTCGAGAATTCGGAGCTATGAGTGCTTTGAGCTTTTCAGAGTAATCCTCTATTACTCACTGCGCAACATCTAGGAGTCATCCTCCATTAAATGTCATTGTCACTTCTGGTTAGTTGTCAAGAGGACCGCCAGGTAGCATCTCCGCGTACGCGCCTCATACCGCGCGCCCCTGCGTCACTACCCAACGGTCAGAATTGGGAAGGAATAAGGATGTGGGTAGGGTTTAGGGCACTTCACAGGGGTTGGACTAGCCCTTGTAAAGCAAGTCGTCTCGTTATGTTGGAACAAATTTCACATGAGATCGACGGGAATCAAACTAGAATCGAGGTTAGAACGCGGACTGTTTCCATTTGTACTTCCTGGCGTGAACGTCGTCTCCTCAGAGAAGCTTCCGCCAGTCAGCCAGTGCGAAGCGGCAACGTCGCCGTCTGGCGGGGGCGGGAGGAAGCTCCGCCCGGACGCGAGGGGCGAAGGAGAGATTGCGAGGATCAAGATGCGACGAACAATGGCACCGCGGCGGGCCACGTGACTGAGAAACGCCTTCTGTTCCGCCCAACCCGCACCGCACTTCGATCTGGCGCCGGGGAGGTCGCGGAAGTCAAGATGCGGGACTCCACCAGCAGATCGCGTCACAATTTGGACGGTTTCGTGCACGCCAAGAGTGCGAATTTTTTTAGACAGCCAATGAATCGGCTAATAAAACAAGAGCGGAATGACTCTATAGTAAAGGCAGCTTTGTTGACTGGCAAACAAAATCGCCAATTAACATGACCAATATTTACTCGCGTAAATATTAAAGCTCTTCTGCTTTATGCAATGAAATGAAAACTCGATTTCACACAAGCTTTGGATTATCATTAATGTTATGTACTCTCGCCTCTAATGGTGCAGTTTACTAAATTACAGTTCAGATTTTGCTCTCTTAAGTACTGAACTTGAACGTGTAACTTTAGTAATAGTTACCCTTGTGGGAATACTGATGATGTGTTGACGTAATTTAAGGATGAAATAATTGAAGTCATCTCCATCAACATAATACATTTATTTAGATAGTCGGCTTTCAACGGCATTGCCGTCTTCATCAGTCTTGGCAAAAGTCGGGAGACAGGAAAATCATGTTTTTAATCACCACCATCATGACAGTTTCTCCACATTGGTTTGCGTTTGTGATAATTTTTTTTAAATTTCATGGATGTAAAATGCAAAGTGCTTAATAAAAAACAAAGTCTGACCACCCATTCACTCCATAAGGCATTTAATTCTCAAAATCCCATGATGGGAGTAGCTGCATGGAGAACAAACGGCAATCAAACCAAATAAATAATCCTTAAATATCTGAATGATCTCAAGTGACATGGTTGACTCTGCATTTCAAATACTACAAGGGGGAAAACGTGGATCGGAGGTTCGGGTTCAAAAGTTTTTACTGTCGTCATGGGCTTCCCAAACAAAACACCGGAAAAGCTATTGTGGTACACGTGAGCGCTGGAGGGTTAATGTATTTGAGGCGGAAAATTCGTTTTCGGTTGAGCGTTTTACCGACTGAGACGAAGTCTACAGTCTGAAAATAATAAATTTCATAGATTACATACCCCCACGTAATAATGTGAAGGAATTTGTTAATGATTGACTGATTGAGTAATGATTTAGGGCGCATCAACTGCTGAGGTAAGAGTAGTGCTTCTTTTTTCTCGGGGGGGGGGGGGGGGTAGTGGCAGTGATATTTCCCCATTGGACGGCTAGTGGGGTATTCCCCAACGAAGTATCTTCCACTGGCGGGGCACCGCCACAGGTGGGGCAAACTGTAAGTTCCCACTGGTCTCCCGGCATGTGTGGTAGTGTAGTGCGTGCGTGCGTGTGTGTGTGTGTGTGTAAGGAGGGAGGATAGGACAAAGAAAGCGAAGGAATGATCGCGCGCGGCCTGTGGCCCGTTTGTTAGGGTACTGCTCCGGCATTCGCCAGGTGTTGATCGGAGAAACTACGGAAAACTACCGATCAGAGCAGCCAGCCCCTAAAATTCCACTGCAAATAGCGATAGAAATCGATCTTGCTAGTGTCGAAAATCCGCCACCGTCGGTACTCGAACCAAGAACCTCCCGGTTAGAGGCACTGCAGTGACATCAGTTAATGCCCTGAGTCTCGTCGCACGATGAATTTGTAAATGTACAATGTAATAATGTAAATGTATTTATTTTAGTACGTTTAATTGAAAGTCTCTTAGTAGAAATGTGGAATTGAAATACGTTGGTCTTGTTCCTTCAGGAGACGCCTCTTTTGGTCGAATTTACACTGATGGTCAAGGGCAATAAGTTTTGCACTCGGCAAAGCCAAAACGGTTCTACGCGACGGCATACGGTTCATAAGAGTTTGAAGGTGAGTGCTCAAACAGAAATTCTTTTATATAAACAGCCTCTATGACGCGTCCGCAGGTGAATCAGCGTCTCACCTTCGCCTGTTTGGCTTCCTGCTCCTCAGGAAACCGGTGGCTGATGACGTTGCGCAATTTAAAGGAACTTTACGAGTTGCAGAATTTCTGACATTCACTTGCTGTTGGACACGATTAGATTCTGTGAGATGACGCGTTCTGGCGATGTCCGGGGGAAAGACTTTTTGCGCAAATAAAATAGTATTACCTTTTGACGTACGCTGAGTCAATTCCTCTTCATTCTTATTGAAGTAAATCAATAAAAATTTGGTATCGATCTAATTCCCGATAACGTTTTTATTTATAATATTATTATTATGGTTATATCATTCTCGAAATCACAATTTCAACTCTATTAAACGAATATGATGGTTAGTGAAAATTTAAAATGTATCGTGAACAATTTATAATTTTGGTTTTTTTTTAGCTAAATACATGAAATGTAATAATACGATAAAACGTTCCTTTCGTCGCTGATCAGTTAAGAGGCCTTTTTCAATCAACTACATTCCCTCGAATTTTTATCGTGTAAATGGCCCATTAAAATGACATTTCTGGGGATATAAGTAGCATATTGGCTGGTACAAATGTCTTACACCTCTTGCCTTTGATGCAATCCGCGTCCAATTCATGTCAAATTCAAGGTGGACAAAACGATCCCTTGGCAGGTTTTGTCGGAATAGTCTTTTCCCCCCCTCCTATCATTGCACCGGGAGAGATGTCTGGAGGAGAATTCTAGTGGCCGGGAGTTCTGATTGATAGTTTTCCGTGCTTTCTCCGATCAACATCTGTCGAATGCCGGAGCAGTACCTTAGCAAACGGGCCACGGACCGCGCGCGATCTTTCCTTCCTCTTCCTTGTCCTATCCTCACCCCTTATACAAACTTACATGTACTACACTACCACACATGCCGGGAGACCGGTCGGGAGCTTAGAGCTTGTCCCGGCTGGGGCGGTGCCCCGCTAGTGGGAGATGCCTGGTTGAGGGGAAACCCCGCTAGTCGACGGGTTGGGCGGCGCGGGATCGTGCCATCCCGCGGAACATAACCCAATTCCCCGCAATGAAAACATATACTACACTTTCTGGACGAATGACACCCACTTTAGCAGTTGACGCGCCCGAAATCAGAAATAAATCATTTTTCCATTACACACTTATCATTCACTTTAATATTACGTTCATCATATGTTTATTAGATTATATTTGTACTCGTGAATGAAGGGCACAGAAAACACGCTTTTCATGTTTCCGTACGGATAAGCAACTTTTTTACATTCTTGATATGTTAAGAACTGTTTTACTGCAATATTGCCTACTGTATTATTTCAACATTCAGGAAAGTATTTTTGTTACAATATTTAACTTTTTGCTTTCTTGTTCGTGTGTACTTCATTTTAATGTTCTTGGAAAGTTTCCATGCTAATTTTTGAACAGCCTCTTCGTGTGTTTTTTCGGCAGCATCTATGCTGATGCAGGACACTTGTTTATGACTGTAATTCAACAAATAAAATAAATTTTACTTTCGGCATCAATGAAAATGACTTTCTAAGGAAACATCAACTGGATCGGACCCGACATTTAAACTTCCCCCTTATGCAAGTCCCTACTCGTAAAACCGTGTAGCTTGAGAGATTTTATTCTTTGAAAAAGAATAGCTCCAACGGCAACCGGGCGTCCGTAACAACCCGCAACAAGATTTCTCTGTTAGAGTATGGGCCGCGTTTGACCTTTCTCCGGGCGCTTAAAGGCACTCAGTGCCGCATTTTTACATTTTTGTTGATTTCGTGTAAATAATTGTTGTCGCACTGTTGAGCTCATAGTTATTTTTCGTTGTTTATTTTCAACCTGATGACTTTCAAATCACGATTTTAGACACTGTCGATCGACCGTTATTCATTAGTAATCGGCTATATTTTCGACACTATAGTGTCTGCTATAGCTTGTCAGGTAAATCTAATTAATCTAACTAAGCTGTCTAGAGGAGAATCCTAGAGGCCGGCTGCACTGATCGGTAGTTTTGCTTGGTTTCTGCGATCAACACCAGGCGAAAATTCCCGCAAGCCGACACGTAGGTCGGCGTAGGATCTCGCCATCCTGCAGGTCAAGATCACCGCCACCTCCCTCGACAAACATGCACTACTCTTTCAGGACTAGGGATCTTTGCAGTTGCGAAAGGAATCAGTAATCATTCAATCAGTCGATCGGTCTGCAGGTCGGTGCCGGATTTCAACTTGCAGCTAGGGAGGAACACTACAGTCTACCGAGATTATTCATTAGTGATTCTAGGTGCGTCACTGCTAAGGTCCTTAGTCCTCAAAGAATAGTGCATGCATTATCGAGGGAGGTGGCAGTGATCTTTACCTGCAGGATGGCGAGGTCCTACGCCGACCTAACAGTCGGCTAGCGGGTTTTTCCTCAACCAGCGGGGCACAGCTCCGGACGGGACAACCTCTAAGCTCCCGTCTGGTCTCCCGGCATGTGTGGTAGTGTAGTACACGTAAGTGTGTGTGTGTGTGTGTGTGTGAGTGTGTAAGAAGAGAGGATAGGACAAGGAAGAGGAAGGAAAGATCGCCGTGGTCCGTGGCCCGTTTGTTAGGGTACTGCTCCGACATTCGCCTAGTGTTGATGGAAGAAACCACGGAAAACTACCGATCAGAGCAGCTGGCCGCAAAAATTCTGCTCCAAACAGCGACTGAACTCGACCTAGCTATTTAGGTAGTGTCGAAAATCCTGACACCTTTAGGAGTGGAACCCTAGGACCTCCCGGTCAGAGGCACTGTAGTGAAATCTGTTAATATCCTTAGCCACCTCTCGCCGTCTACGGAAACATGAACTCCCCTTACGGGACTAATGGTAGAGAGAAGCAGAGGAGGCGTCCGGAAGCAATAACTCCTCGCCGAGTGCCCGAAGTCGCCGTGTGTTGGCGGGGGCGGGGCCGGGAGGCTTTCCCCGTGGGCGTGGGCGTGTGGGCGGGGGCGCAGGGCGGAAGCGGCCGTGGGAAGCAGCGCAGCCGCCTTGCCTTCCGCTTCCGGCGCTCATCTGCCGCCAGCCTCCTCCGCCCCACGGGCTCCCGCTCCTGCGACTCCTGAGGCGCGCGGCGCCACCGCCGAAACTTCTCTCTCTCTCTCTCTGTCTCTTTCTCTCTCTCTTTCTCTCTCTCTGTCTCTCTCTCTGTCTCTCTCTGTCTCTCTCTGTCTCTCTCTGTCTGTCTCTCTGTCTCTCTCTGTCTCTCTCTCTGTCTCTCTCTCTGTCTCTCTCTCTGTCTCTCTCTGTCTCTCTCCCTGTCTCTCTCTCTGTCTCTCTCTCTGTCTCTCTCTCTGTCTCTCTCTGTCTCTCTGTCTCTCTCTGTCTCTCTATCTGTCTCTCTCTGTCTCTCTCTCTGTCTCTCTCGCTGTCTCTCTGTCTCTCTCGCTGTCTCTCTCGCTGTCTCTCTCGCTCTGTCTCTCTCGCTGTCTCTCTCGCTCTGTCTCTCTCGCTCTGTCTCTCTCACTCTGTCTCTCTCGCTCTGTCTCTCTCGCTCTGTCTCTCTCGCTGTCTCTCTCGCTCTGTCTCTCTCGCTGTCTCTCTCGCTGTCTCTCTCGCTCTGTCTCTCTCGCTGTCTCTCTCGCTCTGTCTCTCTCTCTGTCTCTCTCTCTGTCTCTCTCTCTGTCTCTCTCTCTGTCTCTCTCTCTGTCTCTCTCGCTGTCTCTCTCGCTGTCTCTCTCGCTGTCTCTCTCTGTCTCTCTATCTCTCTGTCTCTCTCTGTCTCTCTATCTCTCTGTCTGTCTGTCTCTGTCTCCTTTTTTTAAAATTTTACTATTTTTTTACTTTCTCGCCGTCGCAGTAGAGAGAAAGGTAGGTAATGCTGCACGAAAAAACGGAGGCTTTTCGGCTGAAAAAACACTTATTGCAGGTCCCTGGTAACGAAAAAGTGGAGAAATTCAGTTGCTAAATTTAGGGAAAATAATCCTCTAACACGTGGTGTAGCCAGAATCCATTTGTGGATCATTGATACCAAAAAATTGACGGCAAAACGTCTGTCTGCTATCGGCTAAACCGTTCAGCCGATTTTATTTAAAATTGATATTCTCCAATCGATCTGGCTGATGTCGCGGCCCCTAGAATTTGAAATCGATATTGTAATTGGAGGGGCCTGGGTAATTTTTCAAAGAAATGGTTTCATTGTTTTTGTTCAAATTTTGTTGTCGTATAGTGTGAGGGTCGTTTAGGATAATAGTGTAGATGTCATATTCGTTGAAAACCCTGACTTTTCGAAAATTGACAACTAAAATATTAAAGATAAACATTTTTTCCCCTTAATGAAATCTGTTCCTTAAATTTAGAGTTTGATATAAGGTAATGTAAAATTTTAGTACTTTTTCGCCTAATTTTGCTTGAAAATACAGGCGAGAAAGTATGCGCTGTTTTAGCATTACTAGCATGAGAGCAGCCGTCCGCTAGAGTTCTCCTCCAGACCGCGACTGAATTCGACCTAGCTGACAAACTAGTGTAGAAAATCCTGCCGCCGCGGCTGTTTTCAGTAGTCCGCTACAGGAAGCCATACCCTCACAGAAAACTATATATTACAATTGAAGCACGGAAAAGAAAGACACTCGGTTCAGACAATGGCTGAGTTCGGACTGACCGTGTGGCTAGATGCTACCTATGGGAAGGTCAGGGAACTACAGCTTGATGGAAGGGCTATCCTAGATAAAGACTCGTGCATTTTGGGTGGCATTGCATTCACTTCACGATTTTCACTTATGACCGGTTTTCCATCTCAGATGCTCCTATGTGCGCCGTCGGGATTCGTACGTAGGACCTCCCGGTCACAGGCCGTACAGTGACATGATCTGATGCTCCGATGCGGCCTTTATACTGCGATTTTCGTCACTTTGTCCCTGACAGGAATCAGCTGTTTCGCTGCCATCCAATCAGGAGCTTATATTTCTCGACAGTGACGTCAGTACGGTGACGTTCAAGCTCCCGATTGCAGGAGACCGTGAAGAGCTGATTTCTGTCAGGGACAAAGTTGCGGAGAGGCGTGTGTGCGGCAGAGGCTCAATGAGACGACCGCCCCGTCGCAGCCGCGTCGCCCCGCCGGAAGCCCCCGGAGCCTTCCGGAAGTGGCCCGCTGCGCGAGGGCACCTGCGCGAGGGCGGCGCAGGGCAGGTGGGCCAGGGCAGGTGCCCTTCGCCTCCTCTCGCTCGCGGAGCCTCGTCTTAACCCTCCGGCGGGCGCGTAGCGGCACGCAGTGCCGCCGCATTCTGACATTTTTGTTCGTTTCGTGTAAATAATTATTTAATTGGTGTCACACATGAGCTCATGGATATTATTCATTCATTATATTTTCAACCGGGTGACACTCAAATCACGATTTTAGACACAGCCGATCGACCGTTATTCATTAGTAATTCAAACTCTGCAACGGTTGTGGCACTCCGTACCGCACGCGCTTTCTCATGCAAGTATAATTTTTGCGGATTTTTTCCATTCGAATTCTTACTCCTGTTTTGTTATTGAGATTTATGGCACCATACTAATTCAGATTTAATTACTATTAATAACTACTCATTGAAATTTAAATGGTTTGGTTTCCGAAGAAACGTTAGAAGGCACGTTTTCACCGTATTCATTCCCTGACATATAACACGTATCAAAACACGGAGGGAGGGTGTGTTGGATCAGATTCTTATTAATATTGTTATTTCGTTTGCTATGTGGTTAGTTATTATGAAATAAAATGTATAAAAACATAAATAAATAAAATTTCCTTCACATTCCCTAACAAAAGTAACAACTATTGACGCGAAAATCGAAGATGATAAATGCGGTACGGAGTGCGGCACGCGCCCGCTGGTGGGAAATGATGGGACGCGCCCGCCGGAGAGTTAAGGGCACCTCGGCACCTGTCCGTCCCCTGCTCTCGCCGCTCGCCGCACTCGTACCAACATCCGCTTGCGGTAGAAGGGTTATTCTTCGACTCTCTGTTGTCGCCGAAGACTCTAAAGTTTTCTGTTGAAAAGAGTTTCAAATTTGGCTTTTACAGTAATGCTTAAATGGCATTTTCTTAAAAACGGCTCCAAATTTTTCAACGAAAATTTCTTTATAGGACGAAATTTTACACTCCTATAATATTCTAAAGTAATATTTTGATACTACTGGTTTAAGAAAAATTGACAAATTAAAAAAAAAATGTTCCTTCAGCGGCCAAAGAAATTAGAAAAGTAATTAGTACAAGAAAATCTGTACCATTCTGTAGCACCACAAATGGTGGAGCTATTTTGGGGAAAATTCTAAAAATGTTCCAGGGACTTCATTGGAAGTACTCCCACAAATTTAAAGAATGTTTTGCAATATCGCAGAGCTTTAAGTCGAGCCAGGTCGATGGGGCAATAGATGGACGGACTGACAGGCAGACAGAGACGGACGGACGGACGGACGGACAGGCAGACAGACGGACGGACGGACGGACAGACTGACAGAGGCAGACTGACAGAGACGGACGGACAGACGGACTGGTGAGCGACGGCCCAAGGCTACGCGTTGCTCCTGACCCGTCAGCGTGTAGCGCACGTCGTGTCCGCAGCCGGCTTGAGTGTGGAGGCGCCGCGAGTGGTAGAGTCCTTTGATACAGAGTAGCGCAACCGCCGCCATTTAATACCCACTCACCCGACAACCCCATCAGGCACCACACAGTAACTGAAGGGAAATTATAATATTTGGTGACTTTATGGACGGTTTTCAAGAATATTAATATTGGTTTTGGGTATATTCATGGTTCTCAAACATACGGAATATTACGCAGCTCCAATTGTCGTGACAGCTGGACATAAAATGGCGGGATCGGTGGAACAATGGAAATGCGCACTCTCCACTCAGTCATAGAGTCCATAGATACAGAGAGTAGCGCAACCACCGCGATTTAATACCCACTCACCCGACAACCCCGTCAGGCACCAATCAGGGACTGCAGGGAAATTATAATATTTGGTGACATTATGAAGGTTTTCAAGAATATTAATATTGGGTTTGGGTATATTCATGGTTCTCAACATACGGAATATTAGGCAGCTCCAACTGTCCTGACAACTGGACATAAAATGGCGGGATCGGTGGAACAATGGAAAGTGCTACTCTCTACGGAGGCGTAGAGTCCCTACATACAGAGATTAGCGCAACCGCCGCCATTTTATATCCACTTACTCGACAACCCCTTCAGGCCCCAAACAGTAAATGAAGTGAAATTATAATATTTGGTGACATTATGACGATTTTCAAGAATATTAATATTGGTTTCCAACATGGTTCTCAATATTCATAACATTACGCAGTTCCAATTGTCCTTCCAACTGGACATAAAACGGCGTGAGAGGTGGAACAATGGAACGCGCTCCTATCTGTATCTAGGGACTCAACTGCACCGCCGCAGGATCGGACCAGAGCTCATCGCCCAACCACACTCCAATCTACACACTGCAGAAGGCAACACAACAAAGACGACTTCCATGATTTCTTGCTTGAATTTTAGTAATTTTGAGTACTTTATTGGCTTTACCCTCTGGTGGCTCCAGTGGCCGGCGGTGGCGAGCGGCGCGGGGGCGGGCGCGAGGCGAGGCGAGACGGGGCGGGGCGGGCGCATGCAAATGGGCGGCGGGCGAGCGGCGTGTCGGCGCGGCGGGGGCGTCGCCCGCGGGCGAGGCACCGGAAGTGGCGCCGCCGCGCCGGGCGCAGCGCTTCCGCCCGCAGGGCAGCCAACCGGCGCGCGCTGCGCCTCCCCGCCGCGCCCCCACGCGCTCCTCCCAGCGCCCAAGGCACACCGGTTGGCCCATTGACTTACGATTGGCACACTGGCGCGTTGACTTACAGGCCGTCCGTACATTGATTGATTGATTCGTGTTTCCGGGCGAGTCAACTACTTAGGTCATTAGTCCCGTAAGAGTGGTGCGTGTTTTTCTCGGGGGTTGCTAGTTGTCTTCCCCCGCTGGATGGCGAGATCTGGCACCGACCTACTGTCGACTAGCGGGGTTTTCCCCTCAACCAGGTATCTTCCACCAGTGGGGCACCGCCCCAGCCGGGACAAGCTGTAAGCTCGCGACCGGTCTCCCGGCATGTGTGGTAGTGTAGTGCATTTTAGTGTGTGTGTAAGAGGATAGGACAAGGAAGGGGAAGGAAAGGTCGGCGCGCGGTCCGTGGCCCGTTTCTTAGGGCACTGCTCCGGCATCCGCCTGGTGTTGGTCAGAGAAACCACGGAAAACTACCGATCAGAGCAGGCGGACGATGGAATTCTCCTCCAGACAGCGACTGAAATCGACCTAGCTGACAAGCTAGTGTCGAAAATCTTGCCACCATCGGGACTCGAAACTAGGACCACCCGGTCAGAGGGACTGTAGTGACATCAGTTTGATGCACTGAGCCATCTCTCCCGATCCGTCCGTAAATGACGGAACGCAAATTTCCAGTATTTTCAATATCCCCTTCCCCCTTGTCACGCACCTCCCTATCTCTATGTAACGCAGCGTAACGCTGCCTCAGACCCCCTCCCTCCCCCTTTAGCGTTACGTAATTTATGGACAACCCCTGTGTTGTGAAGTAAGGTGTCGTATAGTGCGTAGCAGAGAAATAACGAAGGAAGTGATTTAAGAGTCATAGGGAAGTGAAGCTCCCTATCTCTATGTAACGCAGCGTAACGCTGCCTCAGACCGCCTCCTTCCCCCTTTAGCGTTACGTAATTTACGGACAACCCCTGTGTTGTGAAGTGAGGTGTCGTATAGTGCGTAGCAGAGAAATAACGAAGGAAGTGATTTAAGAGTCATAGGGAAGTGAAGTTCCCTATCTCTATGTAACGCAGCGTAACGCTGCCTCAGACCGCCTCCTTCCCCCTTTAGCGTTACGTAATTTACGGACAACTCCTGTGTTGTGAAGTGAGGTGTCGTATAGTGCGTAGCAGAGAAATAACGAAGGAAGTGATTTAAGAGTCATAGGGAAGTGAAGTTCCCTATCTCTATGTAACGCAGCGTAACGCTGCCTCAGACCGCCTCCTTCCCCCTTTAGCGTTACGTAATTTACGGACAACCCCTGTGTTGTGAAGTGAGGTGTCGTATAGTGCGTAGCAGAGAAATAACGAAGGAAGTGATTTAAGAGTCATAGGGAAGTGAAGTTCCCTATCTCTATGTAACGCAGCGTAACGCTGCCTCAGACCGCCTCCTTCCCCCTTTAGCGTTACGTAATTTACGGACAACCCCTGTGTTGTGAAGTGAGGTGTCGTATAGTGCGTAGCAGAGAAATAACGAAGGAAGTGATTTAAGAGTCATAGGGAAGTGAAGTTCCTATCTCTATGTAACGCAGCGTAACGCTGCCTCAGACCGCCTCCTTCCCCCTTTAGCGTTACGTAATTTACGGACAACCCCTGTGTTGTGAAGTGAGGTGTCGTATAGTGCGTAGCAGAGAAATAACGAAGGAAGTGATTTAAGAGTCATAGGGAAGTGAAGTTCCCTATCTCTATGTAACGCAGCGTAACGCTGCCTCAGACCGCCTCCTTCCCCCTTTAGCGTTACGTAATTTACGGACAACCCCTGTGTTGTGAAGTGAGGTGTCGTATAGTGCGTAGCAGAGAAATAACGAAGGAAGTGATTTAAGAGTCATAGGGAAGTGAAGTTCCCTATCTCTATGTAACGCAGCGTAACGCTGCCTCAGACCGCCTCCTTCCCCCTTTAGCGTTACGTAATTTACGGACAACCCCTGTGTTGTGAAGTGAGGTGTCGTATAGTGCGTAGCAGAGAAATAACGAAGGAAGTGATTTAAGAGTCATAGGGAAGTGAAGTTCCCTATCTCTATGTAACGCTGCGTAACGCTGCCTCAGATCCTCCCCTCCCTCCGCCTTTAGCGTTACCTAATTTACGGATGACCGCCCTCACTGGTTGCTCCAAGCGGCGACCCGGAGAGGTGGGGAGTTAAGCGAGAAATAAAAAGCCCACCATTTACACAATTCGACTTCTTATTACGTCTCGCATAATTTTTCTATCCAAGCAAATATATTCATTTCCTTTGTAAATAATAAACAATTTACATGTTTCTGGGGTGTTTCTATGCTTCCATAATGCAAATTTTTGCCTAGAAATTAATTTTTCAAACCAACTTTTGAGTGCTCATTGCGGCTCAACCATTCGGAATAACCATGTAGTTTATTAGACAAAATATGCTTAGAATTGTCTAAAGAGCTTATTTGCGAAGTTTCCATGTTTCCTCCCCGGACACCCTGTAGTGTCGAGAGTCGTGTGCGTGCTGTGTGTGGGTGATGGCCGAGCGGCCCGTAGGGGTGGGGAGCTCCTTTGAGGGGGTGGGGGAGAGGAGGGGCGCGGGCGCGCGCAGGAGGCCGTGACTGTGACGCTGAGCACGGGGGGGAGGGGGAGGGGGCGGTGCCTCCGGTTCCTCGCACGCATGGCCTCCTCTACCCCGCCCCCACCAGCCCATCTTCACTCCGTCGAGGAAAACTTTCCACGTTATTCATCTAGAGGTCTTCAATATCTAATAATACACATATTACGATCCTTGAATTGGACGGGGTTGCGCATCAACCGGCTAAGCGCCATCTTTGAAAAAAAAAAAGAGATATGGACGCCGTCAGTTGCATTGGACCATGTTCTATACTGCGATTTTTCTAACTTTGCCCCTCAAGCCACGTCTTCACAATGGAATATGTCACGGTATTTCGCGACGTTCTCAGTCGTGCTGCCAGGTATCGCATGATCGTGACAGTATCAAATAGGGCTTGCGATCATGCGACTTTTAGCGGTATGACAGGAAGACGCGAAATGCCGTGTGACATTCCATCGTGGCCTTAGGGCTTGAGGGGCAGAGTTAGAAAAATTGCACTATAAATGTACGTAAAATTTTGGCGTCAAATCTGTAAAAATAGATATATAATTAATGAAATATGTAAACGCCATCAGTCACATCAAGGATTTTATGTTTCGCAACAACCGGCTATGTACCTAGATCTTCAAATCTGTTGCTCTCAATTTCACATTACGCAGGTAAGCGCCAAATATTTCACTCATGTTTGCGTAGTTTGGCGCTTCAATGAATGAAATAATTAAATTACAATTTTTAGACCTGAAAATTTAATAAAACTTTTGAACACGATAATCTCAAAACTTGTATGAGTCGCATAGCTGGTTGATGCATAACACCGTCCAATTATACCTGTTCGTTAATACAAAAAGAACATTCTCAACAGACTCAGATAGGAGGGTTGGGCAGAAATCATGGCAAATATTTGTAGAATATGAGTAGGGGTGGAAAATTTTCATATATGCACGTGAAAGAACAAGATATAAACTAAGTGCTTGGACATTTATCAACACACAAAAATTGAATTTGTCATATTTATTAATGTTTTTGAAATGGTCGTACTCGTTTCATGTTCGTTCTAAGGCATTTTAGAGAATACGACTTCACAAATTCGAAAAGCATTACATACTTGTAAAAGCCTGATTAGGCAGATACTCGATTACCGCACATCACATTGATCCGCACACTCAGAGGTCGTCACGTGTGTTGCTGATCACTGGCTGCTGCGCATCTTTGCAGAAACTCTCCTGCGCATCTCGCGGCTATCCGTTAAGGAAGGGCAATTCCTAGCAATTCCCTGTGACATTCCTTTCATGGTGAACAGCTCTCTTGGAGTAAGAGCGCTGCTGGAAACATGTTACATGCACTTCGCACGGCGGTAGAAGGACAACTGATTTCAAGTTGCTCTCTGTGCTAATAGACACACTTGCAGAGCTATCTGTTGATGTGAACTCACCCTACTGCAGCATTTCTTTCAAGATAGAAATGAAATTTTGCGATCCAATAACATTTCTTTTAGAAAAAATATAGTTGCCATAACTTCTGCCCCAACTCTCGTAGATTAATTTACAAATATGTCATTGGGCCCACAGTAACATATACTTGTCCTATGTGGGGTGCACTGCAAAAACATATAAATGCAAGTTAGAAGTCATTCAAAATAAGTTTTCACGACAAATATGAAAAGGTCATTGGTTTATTCGTAATGGCCAAATTTTATAAGTACTGACTGTCGATTCAATAAGTAAGTAGTTTTCAAAATTATCTAATAGTTTTTATTCATGTCTTCCATCTTCTCCATTAACTAAAGCATTTAAATGAGGCAATACTTTGTCACGCATTAAGACTCGATGTTCAAAATATATCTTTCAACCTCCTTAATTAGCAGGATGAAATTCAAACTAAAATAAAGTATTAATTTAATATTTTTTAAATTACAATGTAGGACTCTTCCTGGGTAATCTTAGAAATTATAATTCAATGTTTATTTGTTCCCGTTTATTGAATTTTGAAAATAATGTAATTGTTAACGTCCTTGAAAGACATTTGTATGAAGAGTAAATAATAGTAAAACACGAAAAACGCATCTACAATAATAATAATAATAATAATAATAATAATAATAATAATAATAATAATAATTTTATTGCTTGCAAGTAGAGTGTTATCCGGTGGCAAGTTAAAACTGCAATAACCTTAAAACAATATTTCAAATATAACCCAATAAATGATAACACAAGAAGTACTCCGAATTTTGATACAATGAAGAAACATTGAAAGTAAATAGTACAATTATACGAATATCTACATTCCAAATTATGCAGAATAATATACTATTGATACTTCTACTTGTCTTCTGCCAATGCTCGTTATAGTTTATTTGCACAATGTAATACGAATCTGAATAAATTATTTAACTACATTTTCAATATTACCTTCAAATTAATATCACTAGCCAATTAGTTATTTAAATTATTTTTAAATTTAGTAAACAAAGGAAAGAGTGCTTGGAGTATGAAAAGTTTACCTAGTATGTATGTGGGGAGATGTTATATGATGTTCCCGGTTGCGACAACTGCTGTGCTCATTAGTCCCGTTAGCGTAGTGAGTGTTATAACCCTGGAGGTGGGGGTGTTCCTCCCTGGCTGGTTGCTGAGATCCGGCGCTGACGCACACGTCCCTCCCCCTGATATCTCCTCCAGCGGGGCGTCCCCAATCAGAATGAGCTCTGAGCGACCGACGTGTCTTCCGACATGGGCTACTATCCGTCGAGTAGTCAGCGTGTGCACTGCACTTGGTCCAACACATTCATTGAAAGTTTCCAAATGAGTGCGTAAGGTTATACTCGCAGTTAGTAACCCGAAGTTCGTGTTTTCTTTTAGATGTGAAGACCGTTGAGTGTTTTTACATGCAAAGGTCAGACACGATAAGGGAACAAATTTTGACGAGTTTCCACTACTTTACGTGAATTGTATACATAGTCGAAAACGCCTTCTATTTCCTTCTTAATTCAATAGGTAAATTCAGAGTTAGGTGTAGCCAATTTTTCATACAAATTGGCTACGATTTGGGAAAGTAAAATCGTTCACTTTTCCTCTCATACTTACGAAAGGGAAAACTGAAAATCGGGTTTCTACCATTACTTTCCCGATAATTAGGTAATGATTGCATTTAGTTTTTTTTTGTGGTTGTCAACATTACAGAGGTATTTTTTGTAGATAATTCCAGAAAATGCTATGATTTTTTGAGATACTGCAAATGGAGCATGCCTGATGTTATGGGAAGCACTATCATTGTAAATTTCATTAACGGAATATTGTTTTAAAGGAGTTCTCTATAAGAAGAAGCGTCAGTAATTTTAGCAGACGTATTGAAACATTTCAGCATCAAAAGAAAGGAGATTGTTCTAACCTTTTAGGTCTGTCTGCTACCAGCAGATTTCACCACCAGTATTTGTTCATAATTCAAATTTAATGAATTCATTAATTCTTTATAACAATATATTCAACGTTCGCATAAAGAAAATTTCTCTTCCTGTGCCAAGGCATTAATAAATTATATTTTCACATTCCTTCCTTGAGTACGAATCTCAAACAATTGAAGGGCTCAGTAGAACAAGGGGCTATCCCACATTGACCTGGTTCTCAGATATTGAGGGTTTTGCTACAACTTTCCCAAGATAACGTTGTACACTTTCAAACACTTGCACTTTAAAACGCACTTACGTGTAAGTGCATACTCTATTTAAATAACACAGTACACTAAAATAATACTATTTGAAGTTATATTTAATGCTAGTAACTGAGTTTCACCAAAAATATGGGCTATCCCCTTAATCTACGAGCCTTCCAATGGAAAATAGCCTGGCGTAGGTGGCTCCACACATTCGGCATTCGCCGAGCAGCGAGCTACTGCTCGCCCGATCCCGACCAGCTGATGTGTTCGGCGAATGTTCGCTCCCTTTGATGCGTCCAAAAGACCGACACGCGGTGGGTAGGGCGAGCGCCGAATGTTCGTCACTCGGCAAATAGCAAGCAACCCATCCACCCTACTCGGGATTCGGCGAGCGGTTGCTCGCTGTTCGCCGAATAGCGAATGTGTGGAGCCGCCTTAAAAGACCGACACGCGGCGGGTAGGGCGAGCGCTGAATGTTCGTCCCTCGGCAAATAGCAAGCGTCCCATTTACACTACTCGGGATTCGGCGAGAGGTCGCTCTCGCTGTTCGGCGAACAGCGAGTGTGCGCAGCCGCCCTGAGGGTGGTGCAGGGGGGGGGGTCCTCCCAGCAGCGTGGGAGCGGCGACGCATCGTCTTCCGCGAAGCGAAACTTGGTGTCCGCGCCAGAACGGGCTGTAATCCTGGCCCCCCTCCCCTCCCCCTGCCATAATCCTTCCCGCCATCGTCCCCTTCCTCTTCCGCCCCCTGTCCCCCCCCGCCCCGCCACGCCTCGCCACGCCACGCCACGTCTTCCTGCACCGCTGCGCCTCTTCCCTCCCCGCCTCCGCCGCCGCTGCCACCGCCCCCGCTGCCGCCACCGCTACGGCAGTGCGAGCCGACCGTGTTGTCTGTCTTTCCGCAATCCGCACACCTACACGTCTGTGCCAGAGGAGCGGTCGCTTGTAGCTATACGTTGCTTCCAGCACTCCACAGGCCCCCAGGGACATCGGAAGTAGTGATGGGGCACGCCCACTAGTGTGAGCAGCAGGTGTGTGTCGCTCGGTGATAGGGGCACGTGATTAGACACAGCGGGAGTGACTCACCCACTTCTAAAACGCAAGACGCGTGTTTCGAATCGGTTGGTCGGGTTTGTGTTTTGCGTTACAACATGTGTTTGGACCTGTGGCACCACTTCCTGGCTGAATTGTGTCGACTCGGTTACACCTATGAAGTATACGCGAGTGTTTGGACTCTTTAAGTGATTGGAAAGAGTGGATGTGGCTTAGTTTTTGAAGCAGTCGTGAGTTTCGTATCGGTGAGAAAGATCTGTAGATTACGTACGGAGAGGTGTTTGGACCTGTGAGTCACCACGTCCCAGACGAATGGTGTCGACTCGCTTATCTCCATGAAGTCTACGCGAGTGTTTTGACTCTTTAAGTGATTGAACAGAGTGGATGTGACTGTATATTTCTCTAAGAAGCAGGGTTCGTGTTTCGTGTCAGTGAGAGAGATCTGTAACATATTTGTAGATTACGTACGGAGAAGTGTTTGGACCTCTGACACCACATCCCTGTCGAACGGTGTTTTCTCCCGTACCTGTGCGAAGCCTAAGGTAGAGTCTCGAATCAGAGTGGGTTGTGGTAAACGGACGCATTGAGACGAAGTTGTCTTGTCGCCCACACCTTGTAAACAGTACGAGTTTCGTAAAGAGCGGGTTGTGTGGATTACACTCTGAGATCTATACGGACCTTCTTATCAGCGAGGGGATGTATACATCACGAACACGTCTGAGGTTTGGCCGCTGACACACATGGTCACGTCAGTGTATTCGAGGTGCCGCGACATACCGTTGAAAATCCGCGCTCCTCGACAGAACCTTCTAGTCGCGCAGTGCAGACGTTTTACATAACCTGACGTCCTCCTTTGCCAACGGCGGGTGCCAGTATTTTGCTCGTCTCATTAGCGAGTTATGAGCGCGGGTTACGTGTGAAGTGGTGGTTGGAATGCGAAGTCCACACACGACCGTCGGCGGGACGTGACAATTGTCGCCCGCGAGGGGTCACGTGATTGTGGTTTATGTCTCGAAAGCTTGTTGCGTTCCATTAGTAAGGAAACTCGGAACCTGCTTTTCTAAACGCGGCCGTTCTTTTCATATGTTTCCCGAATGTTCGCGCGTTTGTCCTAATCGCCTCACGGGTCCGATATGTTTCGTTGAGGGTTACGAAACTGACAAAAGAGTTCGAGATTTTTGGCAGCGATAGTTTGTTGTGCTCTATTAGTAACGAAAGTCGAAAACTGCTTTTCTGAACACGGCCGTTCTTAATCTACTTTCTGACTATTCGTACGCTCGTCCAAACAGTCCCACGGGTCCGGTATGTCTCAATGCACGTCCTGACTGGTTGAGAGTTATGAAACTGACAAAAGAGTACGAGATTTTGGCTGAGACAATAGATAGGACAGTGCTATCATATTTCGTTTCAGGTAACAAGAATGACATATCGGTGAAATTCGCTTTATCTGAGTGAGGTTTATAAGTGCAAACTGTTAACAACTGGAAAGTGAGAGTAATGTTTTACTTCGCCCTTTTATTGACATTTAAATAATAAAACGATATCAAACTATCCCGGGAAGGTTCTCTAATTACTAATATTTATTTGCAATATCGCTTATTGCTCTTCCATTAACTGATTTTTTGGCTCTATTACGTAGGACGTGCCCTTCACTTTGCCGTCTGTTTTGGCACCTGCCCTGACCGGAAATTCGTTGTCTGGCAACACGAAACTGCCCGCCGCCACGTGGTCTAAGGACTGGAAACCGAGCAGCCGTTGAACTCACCCTCCCAGAGCCCGGGCCGGCGCTGCTTCGAGTGCCCTCGTGACCGGGCGGCGAGACTCCGCGCTCGGCCCCGTGCGTCGTCGACTTCAACTGTTCTCCGCGCATGCGCAACGTAGCGCTCCTCGGGTCGCGACGCAATAGCGGCGGGAACCGTTCCCTCGACTTTAACCGACGGAATTCCCGCGCTTTCGATTCCTTTCTGCTCTCTATTTCCAAATGGGGCGTTTTGAAATGAATGTGCCAATGTAAAAATACCGAAGACAACGAAAGGGAACTTAATATTATAAAATGTATTAATCATGAGAGCACAAATGATTGCTACGAGAATTTTTTTTTTTAATTTCGTAACTGCACAAATTATTACACAAATAAAGTAGTTGTTACATATATTCACTATGAAACTAGATACAAATGTACAAACTGTTCATAATACCGACAAATCCACATTACAATTTGCCGGCAAAACCGGGTTGTAAAATATACTATTTCGAGTTACCCGCTTGCAATTGAGGGGTGATGTGTGAAAGGTGGAAATGAAATAGGGGCACGTTATGGGAAAGGAACTAACGTTTTTTTATATTTTAGTCGAAATATTTGTCATCAATTTATAGATATATTGAACGCAGAATACTCATATAAGAAGGAACCATTATATCGATTATAAATTTTCGATCGGAATATTTGTGAATTTTAAAAATGAATGCAGATATTTAGAGAGACGTATATAAATAGTATATAGAAAGCAATACATCGAAAAAATTCGTATTAAAATATCCATATAAGGGAATATAGATCACGGTAGTTAGGTATACCGATAATAAATTTTAAGAAATTTTCGTTTCGTTTCGTGGTATCTTAAATAAAACAAAAACACAAAATTTTAGAATAACGATATAACGAGACCGTATCGAGAAAATTCGATATTAAAAAAAACATCGATGGCCCCGTATAAGAATACGGCTAATTAGAACAATCGATACATCGCTCGGGGCCGCCGCGCGTGTTGGGACACTGTGGGCTCCACCCGTAGCGCGTGGCACGTGACGACGACGCGGGGGGGGGGTGTTGCGTGGCGGAGGTTGAGGCCGCCGCCAGTGTTGCGTCACGAGCTTCCACCGGTGGCAGAGGCCTCTCCTAGTGGCAGCGGCCAGGGCGCTTCGGCTATCCCTCGGAACTACACGAGGCGACAGTAGGGGCGCTAGTGTTCCGCTGTGCCGTGTTTTTTTCTTTGTGTGGTGAACTTCGCACGATATAAAACTTCCAAAATTTGTGGGAAATTTTGAAACGCGCGATAATAAATTATATTTTACAATCACATGTACGTGAAAGAATCGTGGATTTACAAAGAGCGAACATGGACGCGGTCTTTTTCACTGGGCGAGTCTACTTACTGCGTTAGAGTGCTAAAAAAAGAGAGCGCAGTTGAGCGTGTGTCGGAGAGAACGTATTCTAGAGCAGGAGTGGAGAGCGCAAAGAAAGAGCTGTCAAACGAGACCAAGTGGGTCGGAGCGCGTAGTACAAAATCATTCGAGAGCGCATTTAGAGATACTTCAACAAGAGCGCGTGTCGGAGCACGAAGTGCGAGTTGATTAGAGAGCATAAAAAGAGAGTGTATGAATGGCATTGCTTGTTTGAGAGTACTGAAGGCAATTCGAGAGCAAAAATTTAGAGTAGCTGGACGAGACCACGTGTGTCAGTGCGCGAAACGGAGAGCCAATCCGAGAACAAATAGAGAGCAGCTGAACGAGAGTGTCATAACGCGGACTGTGAGTAGGGTGAGTGCGCAGACAGAGAGCAGTTGATCGAGAGCGCGTGTAAGAGCTCGAAGAGAAAGCTAATCCGAGAACGCTAATAGAGTGACTAAACAAGAGAGCGTGTTTGTCGGAGTGCGAATCGAAGAGCAGGTGTGCAGAGTGCAAATTCGTGAGCATCTAAACGAGAGCGCGTGTCGAAGGGCGAAGAGGAAGCCAGTCGGACTACGAAATTAGAGGGCAGCTCAACGAAAGTGCGGAGCGCAAGCTTGTTCGAGAGCAGGTGCAGATATCGCTAATTGGAGAGCAGCTCAATGCGAGCCAGTTCGGGAGCAGGTGTAGAGATCGCCAATTGGACAGCAGCCGAGTGCAAGCCAATTCGAGAGCAGGTGCGGAGAGCGCGAATTGGAGAGCAGCTGAGTGATACCACGGATTGCGAACCAATTCGAGAGCAGGTGCAGAGATCGCCAATTAGAGAGCAGCTGAACGAGAGCGGGGAGTACGAGCCAATTCGAGAGCAGGTGCGAAGATCTCCAATTCGAGAGCAGCTGAGACCGCGGAGCGCGAACCAATTCGAGAGCAGGTGCGGAGACCGCCCACTAGAGAGCAGCTGCGCGGGGGGCGCGCGCGAGCGAGCGGGAGCGATGCAGCAGTGGGAGGAGCGTCGCCGGCAGCGGCGCCGGCAGCTGCAGCATCTGCAGCTGACGCACCTGCAGGTGCAACGGCGCCTGCGCGCCACGGCGCTCGCCCTCGCCGCCCTCGCGGCCGTCGCGCTGCTCGCCGTCCTCGCCTTCCTCGCCGCCGCCGTCCTCACGCACGCGGCCGCGCGCTGACCCACCCCTTCCCCCCGCGAGGACGGACGGCACCCTCCGGCGCGCCACAGGAGCAGCAACGGAGGCCGAGGAACGAGTGCGATTGAATATTCACCTCCGCACGTCCTGTCCTACATTGTGATGTTGCAGCGCAGAAGAAGTTCGAAACAGTGCGGTTGTGTGCTCCGCCCCGTCTAGTGCTTCCATCTAGTGTTTAGGTCTCTTTCCTATACTGTGTCCTACATGTGACCGCAAAGTTCTGTGCTCTATTTTCTGGCTGTGAAGTAGCAACGAAGGGCGAGCGAAGAATTGCACTAGAATTCTTGTCTCCATACGGACTGTCCTACAGTGTGATGTTGCAGCGCAGAAGAAGTTCGAAAGAGTGCAGTTGTTTGTTCCGCTCCTTTTAATCCTTCCATGTAGTGTTCAAGTCTCTGCCCTGTACCTGAGCACAAGTTTTGCCTTTCATTCTCTGGCTGTCGAATAGCAAGGAAGTGTGAGCGAAGAATTGCAGTAGAATTCTTTTGTCCGTGTGTACTCTCCTACCAACTCTCCTACGAGTGTGATGTAACGAAGAAGAAAGTTCGACAGAGTACTGTTGTGTGCTGCGACCCATCTATTGCTTCCATATAGTGTTCAGGTCTCTGTCCTTCATGTGGCCGCAAGGTTCTGTGCTCTATTTTCTGGCTGTGAAGTAGCAACGAAGAGCGAGAGAAGAATTGCGGTATAATCCTCGTCTCCGTGCGTACTCTCCAAAGCATGTGATGTTGCAGCGCAGAAGTTGGACAGAGTACTGTTGTGTGCTGCGACCCTTCTAGTCCTTCCATCTAGTGTCCAGGTTTCTGTCCTACACTGTATCTTATACGTGACCGGAAGTTCTATGCTCCATTCTCTGGCCGTGAAATAGCGGCGAAGAGCGAGCGAAGAATTGGGGTAGAATTCTCGTTTTCCTGCGTTCCTTCCTAGCAACTCTCCTTCGAGTGTGATGTTGCAGCGCAGAAGAATTTCGTCCTGTTGTCCTGTTGTATGATGCGGCCCTTCTAGTGATGAGGTCTCTTTCCTATACCGTGTCTTACACGTGACTGCAAGTTTCGTGTTATAATTTCTGGCTGTGAAGTAGCACCGAAGAGCCAGCGAAGAATTGCAGTAGAATACTTGTTTCCGTGCGTACTCTCCTGCCAACTCTCGTACGAGTGTGATGTGGTGGAGCAGAAGAATTTTGACAGAGTGTTGCTGTGTTCTGCTACCCATCTAGTGCTTCCATCGATCATTCAGATCTCTTTCCTATACGTGATTGCAAGTTTTGTGTACCATTCTGTGCGGCAGTGAAGTGGTAACGAAGAGCAAGGTCTAACTAAATGCTCTTATTCGTTCTTCAAACTACTCTTGTGGAGTGTTTATCCTGCAAGACCTGCGTGTTGTCCTCTGACTGTGTAGTTGCAACGCAGAATGAATTTCGTTAGTGTGCTGTTATGTACTTCGTAAGTCCTGCAGTCTACAATTCAATTCGCAAATCGTTTATCTCACATGCAAGTGCTGCGTGCACATAGTGTCTGTAACTGTAGGATTGTGCAGTGAATCAACGTAAAACGAAGTTCGATAAGTGCTGTGATGTTATTCGTCTCACATAATGCTGTCAAATAAAATTCAACTCGAAATCTTTTGTAATACACATCACCCTAAGTGCTGTATGTTCTAATAACTAAAATTTCGAAACATCGAGAGTGACAGTTGCAACGTTTAGCAAAGTCCGATAGTGCTTTCGGGGGATCTGTCCTACATTGTGTTGCTATCTAGAAATCAACTCTTCGCTAACATACATTGTTGCAAGTGCGCTTTATGGGCTGTAGTGCAAGATATTCAGCAAAGTGCGATTCAGTATTGTGTTGAGTTCCTACTCCCTACCGTCGCTGTTTTTCAACCCGTACCTGCTCTTTTTTTAACGTAACCGAAAGTCCAGCTCAGTGGCAGTAGCGTGGCAAGCAGAACGAAGTCCAATACAGTGACGTGTTGGATCTGTCCCTTCTAGTGGCACCACTCTTTCGTGATTCACCTGCCCATCGTGCCTACACTCCTCTACCTGTAGTGTACAGTGATTAGCAATCAAGAAGGTGCGATACAGAACAGTGTTGTGTTCTGTCCCTCCTAGTGTCACTTCATTTCAACTCTCAACTCCTCCGTAATCACGTGCTGCATACACTCCAACTGTAGAGAAGCACGACCAACGCAGAACCAAGTTTGCTAGAGTGAACGTGCGAAGTGCGATACAGCATCTTTTTGTGTTCTGTCCCACCTAGTGTCGGTATACCTGCAACACTTTCGAAATACACGTGGTGCGTACACTCCAACCGTAGAGAAGCACGACCAACGCAGTAGCAAGTTTGCTAGAGTGACCGTGCAAAGTGCGATACAGTATCATTTTGTGTTGTATCCCACCTAGTGTCGCTATACCTGCAACACTTTCGAAATACACATGGTGCGTTCACTCTTAACTGTAGAGAAGCACGACCAACGAAGACCCAAGTTTGCTAGAGTGAACGTGCAAAGTGCGATACAGTATCGTTTTGTGTCCTGTCCCACCTAGTGTCGCTATACCTGCAACACTTTCGAAATACACGTGGTGCGTACACTCGTAACTGTAGAGAAGCACGACCAACGCAGAACCAAGTTTGCTAGAGTGAACGTGCGAAGTGCGATACGGTATCGTTTTGTGTTCTGTCCCACCTAGTGTCGCTATACCTGCAACACTTTCGAAATACACGTGGTGCGTACAGTAGCACGACCAACGCAGAACCAAGTTTGCTAGAGTGACCGTGCGTGAAGTGCGATTCAGTGCCGTGTTGCGCTGCGTCCCCGACAGTGGCGCTGCCCTCTCAAGATCCAGGAGGCGGCCGCTGGTGGTCCGCCCGCAGTGTGGAGCAGCCCCGCCCGCCCGCGTGCGGGGGCATGTGGGCGGCGGGGGGCGGGGCGGGGGGCGGGGTGGGGCGCGGGGCGACGGTGCGGCGTGTCAAGCAGGAGGCGAGGCAGCGCCGCAGCCACGCCACGCCGCCCGCCACGCCGCCCGCCACGCCCCCGCCCTACCGCCCGCCACCGCCCTCGCCCGCGCTCGCCCCCGCCCACGCCCTCGCCCTCGCGCCCGCGCTGCGGCCCAGGCTGCTGGCAGGTGAGGCACGCCCTCTGCGCGGGGGCTACAGGCCGGCGTAAAATACAGTCGGACCTCTATATGTCGAACCTCTCTATATCGAACCTCCCTATATCGAAATTCTCTATTATTCGAATTATTTTTCTCTGTATGTCGAACTTCTGTGCATCGAAGTTCCCTGTATCGAAATTCTCTATTAATAGAATGATATTCTCTATATCGAACCTCTCTATATCGAACCTCCCTATATCGAAATTCTCTATTAATCGAATTATTTTTCAGTATAAGTCGAAGCTCTGTATATCGAACCTACTTTTATCGAAATTCTTTATTGATCGAATTATTTTTCTCTGTATGTCGAACTTCTATATATCGAAGTTCCCTATATCGAAATTCTCTTTTAATCGAATTATATTTCTCTATACGTCGAATCTCTCTATATCGAACCTCTCTGTATCGAACCTCCCGGTATCGAAATTCTCTATTCATCGAATTATTTTTTCTCTATATGTCGAACCTCTCTGTATAAGGATTCTCTATAAATCGAATTATTTTTTTATGTTCTCTGTATAGTCCGTTTAAAAACGTCTCTATGTATCGAAAATTATTTTTGTACATCGAATTCATTTCCTGACTCCTTTTTTGTTTATGAAGTAAAAATGTACATTATATACTACTATAAATTATGTTCAACAATTCCGCAGGGATCGGACCCGTGGCCGAGATCGCTAAGCCAGTAGTGCCGTAGTGATCTCGGACCGAAGGGTCGCGGGTTCGAGTCCCGACTTGGGACTTGGTTGTATGTGTTCGTTCTTTAACCCCCTATCATCACCATATCGTTTTATCCTCATACCATAACGTTAAATCCAATAGTAGTCGTTAATGACCCAGTACTTGATGCGACCTTAAATTTTTTAAAAATCCGTAGGACTTTCGATTGAAACGATTTTCATGTTACAGACGAAATGTTTCAGTGGTTGAACAAGTGTGAACTACATTTTGAAAGGGATACATCTTATGTGCAACAAGACAGCTTTTTTAAAATTTCAATTCAATAATTTAGTCACATATGCAGTACTAATTTCGTATTACTACTCATAAATATGTGGTACGAGTGTTTGAAACATTTGTTAAATATTTATTGTTAAATTTTCCATTTCACCAATTGTTTCCAATTTTTTAAAAGCATTTGCAAAAATTTAACAATTATTTCTGTATATCGAAGTTTATATACAGAGTGAGTCACTTAACGTTAGCACATCCTGTAATTTTTGAACTATTGAAGTTACTGCAATGCATTTTTCACGGAAGTGCATAAAGAAATAGGGCTAATTGATGTAATATACGTTATTTATCTCATATTTTTTAGAGATATTGAGGCAGCTTTGTTTTGTTTTCAAGTAGAACTATATTGTAGTCTATCATGACGTGCGTAAAAAGACGAATCAAGTGATATTCATGTTGTCGAACGTTAGATCAGCATTCTTTTGAGTAATTTTGATTTTTTGCGACTCAAATTTAACGGATATTTTGAATGTAACAGTCCGCTACCCAAAGTCAAGCAGCCTCTCTCCCTGCTGACGGGCACTCGGGGAGTTACAATATCCTCTTGAGCACGAGTCGCAAACAATTTAAATGACTAAAATTATGCTTCTCTAATATATGACAATGTGTATATCATTGGTTTCTTCGTTTTACGCTCGTCATGATGGATGAAAAATATGTGTAGCTCCTTTTGAAAAAACAATGATACCTCAGTATCTCGAAAAATACTAGTGATAAAATTGAAACGAATACATACATCAGTTAGCCCCATTCCCTCATGCACTTCCGTGAAAACTGCATTAACTTCAACCGTTCAAGAACGGCAGGAGATGATAAAGTTACATGACTCATACTGTATAGAAACTTCGATACTTAGAAATAATTATGAAATTTTAGCAAATGCTTTTAAAAAATGTGGAAATATTGAGTAATAGGGAAAATTTGAAAATAATAACTAAGAAATGTTTTAATCATTCGTACCACATAATTATGAATAGTAACATGGAATTAATATTGCATACGTACCTGACTAAATTATTGAATTGAGATTTAAAAAAAACCAGTTCTTGTTGCACATAAGATGCACTCCTTTCAAAATATTGTTCGCACTTGTTCAACCACTGAAGTATAGCATATCATCGAAGTCGAAAAGATGTCGCTTCAATTAAATGCAATTCTTAATCCTCCTGGGCTTCATTGTTGCTGGGCATTGCCGTGTGACGCCGGGCGGGGTCGAGCAGGACAGGACGAGCGGGCGGCGCGGGAAGTATTTTTATTCAATTACACAAATCAGTTAATGATACATTAAGGTAGCTGATGCGCTCAGAGGAATTTTTTTTGTTGCATTCCCAGATTTATCTGATCATTTGTGCCTCGACTCGCTTTTAAAACTGATGCCAAAAATTGACATTTTATGACGTGCCTTGAAAGCACCGCTTTTACTAGTGGTTCTCCAAAAAATATTTTATTTCTATAAATATGTTCGTTTTCTTCTTTTACCTTTTTGAAGCGGATAATTTGGAGAACTGATTCATTTTAATTGTAGCAGAGGCTCACTAAACCATTTGCCAACTGTAAATGGTTCAACACAAAATCAATATTTGATATTAATTATGTAATTGACAGTAATATTAATAAATTGTAGCATTATAACCAATGTAATTGTAACATTATATCCATTATATTCAAATTATAGCATTATTAGGTAGCTCTGCGCCGAACCCCACCCTTCAAAGGGGAATGATTACCACCATCGCCCGCGGTAAAAAATCATGCACTACACTTGCGGGACCAACGACTTTAGCAGTTGACACGCCCGAAACCTCTAATCAATCGATCAAAACCACATTCCAACGGAAGAGGAACAACCGAGATATAACATTCACTACACTTACAGGAATCAAGAGCGTAGCCGTTGGCGTGGCCGGAAACATCACCCAATGAATCGAACCGCAGACCTCCCTGTGAGATGCGCCCAGGTGCCAACAACAAACCTCAGCCCAGCTCTCGCAGGAACTGTGTGTGTGTGTCTGTGTGTGTTCGGACCGAGGGGGAATTGGAATCTGTTATGCATCTACCGACTATGCGACATCATACAACATTTAAGATAATAGTGTTCAAAGATTTATTAAATTTTATGCTGTAAAAATTGTAATTTAATTATTTCACTCACTGAAGCGCCAAACTACACGAACATGAGTGGAATATCTGGTGCTTACCTGCATAATGTGAAATTGAGAACAGCAGATTTGAAGATCTAGGTTTATAGCCGGTTGTTGCGAAACATTGCGCTTGATGTGACTGATGGCGTTTACGTTTTTCATTAATTATGAGGTTATTTTTACAGATTTGGCGCCAAAATTTTGCGTACACTTAGAACGTGGTTCAATGCAACTAACGGCGTCCATATCTCATTTTTTTAAATGGCGCTTAGCCGGTTGATGCACGAAACCGTCCAAATTGTGACGTGATCTGCTGGTGGAGTCCCGCATCTTGACTTCCGCGACCTCCCCGGCGCCAGATCGAAGTGCGGTGCGGGTTGGGCGGAACAGAAGGCGTTTCTCAGTCACGTGGCCCGCCGCGGCGCCATTGTTCGCCGCATCTTGATCCTCGCAATCTGCCATCGCAGCCGCGCGCTCTCCTTCGCCCCTAGCGGCACAGATTTGGCGCCAAAATATTTGCGTACACTTAGAACACGGTCCAATGCAGGCGGTTTGGCGGTTGCGATGGTGTGGCGGTTAGCGTAACGGACTGCTGTACCCAAGTTGGCGGGTTCAAACCCGATCGAAGCCGTGGATTTTTAAGGTCGAAAAAATCCTTCGTACGCGTTTCTTCCAAAGGGAAGTAAAGCCGGCTAACTCATGTTAGTAGATTTACTTGCATGTAAAAGATCCTCAAGCCTAAATGAAGCCTTTGAGCTAAATTCAAATCGCCTGTTTCGTCGCCCGAAATAATACCTTCTTTCTCCGCTAGTTGGTGAAAGGAGCGTAGCGAAATTTGCGTGGTCAGACGGAAGAGCAGGCCTGAGTCTCACCACGTAAAATAAGGCATCAATTCAATTCAATGCAACTGATGGCATCTATATCTCATTTTTTCCAAAAACGGCGCGTAGCCGGTTGATGCACGACACCGTCCGATTGGGCTGCGCGGCACGTGCGGCGGCGGCGCGGACGCTGTTGGCGCCCAACGTGGGGCGCGACCTCGGGGGGACGGACGTGACGGCGGCAGCAAGTACTCCACGCGCCCCCTCCTCCGCTCCCCCGGCGGCGGCTCTCGGCTTGCAGGACGCCTCCAAATACATTCAAGAGGGGAAAGATAACCACCATCGCCCGCGATAAAAAAGAATGCACTACACTTGCGGGACCAACGACTTTAGCAGTTGACGCACCCGAAACCACTAATCAATCGATCAAAACCACATTCCAACAGAAGAGGAACAACCGAGATATAACAGGCACTACACTTACGGGGCTAAAGAGCGTAGCCGTTGACGTGACCGGAAGCATCACCCAATGAATCGAACCGCAGACCTCCCTGTGAGATGCGCCCAGGTGCCAACAACAAACCTCAGCCCAGCTCTCGCAGGAACTGTGTGTGTGTGTCTGTGTGTGTTCGGACCGAGGGAGAATTGGAATCTGTTATGCATTAAGCGGCTATGCGACATAATGCGACACTTTTGAAATAATAGTGTTAAAAGGTTTTATTAAATTTTATGCTATAAAAATTGTAATTTAATTATTTTACTCATTGAAGCACCAAACTACACGAACATGAGTGGAATATCTGGCGCTTACCTGCATAAAGTGAAATTGAGAACAGCAGATTTGAAGATGTAGGTTTATAGTCGATTGTTTCGAAACAAAACCCTTGATGTGACTGATGGCGTTTACATTTTTCATTAATTACGAGGTTATTTTTACAGATACACTCAAGGGCGGCCTTTTGCTTATTGCGGAATATGGACCTTTTTATAGGATTTAGATGACGTAACTTGTTTGTTTTGTTTTCTTGTTTAAGGTCGCATCAATTACTAGGTCATGAGCGACCACTATTGGATGTAATGTTATGGTATGAGGATGAAACGATGTGGTGATGGCAGGGGTGAAAGGATGAACACATACAACCACGCCCAAGGCTGGACTCGCACCCGCGACCCCACTCCGACATCACTATGGAACACTCTTAGCGATCTCGGCCACGGGCCCGACTGTGACGTATTTTGTTAGTTTCATTATTTCAGATTTCCGGTCGCGCCTATAACTATTGTCATTAGTTCCGTTTCGCCGCATTCAGAATACAAACTTAAACGTAAAGTAAATGCGAAACCTAGAAATGTGTTATTAAGCGAGACCATTCACAATGCCTTGACGTAATCGTAGACGTAAGTCCATAAACTTAAAGAGTTCGCAAGCTCCAAGCCTTTACGTTAAGTTAACGTCGGAATTCTACCGAAGACCAATCAGAGAGCATCACGGAAATTCGATTTCAGATTGTGTTCAGGTAGTGTGTGGTTATGTCATTGTAGAGAAACAGTTTACGAACGGTTTTAATGCGTGTTTAATGTAAAAAAAAATTGTCCACATGCAATGTAATAATTTGGGCAATTTTTCGTGTGACTTTAACCTGCCATGACAAATAATCTATATTCAACGAATTACTCGTGAATTTGGTACAAGAGGAACCAATCGATCAATCATGGAAGATTGATTTTGAAATAAGCCCCTTTCGAGATAGTTTCGGTAGGTCGATGACCAGGTTTGAAAATAATCTATGTCTCGGCTCTCATGTCGGTCGTAGCGTGTACTATCTTCACGCCACTCTAAGAAACTTCTAATTCTATCTTGAATGCTGAGTCTCCGCACGACAGTTTTATCGCATTGTATCGTCGCTATCTCGTGAGGGGAAAGAAAGGCGCGCGCAGATTCGGTATCGCGTGGAACGAGCACTTCGCACTTCTCGCCAGTGGCTCGTGATGGCGAACGACGTGCGTCGTCTATCGCAACACTGCGCGAAAGTGGCACTGCAGCAAACACTCACGGATGTTCGTGTTGACGTGACAACGTACACACTTCGCGTACTTTCGGATACATTTTGTTATCTTTCGTTGTTCCTAGTTATACTGTCATTTGAAGTGGAAAATGTTGAAATGAAAACTGTCAGATTTCTTTAAGAAAGATTAGGATTTTGAACTAACTTATAAATATTTTATTTCAAATCTACAATGTTAGGTAAGAACTTGGAAGTTCAAATGTTTCTCAAAAATAAAAAAAATACAATTACGCGGCAGATGTGGGATCAGATCAAGGTTATGGCGACAGGCAGGTAATGAATTGAATATTGTAACGTACTTCGATTTTAACATTATTATTTTTATATTAATCTTTTCAAAACTTATCAAGTTATCACATTAGTCGCGGATTCTGACATACAACATTAACCGTCTTACCAGTTGCAAGCGTACTAGAAATTCTGTACAGAATTACGATTATTAGAAGTTCTGTGGAAAATAAAAATTACTATTGAACTGATGGCAACTACAATGAATTATCAGCCTTTTCTCTTTTAAAAACAATCAAATTCAACATTTATTGCTATTATTTCACACAGTATTCGAGATCTCGTGAATTAAATGATTGAATTTTCTCTCTGAATACAGAAATGTACCGTACGGTCTTTATCAAATAATGTTCGTAAGCTTACGATAATTCTAAGATGGTTTTCTTCTGAAATGGTTCCCACGTCCGGTGCTGTCCAGTTGATGTTTTGTGTTACTGTTTTTGGCTTATTGTCCGAATAAATTCCGAATACCCCCCCGGAATGTCTCTGATTATTTGATCTCTTAAGTAATTTAATATATTATAGTGACGCGAGTGGCCCTCGCTAGGTTTCATATGAAACCTCTGCTCGCGACTATCTCAATAAACTTGTTAATATTTTTCTACCAAGCTACGGAAGTATCCTAACATAAACCCTTCGGAAAATGCGATGTCTTTTTAAATTAAATGAACTAAATTTACTAACACGCGAATCACAAAAATCACAATTAAAATTTAAGATTTATATGCTTCTGAAATTTAATTCTATTCTATGTCATTTTATAAAGATTAACCATCATCTATTCGCCTCAATATCTTTTACCAAATAACCCAGATTACAATGAAAACTATCTTTGATAGATATCGCTTATCATTTGATGTTCACAGCTCCACAGCTTTTTATGAGACTGAGAAAATGTTACTTTCCACAAAACCAAGACTTCCAAAGCCTACACGTTTGTAGCGTCTCGGTTTGACAACCTCGCCGTGACGAAATGTCATAGTTTATAGTGCCTTGACATGGAACATGGAATCTCTATATTCATTGACACGTTACCTTAACAACGTCTATTCTTTGTCTCCGTAACGTTCCGAATACGTATGATTTCCTTGTAATGGCAGGCTTGATACCATTATTTTGATGCCAGATACCGTGGGATCTTTTGTTATACATACCTACATTTATTCGAACTGCAATTAGGTATGACCCGGTGGCAGTTGATTAACAATAATTACTATACTAATAACAACATAATAAAAGAGTACAATACAAAACGATGCAATAATCATACTATCTTTAATGTTAAGTGTTATAAGAATTATTTCAAATCTACTATGATATGCAACAATTATATGTTGGTGACTATTTCACTCATGTCTGTCCGCGTCGTAAGTAGCCAATGGTAAGCCTGGATATATTCAAATTAAACCAATCCCAGATGTTTATCGCCATCAGCTTGTTTACCTTTTTTTATCGCTGTAAAACCTTTGTTTACCTTTTAGAGATAACGATAGCAATTGTTTCACCTCCAAAATAGCTCTTGTGCATCAATATAATATTAAAATGTGTGGTTTTGGTAATGTTTAAAACTGAAATAGAATCTATTATTAAAGATTCAGTGCCGAAAAACAGCGAAAGGTACGGAAAAAGTGTGTAAAAGAAATTTCAAGAATTTTGTCAAGATAGAAAATACAAATGGACAGCACAAACTACAAATGAAGAAATTACACATGTTTTAGGCAATTAATATTCAAAGATAAGATTGTGAAGAGTACAAAGAATATGCCATCAAAACTACGTGGAACGTTACAACCAAAATTATTCAGGAAAATATTTTAATGAGTACACACGTGTGTTCAATCCATTCGAAAATGACAAATTCCGCTGCTAATTCATCTTGTACATCTTCCATTTCAAATGCTTCTATGGAAGACCAAGACTTGGAAACCAACTTCCTACAACTCTTAATAAATGTTCTTGTCAGTAGCCTTGTTATAATTGTTTTCCGAAACTTTTATTACCATAAAATTGAAACATATTTGAAATCATTTTCTGCATTAAACTGTTATTCAAATGTTACTTGATTATACGTTATTCCAGGAGGCAGTGATAAGTCGGACCTGAATGAAAGTTTTTCATTTTTCGATTGTAATTTTGAGTAATATTTCCCTTGTTCGTAATTCCTGTGATTTAAATTATCCTTTCAAATCATGTAATGTGTTTATTCGTGAAATAGTCACACTAAATATCACTCGAAGTGCTGTGCTAGCCGGTAAATTCACTCCTCGCTACGCGAGTCGTGAATTTACCGGCTAGCACAGCACTTCTCGTGATATTACTTATGATAATAAAAATCACCAACCGCGGGTAAACTGTTCCAATTTCTAATCGCTGTTAGAAAATGAGAATTTCCCACGATCTGAATTTTGTTTCCTTGTTCGAATTTTGTGGATGTGATCACTTCGGTCTAAATAATTTCGATTTTACAGTCTAACCTGAATTTCCTTCTATGCTGGCTGACCTACGTACGATTTATAAAGTGCACAAAGCCTCGCTCTTGTTATTCTCGTTTGTAGAGGTTCCTTCGACTTTTTTATTAAGTTAGTTCAATATTTAAACTTATTCGCTTTCCTCCGTATTCTATCTAGGTTTTTCCGGAGAGACTTTTTGTACGGATCCCAACATGCTACTCCGTATTTCATGAGAGAGCGAACTAGCGAAATATATGCTAATTCTTTGGCGTATGCAGAACTTTTCTTTAGAATTCGCAAGGACAAAATGCAAAGACTTCCACGTTTTTCTCACTCTCGAAAATATCGTATATAGCTTTCGTTAAGGTCCCCTGGAGATGAAATTAAGCGCCTGTGGATCGTCTACACCTCTGCAGCACCTTCAGCGTGCTTTGTGCTTGGCATGGTGTGTGGGTTTGCCAGCTCCCAACTTCACCTAAGAAGTGCATTGTGTGCTCGTATACTGATATATCAATGTTTTACTTTGAATGCACTGTGTGTGCGTTGTGTGCTGTGGGATCATCGGCGCCTGTGCCTAGCCTAATGCGTTATGCTTTGTGTGCTGTGGGAATGTGGATACTGCGAAGTACGCTATGGGCTCTTTGTGTGTTTCACCTAAGGATTGTGTGATTTGTGTATTGCATGCTTCGCATTAGCTCTGTGACCTTTGTGTAAAGCGTTCACCGTGTGCATTGAGTACTGTGTGCTTAATGACATTTGTCTAAAGCACTCACCTTGTGCTTTGTGAGCTAGAGTTCTTTGTGCCTTGTGTGCTGTGTGACCTTTGCCTAAAGTGCTTACTATGTGCTTTGTGTGTTTGAGCGCTTTATATGGTGTGTGCTTTGCGTGATCTTTGTGTCTGAGGCTCAAGCATTAGCTGCGTGCTGTGCGTGCTCGAACGATTTGTGCCTGGCCGAAGCGCTGGCTGCGTGCTTTGCGCGCTCGAGCGCTTTGTGTCTGGCCGAAGCGCTCGCTGTGTGCTTTGCGTGCTCGGGCTCTTGTGTCTGGCCGAAGCGCTCGCCGTGTGCTTTGCGTGCGTGCTCGAGCGCTTTGTCTCTGGCCGAAGTGCTCGCCGTGCGCTTTGCGCGCTCGAGCGCTTCGTGCGCTCGAGCGCTGTGTGCCTGGGCGAAGCGCTGGCTGCGTGCTTTGCGCGCTCGAGCGCTGTGTGCCTGGCCGAAGCGCTGGCTGCGTGCTTTGCGCGCTCGAGCGCAGTGTGCCTGGGCGAAGCGCTGGCTGCGTGCTTGGCGTGCCGCGCGTGACCGGCGCTGGGGCCGTGTGTGTGTTGCAGGGCCGGCGGACGCCGCCTCCACGCAGAGCCCCTACAAGCCCCCTCCGCCTCCCAAGCCCCTCCCCTCCGCCCCCTCCTCCGCCCCGTCCTCCGCCCCCGGCGGCGGCAGCGGCAGCGGCGGCGCCGCGCCCAGCCCCCCGCCGCCCTACCGCATGCCGCCCTTCCCGCCCCTCGACGCCCCCGCCCCCGCCCCCGCCCCGCCCATCCCGGGCCAGGCGCCCGACGCCGCCCCCGCACCCGCCGCCCCCGCCGCCGCCGCCGCGCCGCACCACGGCCTGCATACGCACTCCAGCAAGTTCCCGGTGAGTAGCTCCTCAGCAACGCCTTTTTTTTTGCTTTTCCCCTCCGCAGTACCCCTGAGGAGGCGGGAGTTTATTTTCCTTAAATTCTATACAGTAGGCGTAGTACACCTTGCGTCTTAAGCAGCTGAGAAGGACAGATTTTTGTTTATCTAACTAAAATTAACTAAAACTAACTTAATTTTAGCTAAAATCTAATTTTCTAATTACTAAAGTAGCACATTGGCATACCTAACTTAAACGAAAATATTCATTATTTTATTTATCTTAATCCTAAGTAAAACTTTTCTAGAAATTGTAAGTGAAATTGAAACTGAAATGTTCCTCAGCAACGCCTTTGTCATGGGTAATATACAGGGAGCGGATTTCTATGATTTTGCAATTTTTTTAATCCGTCGTTATTACGAATGGAGGGAGATGCCAAATGTATCAGAGAAGGCATGGAAGTGATTGTGATTGCGTTAAGAACAGGTTATACGTCCAAGATGAAGCAGAACGAGATACAGTGAAACTCCAATTATGCGTAGACCAATTAATTATACGAATCCCGATCGATTTGGGAAGAGAAAAAGAAAAGAGAAATGTCAAAAAAAAGAAAACATCTGTATAAAATAATTTGTTTGAAAGCGTGTTATTGTTGTAGCAAATTATCATCAGAAAGAAAAGTTCTTCCTTTGAATGTTGTTAGCTGGGAACTATTGATTGGGAGCTGCGTTGTGTTTCGCGTTGCTGTTGAATGGTTCCACGCCTGTTACTTTGTACTCACACTCATTCCCAAGAAGTGATACATTCAAACACTGCGTGTGTATGTTAATGTAACTCTGCAATGACATAATAATGTATAGAGAGAGGATTTCTATGATTTTGCATATTTTTTATCCGTTGCTTGAGGGCATAGCTAAGCGAAATTTCTTGACATTTGAATGCTATCTAGATTCAGATGTTAGTGCATATTTGTGCATATTTAGCCGATTTTTCCTGTTCCATATTCATGTAATTATAGGACCGTATTTTGCATATTTCTTTAAAATTCGAGACGTAAAACGATTCTGTAAAGCGTTTCATGTTTTCATAGAACCTATTAATTTGTGAACGTTCATTAATTAGAAAGATCATGGCACAATTCGAGAATTTTTCTTTTCTGGAGATGATAAAAAGCTTGTGCAAGAGTAAGATATTTCTTGATATCATATTATTTTTAAACCAGACAGAAGAAATGAAACAAGACGTAGTGTACTTTACTAAGGTGCATATTTACTTCAATTTCTCCCGCGAAGTAAGCTAGGTTATATTATATTTGCACACAAAAATATCATTTTATTCCAAGCATGCTTCTCCTGAATTTTATCGAAAAAGATTTATTCAGGAAATGAAATATTGTTAATTTTAATAACGTATTATGATATTTCAGACTTTTTAGCTCATAAATGCATAATTTTAGTCGCATATTTCAAGATTTTTAGGGCATAAAAACCCTCTCCCTAGTAATGTATGTATGCTTTTGTAATGAGTCACACTGTCCTATTGGGGTGAGCGCTTACTAAACTTACAATCTATACTTATAGTTCGATGCTTATATATCAAGGTATTGCCTAATTCTACATATATACTTATTTACATTGGTTAATGATCTTGAGACAATAGTAATAATAACAACATTTGAAAAATAAAAATAAAAAAGAAGAAAATAAAACCAAAAATAAAATAGAAATAAAATTACAGTAATACCCAAGTTTTTTAGTGGTAATAATAATAATAATAATAATAATAATAATAATAATAATAATAATAATAATAAATATAATAAATAATAATAAAATAAAAATTTGCTAACAAACAAGTGTTTTAGCGGTCGTGTGTTAAATCTATTATATCTTGGTTCATGACAGAATTTCGAAAACCAATTTGATTTATATCAGGGGAACCAACCAAGTTTTCATCCCGCTAAGCGGGAGGTCTTAGTCCTTAATGAGATCTATATAGGCCACAGAACACAATAAATAAACACACAAAACGAGATACTAAATTTAAATTGACTTTGAGCTAGTCTCTTTAATTTTACAAACTAATGATCTGGCCTTTAAAGTCAGCCAGGTCGACTTACGTTGACTCGTGCTGAGCACCACTGACTTTTGCTCACACACGCACACGTAGCTTGTATTCCACGAAAACCGCACTGATTTTAATGATGATTTGTTGCTCTAGAAAAGACAAGGTAAATCAGGAAATTTGTAGAAGGATGGTTAGAAGTCAGGAAAACGTTCAGAGGCTTATCAATTTAATAGCTAAACATTTACATTAAACAACATTTTTCTGTTCAGTTTTAATTAGTGGAGAAAATATTGTTATTTTTTACTTTCTCGTAGAGAAGTCAGAGACATAGCCAGTTAATATCAGGTTGGCTTTAAAATTTTCTTTAAATAGTGTAAAATTAAAAATCTTTAGTACCAAAAGATTTTAATAATTGAAATAGAAACCTTGGATTAGTCAGGGAAATGTGTTCCAGGAACTGAGTGTACCCATAGGCTACCTGGGGTACACCCGTCGTGCACATCTTCGTAGATAATTTGAGTTTTAGCACTGGGCTTGAAGGTAGCGACACTATGAATTCAAGGTCACGTGACAGGCTTTAGAGTTGCCTTAGGTCTAAGGAACGACCTCATTACTTTATAAATTTGAATATGTGTAGGAGATTATAATGGCACCTTTGAGATGGAAAAATGACTGTCAGTGAACATTAATGGTGGCGTTTTTCAAACGCTGATGACATGATTCTTCTGTGTGAGGCAGCTGTAATTAATTCGTACCAACATTCACACACTCATACAAGAATTAACGGAAATATTGGAAAGGGGACTTGAAAAAACTTCGCGAAAAAGGGGTTGGAAATTATATCTTATATAAATGAAATTATAAAGAAAACTCTGATTGCACAATCATCAAAAGGGGCCAAAAATTGTAAAACTTCCTGCATGATGATTTGTTTTTGCTTGACTAGTAGACGTAGAAATGTATCATCTGTTGTCTAGACTCTTTGATACATTGTGCAAAAAGTTATGTAATTTCAAGTACCAAGGGACAGAAATACCCTGTATTCGTATTTGCAATATGTAGATAAAGATACGGTAAAATAGTGTGATGGACATGGTTTAAAGTAATGAAGGGAGCGGATTGCATTAGTTGAGTTTGAAACGATATTACACTCCTAATTTTTTCTTTTTCATAAATTAAAGGGTATTAGTAAGAATCTAAAGCATGTGTTATTATACTAAAGATTACAATAGAATCAGCAGAATGATCTACCGAAAATACCGAACACAGAACGGCCATCAGCCAAGTACGCCTTCAACCGTTTTCAAAAAAACGTTGGAATCAATATGGTCGGAATTTTTGAAAAGGTAAGCTTCTGTCTACTAATGTTGTCTCTCTTGATATCAGTATATACATTCATTAAAAGGAGATATAATAAAGTTTATAATAAATATAACTAATGCGATGTTTGTAATGTAGGTAAGTATGTGGCATTTGGGTCGGATTACATCGACTTCTGTCAGCTACCTATGTTCCCAGATCTGGGCCCTGGTTTTTATTTATCATATTATTAGCATATTATTATATTATTTTTATATTATTATTACATTATTATAATATTATTATTATATTATTCTTATATATTATTATATATATTATTATATATATTATTATTATATTTTACAATAGTGATGGCTCTGGTGGCGTGGTGACGAACTGCGTGGAGGGGCGATTTCGTCGTGGCACTCGTGGCATCGACCTTGACAACAGTGCCCTGTGGAGTGTTGCAAGGGAAGGAGAGGGGAGAAATAATCGCTCGGGTCGGATCGGACCCCCCACCTTACCCATTAAGGATTAAGAAGCGCGCACAATCTTTTCTTTCTCTTTCTTGCTCTGTCCTTCCTCGTCTCTTACTTCCGCGCTCTCGCCTACCCTTCTCTACTTGTCGTGTCGGAAGAGCAGACGGGAGCTCAGAGCCTGGAGCGGTGCCCCGCTCGCGGAGATACCTGCGAGGGGGAAAACACTGCTAGCGGCTGTGAAGGGGCGGCAGAGAAAGGCGCAGGGGAAGGGGCGATGAAAGTGGAAGCGAGGGGGAAGGGGCGGGGCGATGTGGCGCGATGGGCGATAAGCGGCGGGCGATGGCCGAGGAGAAACCCACCGCCCGGGCTGCCTCCGAAAGAGGCCGGTGGCGCGGACGACGACAGCCGGGCCGTGCCGTTGCAAGGCCACCACCAGTCATCTCAACATTATAGCTGGGATGCACAACTGCAGTGCTGTGAAGCGCTGAAAATCGTGACGGTCGTTTTGCGTTAGGTTGGCTGCGGTGAACGTCTACCGTGATCTCAACATTACAGTAATCCCTCAACATTCGCGAGAGTTAGCTTCCCAAAAAACCTCGCGAATGTTAAATCCGCGAATGTTGAGTCTATCTTTTTATCAAGAAAGGTGGGTTAGGTTCTTGGATATCGAAAAACTGTTTTAAAAAAGAAAGAAACAATCTGACAATAACAGTAGAATTGATTAATCGCTACTACAAACAGAATTCACAATTAACACTCCAAAATGAAGAAATGAAATAATGTTTGAAACTTATTTCAAAGTTGAAAATGATTGGATATAGGATTTTCTAAATTTTTGGTTTCATCACCTTTCTCGCTGTTCTAATATCCAAGTACGGAAGAGTTCCTGCTTCTATTCTCTCTTAAATTTCGAAGTTATTTTCATCTTTGGATCACATTCGAATGCCAGTTCCACCAGAGCTTGTTGATTTTAGAGCGCCATCAACAGTTTTGACATTGAAGTTGTGTAGTTGGTGAAAGGAGTGTCGGGAAATTAGTGTGGTCAGACGAAAGAGCAGGCCTCATGGCCTGAGTCTCGCCACGTAAAATAAGGCATCAATTCAATTCAATCCCATGTGTCCGGCAGCCTGGGTTCTCAGCCGGTTGAAGATCTGGCTGCCATGGCCGACGTTACAGAAGTCAAAGACGCACCATCGTGTATCTGGACCCTCCAGAACGCAGCGATTTCTGTTTATTGTACCGACCTTCTTTAGGCTTGGTGTTTGGAAGCCACGTGATGATGCCGACAGTAATTCGTAATAGTAGCAGCTTTTCCGGTGATCTTGTTGCCACCGACTCAAAATGAAGGAGAAAGAGCGTCACCTGAGCGCTTCTATGAGGCATTTATGACGCCCGACATCTAAATTCCACCTCATTCCAAGTCTCCACAAGAGTACAATTATCAGTAGAGACCGGATTTTTATGTAATTACATATTGTTTGTTTTTCTACTTATCGTTCTCAAAATTGTAATCTTGGCGAATCATAGTCCTCCTAACACAATATCGAATTTTTTCGTTACATATTTTTACATATTTGTTACTATATTACATATTTTACATATTTTGCTGTTTTCACAATATATTTTCTTATTTTATCAATTTTCTTCTATTTAATTCCATTTTTTTTATAAAAAGATGTATTTTTTTAAATCAGCATTTTTCCTACATGATTGGGGAAATCTAGATGTTCAAAGCATTATTGACACCGCGTTTTGTTATCTATAACCTTAATTTCCGAGAAAAATTTGCGATCACTGACGTGTAACACTTCGATGAAGATGCTTCAGTGTATGTTTGCTGGTCGTAGATCGGGCCAGTTTGTGCGACGGCTTCTATTGCGATTAGTCTGGCTGCTAAACTACGGTCCTGGATTACAATAGATTACGCTTTTCCTGCTGACGAGAAAGTGATCTAAAGTGAGCAGTTTTTTTTAAATGTAATTTCTTGCTATGCATTGGTTTATAATTAATGTTTATAATTAGAGAATTTTAATATTACATATTATATCCGATTTTACATATTTATGTACATATTTTGACGTTTAATACCACATATTTTCCGGTCTCTAATTATCAGGCTAAAAAGTATCAAAAGTTGAGGATTGATATTTATAAGATCTATAATACTCTTTGGATTCCCCGCCATTTCTTGTGCAGCGTGCACGTGACAATTCGTTGTTTTTTTTGGTGATTCCAGACGCGTGAAAGGCTAAGGCCATTAGTCCCGTAAGTGTAGCGCGTGTTTCTTTCCTCGGGAGGTGGCTGTTCTCTTTCCTTGCTGGGATAGCGAGGTCCGGCGCCGACCAACCCGCCGGCTAGCGGGGTTTCCCTCAATGAGGTATCTCCACGAGCGGGACAAGCTCTAAGCCACCGACCGGTCTCCCGGCGTGTGCGGTAGTGTAGTGCATGTAAGTGTAAGTGTGCGTGTAAGAGGAGAGGATAGGACAAGGAATGGGAAGGAAACATCGCGCGCGGTCCTTAGCTCGTTTGTTACGGTACTGCTCCGGCATTCAACTGGTGTTAATCAAAGAAACCACGGAAAACGACCGCATCAGAGGAGCCGGCCGCCAGAATTCTCCTCCAGTCAGCGACTGAACTCGTCCTAGCCGTGTAGTTATTGTCGAAAATCCTACCGCAATCGGGACTCGAACCTATACTTCGGTTTTTCTTTCGTGACGCACGGGGGGGGGGTCAATAAAATGGAATATCTCACGGTATTTCGCGTCGTTCTCGGTTGTGCCGCCAGGAGTCGCATGATCGCGACTGTATCGAGCAGTGCTGGCGATCATGCGATTCCTGGCGGCCCAACGGAGAACGACGCGAAATACCGTGAGATATTCCATTTTATTGACCCCCCCCCCGTGCGCCAAGAAAGAAAAACCGAAGTATAGGATCTCCAGGTGAGAGGCACCGCAGTGCCAGCGCTCGTGGCAAGGCGGCGCAGCGCGGCAACGCTGCCTGGGCGGCAGGGCGGCTGCCGTGCGCGGGAGGAGCGGGCGGCGCGTGAGAACTCTGTCGGCGTTCGCCAGCTCCAGGCGCTCCGTCTCCCCGGGCACGTGCCAGACGCCACACGCGTCCCCGGGACAAGTGCCCCTCGCAGTCCCGCCTCGATGCCCCCCTCGCTGTCCCCCTACGATGTCCCTTTCGCTGTCTCCCTTCGCTGTCCCCCTCGCTGCCCCTCTCGCTGTACTAGGTGTTCCCCTTCGCTATCCCCCTCGCTGTCCTTCACTGTCTTCCATCGCCGTCCCCTCGCTGCCCCCTTCGTTGTCCCCCTTCGCTGTCCCCCCTTTGCTATCCCTTCTTCGCTGTCCCCCTGTGTCTCCCTCGCTGTCCCCCTTCGCTATCCCCCTCGCTGTCCCCCTTCGCTATCCCCCTCGCTGTCCCCCTTCGCTATCCCCCTCGCTGTCCCCTTTCCCTATCCCCCTCGCTGTCCCTCACTGTCTTCCATCGCCGCCCCCTCGCTGTCCCCCTACGATGTCCCCTTCGCTGTCCCCCTCGATGCCCCTTCGCTGTCCTCCCTTTGCTGTCCCCCTACGATGTCTCCTTCGCTGTCTCCCTTCGCTGTCCCCCTCTCCCCCTCGCTGTTCCCCTCTGCCTTCCGTCGCCGCCCCCTCACTGTCCCTTCGCTGTCCCTCCTGGCTGTCTCCGCCGATGTCCCCCGAGCCCCACATGACGAAGAGGAGACCCAGTTGGCAGCACCGGACCCCCGTCTGCGCCCACTTGGCTCTTGACGTGGCCCCGAAAGACCCGCGTGACTCCCTGCCAGGGCTCTTGCACAGGTCTCTCAGAATATATTCCACTCGCTTCTAGGTTGCACAGGGGTCGAGTATTACCTTTTTGCAAATGAACTTATAGAAAACTCCGTATAATTTAGTTACACTTATCGGTAGGCAATTCCTTACGCAAAGGTTTACGAAATCTCTGTAACTGCATCAGAACGTCTCCCTGCCAAACTCTTAGTGTGCCGATTCACCGCACCTGTACATCAGTCAGGGACAAATGTCACATGTGCAGCTTGGTTAATTGAGCACCTTTACCACTAGCTCGTTGGTAATAAGGAATCATCGTTTCGGGTGTTTTTATATTACACGTACCTATTACTTGTGAAAGATTTTTTTATCTTTCCGGGTATTCAATTCCCACTCTTTTGTTACGTTTTCTGAATTCGATTTTTCGTTACGAATATTCTTTATACTCCAAGTACTACTTTTTGTCTGTGATACGTTCTGCTGGAGTATTATTTTCCTCTATTCCCGGGCCCCCCACAGGAGGCACTGTCTCATGGAGCGTGGTGGGGAGGGAGAGGAGATAGGAGTGGGGTGCTCTCTCAGTCTGAATCAGTGAAAAACTACTGATTGACAGTGACTATTCACTGATGGTGTCAGTTATAACCCTGCCACTGACAATCAGTGAATTGAACTGAACAAATCAGTGAAAATGGGGTCCACTTTTTGAATCAGTGAAACTCCACTGTTTGAATCATTGAAATCTGTGACAAACTAATTGAACGTGACGACTGAACGATCAGTGAGTGATGGTGGCGCGGTACTTTTACCACCAACGACCAGTGAAATGCTGGCGGTCATTATGAAAAGGTTCGCACATTCGCTGATTGTCAGCGAAACTACACATTTCGACTGAAGATATCAGTGACTTTGGCTCTCACTGATTGAATCAGCGACAATTTCATTGATTCAGATTCAGAGAGTGGGAGAGGGGAAAATCCTCCATCGAGATTTGAACCCTAGAACCTCGACGGCAATTCTGGCATTTTTGTGAATACCCTATCTTTTGTTACGTTTTCTGAGTTCCATTTTTCGTTACGAATATTTTTTATACTCCAAGGAGTACTTTTAATGTGCGATGCTTTCTGCTGGGATTATACCTTTTCTCTCTCTTCCCGGGCCCGCCTGTGAAGGTGCCTTGGTTGGGGGTATAGGGGTGGGGGTGGGAGTCTCCCACGCGGCGCGGGGTGGGGGGGCTGGGGCGCAGCGGCGGCGCAGACGCAGGCGGCGAGCGGCGCAGAAGCAGCGACCAGCCCGGCGGACGCGACGAGACGCGAGGCGGCGCGCGCGGAGCGGACTGCGGCGAGGCGCGCGTCTCCGCGCAGTAAGTGCTCGGCTGCCTGCGCTTCGCCTGGTGGGATAGGGTCGGCCTCCCAGCCGGGGGGTGCGCGCCGCTTTGTGTTTTATTTATGTATTTTTTCTACTCCCGTTGTGTAATGCTGGCACCTGATAGATGAAACCAGTTGCATAATGATAGTCATTTCGATACAGTTTTCATTATGATACCGAATTCTTGACCGATCACAGAGACGCTTACAAACCAAGTATTGGCACTTCTTAATCATTGCGAATCGTTGCAGTAAATGTTTCGTTCGAGTGTGTTTATTAAGATTGCATTTAATATTATATTATGCTTCTCAGTTTTAATTTCTTTTAGTAGTAGTAATTTTCACGTGAAATATTATTTAAAATAAATTGGATCGTAACTTCACTTTGATCCTATTTGACTATCGCAGTGGTAGTTATTTGCAGGGAACATTTGAGTGACGTTAAGATCCGAACGCAAGTAATTTTGTGTTATTTGCTGCTGCCGTGTGGTTTTTCTTAAAAAAGGGCCAATTCTTTAGTTTAAAATATTTAGTGAATGGTGGTTCCTTCTAGTGGTGTTGACGTTTCGTAAAATGAGAGAAAATGCGAAAATGGTGACGTCGGAATATTATTGCCGTAGTCCCTCGCAGGCGCTCTGGTAAAACAAAGCCACCTGTGGGTGTAGGGTAGAGAGGTGTCCGCTAGGTGGTCTTGGCTGAATCTTGCATGTCGACTGCCACGAAACGATTCAGTGGAGAAGTTTAACTTATAAAAGTTATCATAAGTCGTAGGAAAAGTATCGTAAGAAACTCGACGTAATGGGTATTCATACACTCGTGTGAAGTTACGATCCTCGCTCGTATCGTAATATCGCACTCGTGTATTAATATTCGTCGTTACATCATCGTTTCATAATGTACTAATTTCGTTTTACTTATACGATATTGCTTGTATTGCCTTCGATACGGAGCTCCATATTCACTGCATGCTAGTAACTTACCTGAATCGAGAGGTCCGTGGTGACGAGGGAAATGTGAAAACAGTTGAATGATGCCCTTACGGAGGGAATTATGAAAGGGAATTATGGAAGGGAAATACGAAAGGACTAGCCGAGTCAAATTAACATCTAGTTAATTAGTAAATAAGTGAATGTGAATAATTAAAATTGTAAAAAATAAAATCATGTACGTGTGACGGGCGTTGACTGGTTCTAATGCTCTATGGTGAAAGCTCTCGGGCCAAAGGCCTGAGGTGTTTTGTCGCCGCTCCGTTATTAAAACCCTTGGTGCATAAATAACTGTTATTTATTCTAGCTTTGCCTTTGGCCCTCGGCAGCCGCGTAAGTAGATACGGAATGGTTACGTGATATCATATGATACACCAGGAAAGTGAGTGCGAAACGTGCATAAGTGACTGGAAAATTATTGTTCAACGGTGAATATAGTGCAACAGGAAGAATGAAAGGTTTTGACAAGAACGAGTGGACTGTGTATCTATAAAATAGAATTGTGAATGTTAAATAGTGAAAACAATTTAACTTCGCCAGGTTTTAACTCATTTGATAAGTTCGTTTTGTGAGCTTCCCTGCCAAAATCTGGGAGACTTTTACTCAGGATAGAGGTGTAATATTTTTAATTATAATGTAATAATAATATGATACATAGTACACACAATTCTAATTTAATACACACTACAATATTGAGTCTTCTTCGGCCTATGTCTATGGGGAAGGTGTCGAAAAGTTTTGTGGATAACTTTTTATTTTTTAAACTTTTGCGGTTCGGATTTTACTCACGTATGTGAGAGTGAATTTCTAAAGGAATATGTATTATTTGACGGCAATGTCAAGTTTATTAGAGAACAGTGCATTTGCAGGGAGCTGTTGTAATGTTGCGTAGGGTGCTCTACTACATATTGTCTTCATATCTTCCTCCCTCGCTTTCACTCCTGTCTCCCACGTGAGAAACCCTTCATCTAAATTGCGTACGTATTTCTCATTGAATGATCTCCTTTTTATCATAAAATAAATTGTATTAAAACTTTTTGAAAGTGGTCAGTCGGAAGAGCAGGATAATGGCCTGAGCTTCGGCATCAATAAAGACATTTATTTATTTAGTGTCATGGCAATGAGGTGGATCAACGAATCTTCGCAGTGTTTTTTGTTTTTTTTATTTTTTGTTTTGTTTTGTAAACTTTCTTCTCTCTTTGCGTAGTAAGGGTTTTCCGTTTCATCGTTTTGGGACTTTTATTATCAGAACCGTTCTTAATCCTAAGTGATTGTTTCGACTTTAAACACCGTTTGGATTATCACCGAGCGATTCAAAACCGCCGTTAAGCGTGTTTTAGTGCCTGTGGATACATAAAAAAGTGTGCGTTCGGAAAAAAAACCGAATGATGAAGTAATTCTTTAAAAAAAATTTTAAAAAATAAACAAACTTGGTCATTTGTGTTCCCGGCAAGTGCGTATTAGCGTGATCAAGTACGGAAAATTTTGAAAATGTGTATTCTCTGGTCATACTGGAGCATATGAAAATATTCTGACTCTCACAGAAAATGATTATATCATATTAAGTACTCGTACATGTGGTATTAAATCTTTAAAAAATTAAACAATTTTACTAGTTACTCTGGCATCTGCCGATGAGTCGCTTTTGGAATCCTCTGTGCACCACATTGGTGACATTGTGAATAAAGTGGTCAATTAAACAACAGAGGTACTGCGAATGATTATTTTTATTTTGTTTCCAACGGCCGGGAACGTTGAAATTCTTCCGGTAGCCCGCCCCCACCGTGGCCCGAACATTGTGCCAACCGAAACGGCTTGGAAATTTTCTTGTTGGTACCTCCGTACCTACTGGAAATTACTAGCGTTACCTATAAACTTGCGCTCCCACGTCTACCGCCTCAGAAGCGGCCTCGGTAATATTCAGACCTTGAAGCGTTCCGCGTCCAGGCGGTGAATGGCATCTGATGAGGACGGGCGATGAAGGAGGATGGCAATTAGTCAGGGCTCTCTTACGACTCGGCCGTTGTGCATTTGATGAAATAATTGGAGTCATCGGCGTCAGCTTAATGGATGTATTCAGGGGACGGTGGATGGCCGGTTTTGCCGCGATCGTTAGTCTACAAATAATATAAATAAAATACAAAATAAGGAGATCATATAAATAATTAAATTACCATTGATACATTAATAATATTATCAATAATAACAATAATAATAATAATAATAATAATAATCAGAGAGTGGATTTTTATGATTTTGCATAGTTTTGTCCGAAGTTTTGGTGCATAGCTAAGTGAAATATCTTGATATTTGTTAGAATATGACGCTATATAGATTAATATGTAGCCGATTTTTTTCTGTTGGTGCATATTTGTTTAATGACTTGCACATATTTTGCATATTTCGTTAAAATAGAGACATCAATAAAACGTTTCATCTTTTCATAAAATCAATGTATTTGTGAGTGTTCATTGATTGGAAAGAGCTAGTCATAGTTTGCGTCTGCGTGCTTTTATAAAAGGTCTTTGTCAAAGATCTTTTACAAAAGAAAATATGACAGTGTAATAGCTAATATATTATAAAAGATATAGAAAAGATATTATAAACGTACAGTCTCACGACGTCCAAGTTTTATCATACATTTAGTAGCATATCGCCTGTTAGATTTTCGTGGGGTAGTAATAATTTCAACCAGTTTTAATTGCAGATTGTGAGCAATTAAAATGTTTATATAATACTGTCTATCCGGACCCCAAAAATAACACCAAACGAATTGACGGTTATGAGTTATGACACATTTTCACTAGAAGTGAAAAATGTGGGATATGGAAAATGCCCGATTCAGGAAGTTAATTTTTTTTTAACTTTAAAATTAGAGGACCCAATTTTGAAAGAAGAACGACGAAGAAAATGGAATGTTTCCTCGTCCATCCTGAAATAATTCATTTCCAAATTCTTTAATTAATGAATCACAATGTGCGGTCCATGGCCTCATACGGTGAATGCCATGGAATTGTTTGTGGTCTCACTCTCAAATGTTTCCTCTTTACCTTTCACTTCTTCAGCATTAAACATAGAGTAGTTATTATTAAGCTTAAAGTAGCACAAACACAACTATTTGTGCGTCATCCATCTCGAACTGCGAGCAAAACTACACCAAAAATTGAATGAAATTTAATACGTTAGTCAAATTTTTTTGTCAAAGTTTTCTTCGTCAAACGTCAAAGAACTTCCACAGAGTTCATCAGGTATATATGTCAAATATGTTTTGCAGTGTAATACATGAGATGTGTATTTTACAGAGTAATACCGGCCATCAGATTACGTATTTCTAGTACAGTGCGCCAGGAGACTCTCTTCTCAAGGAGGCGAATCAGGGCCTCCTATTAATAATTGCATTTTTCTACTCCCATTATATAACGCTGTCATTTAATGGCTGCAACCAGTTGCATAATGATACCCATTTCGATACAGTTGTCATTATGATATAGGTTCTTGACCAATCACAGAGAAGCTTACAAATCAAGTATTGACACTTCATTAATCATTGGCAATCTTTATAGTAAATGTTTCTTCGTTCAATTGTGTCCATTAAAAGTGTATTAAATATTACATTCTGCTTCTTATTTTGAATTTATTGTATTATTATTATTATTATTATTATTATTATTATTTTAACGTTAAATATTATTTAAAATAAATTGAGTTATTATTACACTTTGATCCTATTTGATTAGCGCAGTGGTAGTTATTGAAGAGAACATTAGACTAAAGTTTTGATCTGAACGCAAGTCATTTTAGGTTATTTGTTGCTGCCGTGTGGTTGTCCTTAAAAAAATGTCTAATTTAAAATGTCTGGTGAATCAACGGTGCTCTCGAGACCTCTAGAAATAAGTGTAAAAGCAAAGATGGTGACGTCGAAATTATTGCAGCAACTTCAGTACTCCCTGTCTGTCTGATGAAATAAAGTCCCCTGAAGTGAGTAGGGAGCTGTCCGCTAGGTGGCCTTGACAAAATCCTGCATGTCGACTGCCACGAAACGATTCGATGTAAAAGTTAAACTTATAAAAGTTACCATAAGTCGTAGAAAAAGTACCGTATGAAACTCGATGTAATGGGTATTAATACACTCGTGTGAAGTTTACGATACTCGCTCTATCGTAATATCCCACTCGTGTATTAATACCCATCATTACATTATCGTTTCATAATGTACTATTATGTTGGTAGCAACCAGATCACTAGGAAACGTATGAAGGGGACTCCACATCATTTATTATGATTGTAGTGAGCATTACTCCCGCAACTTTTCTTGAACGATGGATTGAAGACACGCGGGGGGAGTGGGGGTATTAGTTACGAAATCAGCCACTAGATTCTATTAAGCAATGCCAATCTCTGAAGAATCAGTCATGTCTTCGCAACTTTCACAAGAATTTGCGTTCTTTCTCAGGAGTTCGAGGTATCTCCTACGATGGATCTTCACCTGCTTCAGTCATTTCTTTAGATTTTTTTGAGAAAATCACGGGCACAAGCTCTCGTCTTCAACGGAAAATAGTTTCTATTTCGCGCCAGTGAAGATGTGGTTGGAATGTTGTCATCAGTGTTCGCTGTGAGCTTTTGCCGTCAACTGTTTATTGTGCGAGAGGAGGGTAAGCAAGGCCATTTCATTGTTCAAGAAAAGTTGCACGATTGATTCACAATAGTAGTTTATGCAATTAGTTTATAATGTTAAGCTTTATTGCGTGAGTAAATGTTTTGTAAACGAGCGACGTTAGGAGCGAGGTTCAAATTTGTACGAATGCAATAAAGCAACATTATAAACGAGTTGCATACGCTTTTTTTTGTATGACAGCATTATAAATTTATAAGAGAATGAAACTTAAATTTGCGATGAACTTTCCTGCGATGTCTCGAGTATTTGACATCTGTACGAGAAAACTGTGATCGCCTGTTCTGTTTACCTCCACCTCCCCCTAATTCTCTCGCTCCGATTGGCTGAATGTGTGATGACGCTATCATTCGAGCCGTAAAATCTAATACGTCATCATTTGTGCCATAAAACGCCTGATTATGAACGATTTCTTGCAACAGAAAAGGTCGTTTATAAAGCTGGAGTACAAAAATTCACCTTTTCAGGTGGCTGCTCATGCTGTCAACATAATTTCTCGTTGCGAGCTCTGTCATCAGCAAGGTGCCTCTGTGCTGAGTATTTCCTGGCTCGCTATACTATATTCACTTGCGAAGCACGTGAAAAAAGATCATAATGTGATGACTTAATGTGGTGTGAGGTTTGAACTCTGATGTACCTCCGTATTGTGTGCTGCCTTCTTGCGGAAATGATGCCAAGGCGTAGTAGAAAAAATACCTTCTTCACAAAAACTCTTCCGCAAGCCACATGGAACATCATGGCGGTCGCAGAAGATGTGTTGTCCACCTATAACAAGACGCCGCATTACCATTTGATTTGATTCCAATTGATTGTTTAGTGGTTCCGGCGCGTCAACTGCTATGGTCACTGTAACTGTAGTGCATGTTTCATCGCGGTAGTTGGCGGTGATCTTCCCCCGCTGTATGGCGATAATCGGCGCCGACCTTTCGTTGGCTATCGGGATTTTCCCTAGCCAGGTATCTCCCACCAGCGGGGCACCGCCCCAGCCAGGACAAACTCTAAGCTCCCAACCGGTCTCCCGGCATGTGTGGTAGTGTAGTGCATATTAGTGTAAGTGTGTGTGTAAGAGGAGAGGATAGGACAAGGAAGAGGAAGAAAGATCGCACGCGGTCTGTGGCCCGTTTGTTAAGGTACTGCTCCGGCATCCGCCTGGTGTTGATCGGAGAAACCACGGAAAACTACCGATCAGAGCAGCCGGCCGCTAGAATTATCCTCCAGACAGCGACTGAATTCGACCTAGGCGAAAAGCTAGTTTCGAAAACCCTGCCGCCGTCGGGAGTCGAACCTAGGACTTCCCGGTCAGAGGCACGGCAGTGGCATCATTTGATGCCCTGAGCGGCTTTGCCAGTGATTCGATTACGGTTTTATTGCGTTTCAGCTCCTACGGTCATTGGCATCCGAAGATAGGAACGGAATGGGAATGTTCTTACCTGCGTGGTCCGTTATTCATTGTGTGTTGCACAAGCAGGAAAATGGCCAGGGAAGCCAGTGATTACGGCCCATGAATATCATTCCGGTGGGCGTCACGAACTGCAGATGTCGAACACATCAAGCGAATGTTTGGCGCCCTTCCGAGAGCACCGCCTATGCTCACCCCGTAGGCAGAATAGCCGCCGTCTCTGCACCGATGTACTGGGAGGCCCTATGTACGAATCCCGACGGTGACAGGATTTTCGACACTAGCCAGATAGCTAGGTCGAATTCAGTCGCTGTCTGGAGGAGAATTCTAGCGGCCAGCTGCTCTGATTGGTAGTTTTCCGTGGTTTCTCCGATCAACACCAGGCGAACGCAGGAGCAGTACCCTAACAAACGGGCCACGGACCGCGTACGATATTTCCTACCACTTCCTTGTCTTATTCTCTCCCTCTTACACACACCCTTACACTAACATGCACTACCACACATGCCGGGAGACCGGTCGATGGCTTAGAGCTTGTCCCGGCTGGGGCGGTGTCCCGCTGGTGGGAGATACCTGGAAGCGGGATATCCGCCGCTAGCCGGCTTGGAAGTCGGCGGTGACGGAAGATACTTTGAGGGAAAACCTCCGTCGCGCCGTGTAGGTAGGCACGGGATGTCCCCAGCAAATCGGGAAGGAACGCCGCCACTTCCTTGCATAAAGCATTCACTACACTAACGGGACTAGTGACCACAGCAGATGACGTACCCGGAAACATCAATCAGCTTTTCAGAATATAATCTACCACCTCCCAATCTCCTTAACTGTGCAGTGAGAGGGAATCGTGTTTATCGGAAGAAAATTTCTGTATAAAATATAACCAGCATGAAAGTTATACGTAACAGAATAAAACACCTGAAAATTTACGGAGAAATTTATCTTATTTAATATTGATTCAATTAAAGGAAAATTTGGCTGCATGTCGCTGCACATTCATGTTTTACGCAAAATGTCGTATGATATATCTCGTAGCGACGACCTGCATTGCTGAAATGAAACGAAGCATCCGGTTCGGGATTTTCTTTTAATATACATTCAGTGGCGTAGCTTCAGTTGGTGTCACCCCCACCCCATAAATTAAGTATAAAAATATCTATTGCTGTATTGATTGTACATTATTTTATTAAAAATACAAACATATTTGCACGTGATAGTTATTTATAATATATTAAAAATTCTATGTAATTAAGAATAATTGCTATATAATTACAATTAAATCATAATCTATGCATATGATTTAAATGTATACTTATGTAAATATAAATATTTTTTAACTAAACCATAAAAATTATATAATTCCAACAATAAAATTTTGAATCTACTAAAACTAAGAAAACTAACTATTCATATATCAAATTATTAAGTAAATGCTTTAAATTATATAATTCCAACTATAAAATATTTTAATTGGTGTCAACCCTAGAATGGTGTCACCCGGGGCGCGCCGCCCCCCTGCCACCCCCCTAGCTACGTCACTGTATACATTTATATTTTAATACAAAATCGGGATGTGTACGAGGGTTGGAGCATAAGTCATGGCAACTTTTTTTTTCCTCGAGAAAACGAGCACGGATGGTAAATGTGAAGTATACACATGAAAGGACAACGTATGTGCATCTGCATGGACATTTAACGACACACCAATATTGTATTTTTCTTAATTATTAAGATATTTGAAAAGACAGTACTCATGTTCCAAGCATTATAGTAAATAATTGACAACATTCCAAAATCATTAAATACTTGTTCAAAAGGCCTGATTACGCAGGTGCTCCTTTACCGCACGTGCAACATTGGTTCACACACACACACACACACACACACACACACATACATATTACTCGTTCACTTTACATTTGCAGACGGCAGAACTAGGAACTAATGTTGTTTTGAAAGTGAAGGCCTGAACACACAACCGAGAATACACGAATGGCCCCGATGTCAATCAGCATATGACCAATCAGCTGTCTCCGAAGGCAGCACAAGCGCTACGGACACAGCTGACGAATTATGCCTTTCTGACAGTGAGCTGGAGTCGCGCCCTTAAATGATTAAGGTAATATACAATAAAATAGATCACACCACACGCTATTCACAACATTCACGTAGTACAATATTCTTATTTCTTCTTTGCACTTATCTACTGCTTAATGGCAGTTCTTGCCCCGCCGGGGTTCTGTGTGCTGCTCACCGCCATCTTTATCATATTAAACGGTCAGTATCTACTGCAGACGCGCGTTTCTCATTCAGTCGGCGGTAACCTCATGCAAACAGATCGCAGCGCTCCGTCTGCAAATGTAAAGTAAACGAGTAATACACACAGGTTGTCACGTGCGTTGCTAATGACTGGTGGCTACTTGTCCTCGCAGGAAGTCTCTTGCCCATCTCGCAACTGTCCGGTGTTGAAGCTCAGTATTCCCAAGATTTTCCACAAATTCCATGTGGCATTCACGGGCATTTCTCCAATAGAGAATGGCTATCTTTGTGTTCGAGCGCCGATTGAAACCGATTCCATTCACCTCGCACAGCGGCAGTCAGACAACAGCTTTCGTATTGCTCTCTGTGCTAATAGAAACACTCAGTCTTCTGTTGTTGTGAACTCACAGTAGTATTGTATTTCTTTCACGTGACAAATAAAATGGTCTGATCCGATGACATTCCTTTCAGAAAAAAGAAAATAGTTGCCATGACTTCTGCCCCAATCTTCGTATTACTATTACATACTGTGATTGAAATGAGCGACCTCGAAAACCCCTAGGTAGAACTTGGTAATAGAATTCGATGCCGTTTGGACGGTGTTATGCATCAACCTGCTATGCGACACCATACAAGTTTTGAGATAACCGTGTTCAAAGGTTTTATTACATTTTCAGCTCTAAAAACTGTAATTTAATTATTTCATTCACCATTGAAGCACCAAACTACACAAACATGAGTGGAATATCTGGCGCTTACCTGCATAATGTGAAATTAAGAACTGCAGAGTTGAAGATCTACGTTTATAGCCGGTTTTTGCGAAACATAAAGTCCCTGATGTGACTGATGGCGTTTACATTTTTCATTAATTATAAGGCTATATTTATAGATTTGGCGCCAAAATTTTTGGGTACACTTAGAACATGGTCGAATGGAACTGATGGCGTCCATATCTACGGCGGCGACGGTGTAGAGGTTAGCGTAACGGACTGCTATACCCAAGTTCGCGGGTTCAAACCCGATCGAAGCCGTGGATTTTTAGGGGAGAAAATATCCTTCGTACGCCTTCCTTCGGAAGCGAAGTAAAGCTGGCTGTTCCATGTTAGTATGCATGTAAAAGATCCTCAAGCCTAAATGAAGCCTCTGAGCTAAATTCAAATCAATTCAATCTCGATCAGGTCCAGTTTCTCTGATCCATTGAGCAAATGCTGAGATGGCCCCTTGTTTTGTTTCTGGACGTAAATGTAGCTTCACTGTGCACATGTTTTGTTGAGCACTCCTTTTGCTTGTAGTTCATTTACCATTGAAATTTATTTTCTATGACTCGGGAACAAGCACTTTTCAAATAATTTTTTTTAAAATTATTTTCTAAATTCATTTTTTCGTTTTCTATTTTCGTTTCTTTTTTTTAATTCTGACCCTCAAGAAAATGTGCTCAGGTAAATCTCTTTTCCCACACGTCATATACAGTTTTTACTGTTTTTTTGACAAATAAATCAATAAATAAATAAACATGGTCGAATGCAACTGATGGCGTCCATATCTCATTTGTTTCCAAAATGGCGCTTTGCCGGTTGATGCATGACACCGTCCATTTGATGTTTTCGCCGACTGGTCGCGCCGGGCAACGCCTGGCACTGGCCTGGCCCGACTTTTCTCCCCGGCGGGCCGGCGCGGCGCCGAGTTTCTCCGAGCCGTTCGTACGTTCGGGAAAGTGAAAAATTTGCGGGAACAGCTTCTCCGTTTATGGCCGGTTAGCACGGAGGACACGATGCCCAAATGAAACTGTCTGGAGCGGGACGAGGTGAAAGGGAACGTTTCAAACGTTGGCAGCCCTGTTTATGCAGAAATGTTATCCGTTCGTTCTGTGGTTGAGTGGTAGCAGCCGCGATAAAGAGAGAGGGGTGTTAATTACAAGTGTTCCATTAGTAGTAATTTAATTCAGCGTAATGCTTTCTCGGCCGTATTGCGGCCACCTTCAGTAAATAGATCGATTCTCTATTTATTTCATTAATTATCATCATCATCATCGACTGCAAGGATTAGATTAGTTTGATCTGTTCCGTCTCATTGCTCATGTCATCTCTTTAATGGTCTTCCTACATTTCTTTTTTCTTTTGGTGCATACTGAAGGATTATTTTACTTAGCCTTTGTTGTGGCATTCTCAGGACATGATATTTCCATTTTTTCCATATTTCTTTATAGTTTCTACAACTGGCTCAATATTTAATTCTTCTCGGATATCTACACTTTTTTTGTGGTCTAATAGTGAATATCCTGCCACAAAACGAAGAAATCTCATTTCTGCAGATTCAGTTCTTCGCAGCTGATCTGAAGTTGATGTCCAGCTCTCGCTTCCATAAAGCAGTAATGGCAAGGCAATAACTTTGTAAAATTTAACCAAAGTTTCTTTTTGCACATTATGCTTTAGAGTTCGTTGTAATGTTCCACAGAAGTATGTTAAGTTGTTCAATTTTATTTCCACATCTCTTGATTTAATATAATTAAAATGATATCCGAGATATTCAAATTCACTTATTTGTTCAATTATTTGGCCATCTATAACTATCTTTGCTCTTAAAGGTTCAGGTCCCTTAAATTCCATCACTTTTGTTTTATTTGGTGAGATTTTCATTCTATATTCATTAGTTAATTAGATAAGGAAATTTTATTATTACAAATATTAAATCATTGTACTTATTTATGACAAGAGAATTCCTGCAATGCGGTAGCATTCCTTACTGTCTTAATAACATCCGCCGTTGGTAGTTGATCTGTTGCAGTATCAACATTTGTGGCTGTACAGCACAAGGGAATAAATACAGTCATCCCTCGACATCCGCGGTTTCGCTATTCGCGAGTTCCGAACGTTCGCGATTAGAGAAATGCTACCAGTTTTAACATTCGCGAGGGCGTCTTATAGTCGTACATTTTTTTAAGCCAGCACATTTTATTTCCTTCATCAGCTTCATCCGGGAACCGAACTTGATAGACACCAGAGCTCAAAATATGACGTTCCTCAAAAATGTCAATTTTGGAATGTCTATTCACATTAATAGAAAAACAAAATTTGAAAATAATTCCATTCAGTAGCGTTAAGTTGGAGGTAAGGGTTTTGGTCACATGAACATAAAATCCATTCAGGATTTCTGTATCTCACATTGTAATGATTTCACTGAAGAGTAGCTTCGGGAAATAATCAGCGAAGAAAACCTCCTCCGAACGTAATGATGAACGGAAGCGAAACTGTGTCCTGGATCAATGTCAGAACTGGCGTTAATGGTGTTCTAAAAGTTCAACAAGCTCTGGTGGAAAGGGCATTTGAATACGATCCGAACTTGAAAATTACTTCGAAATTTAAGAGAGAAATAGAAGCGTTCTCTTTACATTTGGATATTGGAATGAGGAGGGTGATGAACCAAAAAATAACCTTATCCTACATTCAATCACTTTGAACTCTGAAATATGTTTCAAATATGGTCTTATTTCTTCTGTTTGGGATGTTGATTGTGAATTCTGTTTGTACTAGTGCTTACTCAGTTCTACTGCAATTGTTCGTCAGATATTTTTATTTCTTTTTTAAATGTATTTTTGACATCCAGGAACCTAACCCACGCTTTTTCATTAAAAGACAGACTCAACGTTCGTGTATTTGACATTCGCGATGTTTTTCGGGATAATAACACTCGCGAATGTTGAGGGATTACTGTACAGTATAATAAATTTGTTTATTATTTAACAAAAACCTATGATAACCCACACACACACACAAAAAGAAATCGGCTCGATCCCTGCTATTGCATTCCTAGTCTGAAATGGCGGCTTGATTGATTGGTTGTTCGTGATTCCGGGCGCGTCAACTACCGAGGTCATTAGTCTCGTAAGTGTAGTGTGTGTTTTTTTTCTTTGGAGGTGGCGATGATCTTTTCCCCGCTGGCTGGCGAGATCTGGCGTCGACCTACCGTCGACTAGCGGGGTTTCCCCTCAACCAGGTGTCTCCCACCAGCGGGGCACCGCCCCAGCCGGGACAAGCTGTAAGCTCCCGACCGGTCTCCCGGCATGTGTGGTAGTTGATTGATTGATTCGTGTTTCCGGGCGCGTCAACTACCGAGGTCATTAGTCTCGTAAGTGTAGTGTGTGTTTTTTTTCTTTGGACGTGGCGATGATCTTTCCCCGCTGGATGGCGAGATCCGGCGCCGACCTACCGTCGACTAGCGGGGTTTTCCCCTCAACCAGGTATCTCCCACGGGCGGTGCCCCGCCCCAGCCGGCACAAGCTCTAAGCTCCCGCCCGGTCTCCCGGCACGTGTGGTAGTGTAGCGCGTGTTCGTGCGAGGAAGTGGCGGCGTGTGCGCGGACCTCTTCTTGGGCCCCGTCGCGACGTGAGGTGCGCGCCTCCCAAACGGCGGCAACTTCTCTGCTCCTCGGGCGCCGCCGGGGGGCGGGGGGGCAGCGGAGCGAGGAGGGGGCGGGGAGCGCCAAGGTGGTGGCGTGGGTGGCGAGGAGAGGTGCGGTGCGGGGGCGATGGAAGTTGAGGGCGGGAGGCGCGGCGGGCGAAGGGAGTGGTGCGGGGGCGGCGGGTATGGGGGCAGTGGGGTCGGTGGGGGGGCGGGGGACGGGGTGACGGAGGGGGCGCGAGAGTGGTGCGGGGGCGGCGAGCGAGGGGTGGGGGCGGGGGCGGGGGACGCGGCGGGCGACGGGGTGTGGCGCGGGGAGCGGTGGGTGAGGGGCGGTGTGGGGGCGGCGGCCGAGTGGGGGTGCGGTGCGGGGCAATGGGAGTTGAGGACAGGAGGCGCGGCGTGGGGGGGCGGGACGCGGGGGTCTGTGGGGGCGGGGGCGGCGGCCGAGTGGGGGTGCGGTGCGGGGCGACGGGAGTTGAGTGGGGGCGGGGGGGGGCCGGGCAGGAAGCGGGCGGCTGCCGCGGCGTCGCCGCCCGCGTGGGAAGCGCCCGGGGCACAATGGCGCGCAGCCCTCGCTCGCTTTCCCGCAGGCGCTCCCATTTCGCTAAGGACCATTCACAAAACATAAGCATAACGCTTACACATACACTTAAACACAAGTGATACACTCAAGCATTCACTATGTCCAACATAAGCGTAAGCAAAGATTTTCCATTTTCTGCGAGCCATTCTAGTTACTATTGGTTAGAACTGAGAATCTATATTATACATATATATATATATATATATATATATATATATATTATACATGTATATATATATACATATGTGTGTATATATATATATACACACATTTTAATTTTAATAAAAATTAAAACTAAATGATACTACTATTAATACTACAACAAAACAAAACTACAAAAATATCGTACGTTACAAGACAACGCAGAAAACCGTCGAAAATCAACCAAGCAATTTGGAAAACAAATCTTTTGTTCGAACTATTGACTTCGATCCTATTTAGATACTCGATTTTCAGTTAAATGTACTGTGATTCGTTTATTTCTTATTTCTTACATAAGCACAGAAGCTCTCAAGCTTGTAAGCTAACGTTTTACGTGTTATGCTTCTGCGAACGCATTGTGAATGAGTCCGCTTATGGACGTAGTCCTAACTTTTATGTTAACGCCAATGCTCTTTTATGTTTGCATTGTTAATGGGCCATTACAGCCCGGCTCTGGCGTTTCGTCGGCGCGGTCCACCGGGAGGAGTATCAGCCTCAGGGCATCAGCTGATCTCTCTGCGGGGCCTCTCACCGCGAGGTCCTCGTATTCGGGTTCCGACGATATATTCGACACTATACTGCGATTTTCGTAACGTTGCCCCTGACAGGAATCAGCTGTTTCTCTGCCATCCAAGCAGAGTTACAATTTCGCTACAGTGACGTCACTATGGCGACGTTCAAGCTCCCGATTGGATGAAGCCGTCAACAGCTGATTCCTGTCAGAAGCAAAGTTACGAAAATCGCAGTATAGGTAGGTCGAATTCAGCTGCTGTCTGCAGGAGAATTGTAGCGTCCGGTTACTCTCACTACCAGGCGAATGCTGGAGGAGTTCCCTAATAAACGGGCCACAGACCGCACGCGAGCTGTGGATCTATGTTCTATCTTCTCCCCTTACACATATTTACACTAACATGCACCACACTACCACACATGCCGGGAGACCGGTCGGAACTTTCTCGCAAGCTGCTTTGCGATTTCGTTGTACTGACGTTTGACATTTCGTCCGCTGCATCGACTGGTAGAGGCGGCTCTGCACCAAAATAAACAGCTCACGAGAGTAAACAGATCGTAAACGCGGCTTCACACACTCGGCACTCGCCGAGAATCGAACGAGGTCCCGCACACTCCAGAGTAGCCGAGGAGCTCGTGTTGAACTATCTCATATGTTTGCTTCTTTTGATATTACCGACGTCATCTGTTACCGATGTCTCAGGGCATCAGCTGATGTCACTGCAGGACCTCTGACTAGCAGGTCCTACGTTCGAGGGCCGACAGCGGCAGGATTTTCGACAATAGGTATATAGGTAGGTCGAATTCAATCGCTGACTGGAGGAGAATTCTAGTGGTCGGCTGCTCTGATCGGTCGATTTCCGTGGTTCCTCCGATCAACACCAGGCGAATGCCGGAGCAGTGCCCTAACAAACGGCCACGGACCGCGCGCGATCTTTCCTTCCTCTTCCTTGTTCTATCCTCTCTCCTTACACACACACACACACTAATATGCACTACACTACCACACATGACGGGAGACCGGTCGGGAACTTGGAGATTCTCTCGGCTGGGGTGGTGCCCCACTGGTGTTAAATTAAGTACATACACTAATATCATATCTCATTAATAAGCAATAGTATCATGAATTATTTTCACTTGTGGTTGCTATTAACTACTTCATTATTAGTTCTATTTTATCGTCTATAATATCCTGATGTATTAAGAGCGAAAGAGGCGCGAATAGTGTTAATAATGTTACAGTTGGCAACACTCGTCTGATGTGACGTAGACAGTAACGTCCTCTCCTCGCACCCCGCGCTGGGAGACGTCAAGAAAAGTCGCGCGACTAGGAGGGTTCTTCGACCGCCGAAATGGCATCTGTCATCATTTTTTTTGAAATACACTTTAATCATACCACTCGCGTATTGGGTTCTAATAAAGGCCGTGAAAATAAGCCTTTCGGAGGGCTTGAGGCTAGCTTGCAGTGTGCACTTGTAGAGCTGTTACGTAACCGCAAGTAACGAGGAGCTCGTACTATACAACGACTGGAAGAGCGCGCTTTTTGCACGGCACATTCTCATAATTCTTGCCGGGTAACGTGACGTCGGCGGGCCTCCTCGTCAGTTGGCGCGATTGTCAGTCTGCGCCGGTGATCTTCTTATTAACGTGGGGCGTTCGGGCGCAATTTGTGACACGCAACGGAAAACAATTGAAGAACGCGCGGCGTGCTCTGGCCCTCGGGGGCGAAAGTGCGTTGTTGCCGTGAGAGCTGGAGGGTTGGACGGCGGCACGTAGACAAGTGAAGGACGACATTCTTTTACCGCTGAGCAAACTACCATTTTGTTTGTTCGTAATAATATGACGTTTTATTCCCTTGTGAAATGGTTTAGTAAGTCACTGGTGTGTAACTTATTATTACTGAGAATATCATTTCACATCTGATACTGTATGTTACATTTATTATTACTATTATTATACTTAGATTTAAACATGAACTCTGTTGACGTGAATTAGCTGTTACGGTGTCATCCAATCGGGAGCTTCGATGACATTCACAGTAGTGGCGTTTAAGCTTCCGATTGGATGACACGGAAACAGCTGATCATGCGTCAAAGGACTGTAAATAAATCGTACTGTATTATTGTCTCCTAAATTCACGACTTAACCCTCCGGCGCGTCCCATCATTTCCCACCAGCAGGCGCGTGCCGCACTCCGTGCCGCATTCATCATCTTCGATTTTCGCGTCAATAGTTGTTACTTTTGTTATGGAATGTGAAGGAAATATTCTTTATTTATGTTTTTATACATTTTATTTCATTATAACTAACTAAATACCAAACAAAAAAACAATATAAGAATCTGATCCATAACTCGCTCCCTCCCTGTCTTGGTACGTGTTACATGTCGGGGAATGAATACGACGCAAACGTGCCTTCTAACGTTTCTCCGGAAACAACGCATCTAAACTTGAATTAGTAGTTAGGACTCCAAACTCTGTGTCACAAAGCTTAATAACAAAACAGCAGTAAGAATTCTAATTGATAAAATGCGCAAATATTATACTTGCATGACAAAGAGCGTGCGGTACGGAGTGCAGCAACCGTTGCAGTGTTCAAATTACTAATGAATATCGACAGAATCTAAAATCGTTATTTGAGTATCATCAGGATAAAAATATAATGAATGAAGAATAACTATGAGGTCAATAGTGCGGCACCAATTATTTACACGAAATCAACAAATATGTAAGAATGCGGCACCGAGTGCCGCTACGCGCCCACCGGAGGGTTAAGACGTTACGTGTTGAATATAATATCCACTCCTGGTTGCAACCAGATTCCCAAAAAGAGATCCCGTGATTGAGAGTGCTTCTTCAATACTTCGAGTCTCAGTGGTCGCAATTTGGTTAGGCCGAATTCAGCTCCCGTCTGAAGTGGAATTCTAGCAGCTATCTACTGTCATTGGTAGTTTTCGTGGTTTCTCCGATCAGTACCAGGCGAATGCCAGAGCAGTACTCTGACAAGTGAGCCAAGGATCGCGAGCGAAGTTTCCTTCCTCTTCCTTGTCTTATCCTTCACGCACACACAGACTTGTATGCACTGGACTGCCGCACATGCTGGGAGACCAGTATTGAGTTTAGAATGTGCCTCGGTCGGGGCGTTGCCCTGCTGAGCGAGATAAATCTCTCAAGCCAAAGTGTAGGTTGGTGCCGGATTTCTCCATCCAGTTGAAAAAAGAGAAGAACACCTCCACATTCCATGATAAAAACATGTACAACACTTAGTGAACTAGTGACCATGGCAGTTGCTGGGCCCGGAAGCAGGAAATAATAAATGAATCAATCAAGTGGCTGTAAAACATCAAATACTCGGGGACATGTACTAATTGGTTTATCCTCTTTGATGTCTATGATCAAAATCTACGAAACCGAAATCAGTGTCATGAGTTATTACGATACAAGTATTCTTATACGCTATGGCCCACTATTATCAATAATCAGTTTCGTAATGTAGCATTAGAAGTAACCAATAGTCTTCTATTAAATACCACATACAACAATAAATCACGTTTCGCAACACGAATAGTAATTTTAAAAGAAAGTTACAGTTTATTGGAATTTTTACAACGTAGATAAAACGTTTTGTGATCTTGGCATCACATCTTACGATATGAATATCGTAAATAACTATTATTCGCCTTGGAAGTGTTACCCTTCATTTTTTTGCACGTTTTATAATTACAGTGAAACCTGTATTAAGCGACCACTGTTGATTCCTTCAAAAAATTGGCATTTTATTGGAGTGGTCGCTTAACAGGGGGAATCTTATTTTTTACAAAAATTTGTGTGTTATTACATGTTGTTATTGTGTGTCGGATGTTTAGGAAAATGCCTATTACAGTGTATGTTTATATTTTATTACGTGAGCATGAATTGTAATAGTACATTGTGAAACGATGATGTAATGATGGCTATTAATACAAGTGTGATATTACGATACGAGCGAGGTACGACCAACTTCACACCCATTACATCGAGTATTGTACGGTACTTTTTCTCCGACTTTTATACGTTGAACTTTTACATCGAATCGTTTCGTGGCAGTTGACAAGCAGGATTCTGTCAAGGCCACCTAGCGGACAGCTACCAAAATCTACCCTCGCAAGCTTCCGCAGGTGGCTGTGGTTACCTGTCCGTCTGCTAGCGAGTACTGCGCTAGTCAAATGGGATCAAAGTGAAATTACGATCCACTTTATTTTAACCCTCGAGCGGGCGCGCGCAAAAGTTTCTCACCAGCAGGCGCGTGTCGTAAATTTTACGACATTCGTTGACTGTAGAATAAAATCAAGAAATTGTGGAACTACGCGATCTTATCTCGCTGTGTAACATCTTTGAATGATATAGAACATATATTCTATATATTACATATGTTATATAAGGATTAAATAGACACAACACAATGAAAATAAACAATGAAAAATAAATGAAAGCTCTTATTCCGATGCACTATCATGCCGATGTTCTTCTATATTTTCAACACTCAGGTCACTATCACTATCCAATTCATGATCATCTTGGTCATCCGACAGTTCTTGAAGAATACGCTGAATTTCATTCACATGAATACTTTCCCTGGATATTTTCCACAAAATTTGACAACTTTATAACACTAGCAGGCGCGCAACGTAAAATTTACGACACTACCCCTTACATCGAACAAAGCGTTACAGAAACTGAATCTCGCGTGCAAACTAAACAATGGCTGAAGATAAGCATAATTAAAGATATCTGCGAGGAATATCAAGAACTTAGAAGTCTTTGGCAACAATGAGTTGATAGCAAATTCAAGAAAACTGCTGTTGTCGTAAAATTTACGACAGCGCGCCCACTGGAGGGTTAAATAATATACCTCGAAAAAAGTACTAATAATAAAAGAAATTAAAACTATTGAGCATAATATAATATCAAATACAAATTTAATGTACACAATCGAACGAAACATTTGCTAAAACGATTCTCAATGATTAATTAAGTGTCAATACTAGGTTTGTAAACGTCTCTGTGATTGGTCAAGAACCTGTATCACAATGAAAACTGTATCGAAATGACTATCATTATGCAACTGGCTGCAGCCATCAAATGACAACATTATACAACGGGAGTAGAAAAAAAATTAAATATTTTATCTAAGTTTTATATTTTCTTTTTTGCATTTTTGGCGTAAAGGACTTTTAGACTTTTTTACTGTTTCTGAGTGCATTTTAAAATGTTTATATCCCCTTTTCATAAAATGAACGTTTAAATCATTTTCACTTTTAGTATTCGCAATATTTGTCTATCGGTAACGAAACTTCATTTTCTTGTGCAGAATTAATTTCTTATTTGGGTACGCATGACACATTCTATTTCTCAGGAACTCAAAAACCCACTTTTGTCGCAATTCTTCGTACATTTAAAAAGAATTAAAACTTCATGCGATGAGTTTAGGGAGAGAGCGAAGCTCTGGTTTCCGATATAACTCAAAAACTCGCGTGTTCCAAGGGAAGTCAATAACCTTGACTTCCGACATTGGTATTCTACCGCCCTAGAAGGTAAGGAAAGGTCTATTAATAGAAAGAATTAAACGTTTGGTTACTTTCATATCCGACGTCTCATTAAAAGAAATGAAACTCAAGTGCAGCGAGCAGCCATGATATCATATCAGTGAATTCAGTGTATTGTTACTTGATTGTCGGATTCCCTTATGATTTCGTCGAGAATGAAGCTGCAGCTCAGATCATGTAGCACGAAAGCTTTTTCTAACGTTGCCAATTTTCGTTATAACTACTGAAGATTCTGTTGTGTGCACTTATAACTTCCCTGAAAGTCTCTAAAAAGGGATAAATTGGACGGTGTTATGCAACAACGGGCTATGCGACATCGTACAAGTTTTGAGATAATCGTGTTCAAAGGTTTTGTTACATTTTCAGCTCTGAAAAGTGTAATTTAATTATTTCTTTCATTGAAACCCCACACTACACAAACATGAGTGGAATATCTGGCGCTTACCTGCATTATGTGAAATTAAGAACAGCAGATTTAAAGGTTTATAGTCCGGTTAAGGTTTATAGATCTAGGTTTATAGTCCGGTTGTTTGCGAAATATAAAATCCTTGATGTGACTGATGGCGTTTACATTTTTCATTAATTATAAGGCTATTTTTACAGATTTGGTGCCAAAATTTTGCGTACACTTATAACATGGACCAATGCTACTGATGGCGTCCGTATCTAATTTTTTCCAAAAATGGCGCTTAGCCGGTTGATGCGTAACACCGTCCAATTAAGAAAATGTTTATTCAGGGACTGCTCGAGAAGAGGAATGGTCATTAACAAGTGCACAATTCCCATACAATATAGGAATTGAAGTGTCCATTCCAAGAAAAATGAATCGTTTAGAGTGACGGTCGTTTAATACAAATGATCTTTCTGAGCTGTTCCACTGTCTTATTAGTGGGAGAAATGGTAACCAATTCCGATTGGCCCAAAATAATGACAATGGATAGTGTGAAAGATCTTGTCTCTCCTCTGCCGTGCCTCTGTGTGCGACGTCCACAATGTAAGATATGAGGTCTGTCAACTAGCCGCCTTTGGGGCAAAATTTTCTGAAGCCAGTTTGAGGCTAGTTCCTCGCTTGTCCGTACGGTGCGCACGATCGGTTTGGGTCGCGGAGTAAGATACACATCTATCTAAACTATGGCTATGACACAGTTTTACAAAACATTTCCTACCCATTTTCGTAACTGTTCGCTTTGGACGTAACCAATTCCACCGCGAAGTGACAAATCACTGTCTTGAAATTAGAAATCAGCTGGCCTCAGAACTGTCGCATGGATCACGACCAATCACGACCTTGCCAAATGAGACCCAAAGATCGCAGCGCTTAAATGCGAGAACTGTGGGAACTAGCCTCACATTAGCTTCAGTTTTAGACTGCGAGTGAACACACCTATGTATCTTCCACCGTGGCGACGTCAGTGCACGTGACGGGCGGTTGAGAACCGGATCTTCGCGTGGAGTTCCCTTGGGGAACCGGTTGCGCCAGCGATGGCCGCGACGCCGGTGGCGAGGAGCGGAAGTGCTTGAGGGCCCTGGCGCCACGGGATGAGCACTGGCGATCGTTCTGTACGTGGATCAGGCCACTAAACCTTTTCAACTTCAAATTGGAAACAAACAATTTCAAATTGGAAACAAACAAAATCAAGTTGGGAATACATAGCGGCGGCGATGGTGTAGCGGTTAGCGTAACGGACCCAAGTTCGCGGGTTCAAACCCGATCGAAGCCGTGGATTTTTAGGGGCGAAAAAATCCTTCGTACGCCTTCCCTCGGAGGGGAAGTAAAGCCGGCTGTCCCATGTTAGTAGATTTACTTGCATGTAAAAGATCCTCAAGCCTAAATGAAGCCTCTGAGCTAAAATCAAATCGCCTGTTTCGTCGCCTCAGTAATACCTTCTTTCCGCTCTATCCGGGGAAAGGAATGTAGCGAAATTTGCGTGGTCAGACGGAAGAGCAGGCTTCATGGCCTGAGTCTCGCCACGTAAAATATGGCAATTCAATTCAACACACTATTTCAATTTGGGAAGAAACACATTCAGATCGAGACCAATCGCTTCCAAATTGAGACTTAACAGGTTGAAACCGGAAAGTAAATAAAAATCAGGTCACTAACATTTAGGAATATTATCTGCGTGATAATTTAAGAGCTGTAGAACATATTCGTATCGTTTTCTTTTATTTACATCGCTGTTCATTTTTTCGGGCTCTCTACGAATGTTTTTTATCGTAAATGTTACGCCATCCGAATGTTGACGCAAACATTCGATAGAAACAACTTGATGCTGATCTTCAAATTCACGATTCAGTTCTTTTTATATAATTATGGGATTTTCCACTATGTACTGAACAATCAAATCCCTGGGTTCACTCGTCTTCGCGTTGTCGTGGTATTTCATCTTGACTTTTTACTCACCGATAAGTAGTTGATCTCTTCCCACCAAGTATATTAGCCCTGTCCAGTCTCCGTTATTATTATATACTGCACAAATTTATATTTTGTTCCACTCAGCTTCCTTTTTCTTTATGTAAACATTATAACGCAATTATCTTACCCATACACCGCGAAATATAGGTTAATTTTGTGAACAACAAATGAAACTCTAGCCGATTCAACTTTTGTTCTCGATTTGAAATTGTCACGTCTCGAATTGCTTGTGTTTAATCCCAAACTGCTCGTGTTTATTCTCACATTGAGTGTGTTGAATTTGAAATTGTTTGGTCTCATTTTGAAGTAGAAAAGGTATAGACGACGCTTTCCCGTATTATACGGGAAAGTCTGTGCTATTCCGTTCCACCACCTATTTAAAGCCCGATATACACGGTACAGTTTTAATGCAGATTTTCATACACTTTCTGTACAGAAACTTCAAGACCCCAAACTAGAAGTAAAAAAGCCAAAAGTCGAGTATACATGGTCTGCACGTTTTCTGCACGAATCGCCACAAGACGCCGCTAGGAGGTCTACCTGGTAACAACTGAAGAGTACTTTCAGTGGCGGGATTTCTGTGCGTGCGTTAGGCTGTGTGATCTTTACTAAGTATTAATTAACTATTTGGAGCGTAGAGAGGAAAAATAGGAAGGCAGGAATTGGGGAAAAGGAAGTTTATCACAATAAATCACTTCATACAATCGCACATTGACACACCTAACCACAAAATCGACACGGCCGATTACCGTTAGTGAACAATTCTGCCACTAAAGGCACTGGAGTCAAACTGTATGCTTTCTCCACGAAAACTTATGATAATGTTCATAATTTTTTCATGCAGAAAGCGTAAAGTCTAGACTGAATGAAGAATCTGCACAAAAAATGTACCGTGTATATCGGTCTTAACAAACGGGTCACTCAAGTATTTTTTTACAAGTAGTTTCTTCTCGTGTAGTATGTCCCAATGGGCGTCATTCCAAAGACAATGCCAGGTCTCCACCCAGATGTTTGTGTTGACGTATAGGGATGAAGATGATGGTGAGGTGAGTGGTAGGGGATGGAAATGGAGAATAGGGGAAGGGAAGCAATGGAAACAGGAGAACAACGAGCATTCACTTTGTCCACGAATTTTCTTTGGATCCCATAATATTGCGGCTCGAATCCTTCTCCCACAGGTGCAGTCGGTCAAGGAAATAAATCACCTTTCTTTCTCCTTTTCTCCTCTTCTCTTTCTGCGTTTATCTTCTTCCTCTCCTCTTCTTTTCCTTCTGTCTTCATATCTTGTTTTTCATCTTTCTTCTCCTGTTTCTTCTTCTTTCTACGTCTTCTCTTCTCTCTCTTTATTTCTCCTATTTCCTTTCCTTTTTCTCCTCGCAGTTCAAACGAATTTCAATGTGGCATCACGATTGCAGGGGCACTGCAACACGGCGCGGTTAAAGCTTGAGCGACAAGCGGGTGGTATCAAACAGGGCGACATCGATCCCAGTGCTCAGCCGAAGGTTGCTCGAGTATACCTATCGAATATACCTATCGACTGAGGTGGCAACAAATGATGTCACTGCAGTGTTTCCGACTGGGTGGTCCCAGGGTTCATGTCTCGGCGGTGGCAGGAATTTTCACAGTACCTAAACAGCTAGGTCGAATACAGCGGCTGACTGCAGAAGAATTCTATCGGCCGACTGCTCTGATCGGCTCTGATGGATTTTTCGATCAACACCAGGCGAATGCCGGAGCAGTCATTACCCTAACAAACTGACCACGGACCATGTGCGATCTTTGCCTCCAATTTCTTTTCTTATCCTCACTCCTTACTTACACATACACACACACACATGCACTACGCTACTACACAAGTCCGAAGCGTAGAGCTTGTCCCGTGTGGGGCGGTGCCCCACTGGCGGAAGAGACCTTGAGGAGGAACAACCGACGTGTAGGTCGGCGACGGATCTCGCCGTACAGCGTGAAAGAATTCACCGCCACCTTCCGGGATAAAAACCGTTCACGACACTAACATGACCAATGACTAGGAATTTTGATGACCTAAAACGTCGCCAAAAATGGTCAATAAAAGGCTCTTTAAATGTTTTTAAAATTCCCTAAAAACAAACAAATATTTGATCAAAACGAGTTCAAATGAACAACTCAAGCACTTGGATAAGTTACTGATGTAATCGAGACTTCTTCCTTTCGTTCGAGTGAACTCAGTTTGCAAAAAAATTGGTTTGGGCTGTTCTCTACCATGATTTCTGTGTCTTTAGTTATCGTGAAATCGGCCGAACAGACAATGGCGCTGATAGTTGTCACGGGAACCTTAGATTACACATAATTCACAACGGCTGACAATACAATTTCTGAGCGTAGAAATGCAATAGACTATTTAGGGATACTGTGAGGAACTTGTGTTGCATCTCGTAAATATTATTTGAAGCATGTACTATTAAAATGACGTTAAAATCAATTAAATCAGCTAAAAATGCTTTAAACATGTCGAAAATGGTAAAAAATTACTTATTAGTCGGAATCAACGAAAAACGCAAAAACGAATGACATAAAAATGGATAATTTCCCTTCTTCATAACATAAAATGTGTCTGTACTAAAAGGAATAGTTTAGTGAAATAAAGTTAAAACGACATTTAAGGAAAATCCGTCCGAAAATGTATATTCCGGTACCAATCTTCAAAAATTCTGGTTATTTCACTAAAATACCTGGTACCATTGATTTAAACTCTGAAATTGTTTAAACTATATTGTAACTCGCACAGGAAATTCGTTTAACTTAACTCGATATCGATTCATTTTATATCGATACAATAAATGTAATATTCTACTCTTTTGTACTCTGGTATGTGCTAGAAGAAGACCATTCTATGTCACCTTTAAAGTTTTTACGAGAGTGTTTTCACTAATATAGTTATTTGTAATATTGCAGTTACTTTTAACCTTCCGGTGGGCGCGCCTATTTTACTCACAAAAGCGGGCGCGTAGGAGCACTGTATGGTGCCTTGAGAAAACAGTCAAAACTTCTATTATTAAATTGAAGAAGGAAGAATAAAAACTCACAACTATTCATTACATTTTTGATGTTATTATAGTTTATAAATCACAGAAATATGACTATTTTCAGGTATAGAATAATAAAAAAACACTGTTTCAGAAAACCTTATAAAACAAAATATAACGAAGAAAAAATTAACTAGAAAATAGGTATTAAACAGACAAAGTAATTAAACGAAACAGTTACTGTCCTTAAATTTAAAAAAAGCATCAATTGGTTTTCATGAAGCCGTTTCCAGTAACTCAAGATGATGTCAGATTTCTTCGTCTGTTTCAGCCCTTCAGCAAAGAAAAACAAAAATAATACTACAAGTAATAGAAAAAAAATTAAAAACAACTTACAACATCTTTGATTTTGCTTACAGTGATCGAAAATACTTATAAACTAACAATCTGAATAAGTAAAATTTTCGTTAGGAGTACTAAAAATACCTATACGAGAGGGCGCGGTAGAGCACGAAGTGCTGCAGTCAGCATTTTTTTCATTTTCAAATCTTCTTCACGACATTGCGAGAAGGCAACGGAACGCGTTTCTTTTAGAATGTTGCGAAATGAGAATACTGAAGCCCTCTGACATGTCAAATAGTCGTACGCCATTTTAGAACAATAAATGCACAAAGGCAGCACGAAGTGCTGCCGCGCGCCCGCCAGAAGGTTAAATTGTTTAATAAAGAAGATGATGATAATCTTAAATCGTATATCATTAGTTACCGTAGACTTAAAATCCTGGTATTGGATGTCTTCATTAAAATCCTGGTAAAAATCGCAGGTTCCTGGCAAGTGTGGCCGTAACGAACGTTTGCGTTTCGCAGATCGAGCGCGAGGTGGTGCTGCCGGCGGCGGAGAAGAAGGACTCGAAGATCCCGATCCTGCACGAGTACACGCGTCGGCAGGCGCAGCTGCTGCAGGCGCAGGCCCAGGCGCAGCACGGCCTGCCACTGCCCGCCTGGCTGCCCGACCCAGGCCCAGGCCCCGACGCCAAGCGACTGCCCCTGCAGGTACGCCACCTTGTAAAGGTTATTTTTAAAGTAGGATTGACTCATTGATAGTTCGTGATTTCCGGGCGCGTTAACTACCGAGGTCATTAGTCCCGTAAGTGTAGTGCATGCGTTTCCCTCGGGGTGGCGGTGATCTTTCCCCGCTGGATGGCGGGATCTGGCGCCGACCTACCGTCGACTAGCAGGGTTTTCCCGCAGCCAGGTATCTCCCACCAGCGGGGCACAGCTCCAGCCGGGACTAGTTCTAAGCTCCCGGCCGGTCTCCCGGCATGTGTGGTAGTGTAGTGCATGTTAGTGTAAGTGTGTGTGTGTGTGTGCGTGTGTGTGTGTGTGTAAGGGGTACCGATAGGGCAAGGAAGAGGAAGGAAAGATTCGAACACGTAGTGTAGGAAGAATTCATGTTTTATGCGTCCTTGATAGTGAAAAATCTATTTCTGTCCGTCCGTCCGTCCATCCGTCCGTCTGTCTGTGAACAACGCTAATGGCTAAACTATACGTAGAATATTTTCCCAAAGCGAAGAAACCCCTGACGAACTGGCTGATCTTGCAGCCCCTTGAATTTGACACCGATATTTTAATTCTGGAGACTACTTTACATGAAACCCATCCAGCGGGGAAAGATCACATCTTTTCAATATTTTCAGTAAAATGGCACCATCGATTTTCATTGAATTTTGTTTTAGGATAGGGTAATCAAACGTTTAAAAGAATGGTGCAGTTTCATGTTCCTTAAAATCTCTGATTACATGAAAATTTCAAAAATTCAAAAAAATATTGGCGTGTTTCTACAACTAAAATATTAAAGAGATTTCTTGTCTTAATAAAATTAGTTCCTTAAAAATAGATCTTAAAAGAAGGTCGTGTACAATTTTCCGGAAATTGAGTATTTTTTGCGCAATTTTGTGTAAAATATAGACAATTTTTAATATTGATTTTTACAATTTTTTTCTCGAAAACTGCTCCATGGTTTTTGTTGAAATTTTGGTGTTGGATAGTTTGAATAACGTTTAATAAAATGGTACAGGCCTCACATTGGTTGAAATCACTGATTTTTCGAAAAGGGAAGTAGGAAGTAAAATGGGAAAACTTTTCGCCGTTAAAGCTTAAGTGGATCATCAATCAGGAGCTTAGGTGGAAAAATTTAACAAAGTTACATATTCATTAAGCGTTTTCAATATTTTATTTAATCTATTATTTGACAATGACTTTTTTAATTTCTTTAATCATTAAAAAATCTTAACAATTTAAATATTCCATCACACCTTTTTAAAATGATCCAAAAAATAAACCATTTATATCAATTCCAAAATGTTTTTTATTTTTGTCTTGTTCTTAAATGCACGTAAGTTTTTTCCGAGTTGAAATTATACAGCAATAATTGCTGACACGTGTTCAACACACGTGTTGAACTTCCCAGTAAAAATGTCCGCAAACCGTCCTCTCCCTATGGTGAACAGCCTTAGCTTTTATCACAAATTCCATGCTCATACGTGGGAACTGACGAGAATTCTATCGGCCAGCTGCTCTAATCAGTAATTCACCGTGGTTTCTCCAATCAATATCAGGCAAATTCCGGAGGGGTGCCTTAACAATTAGGCCACTATATTGGTCTCCACCATGTTATATGGGAGTTGAAGGGCCTTTTGGCGCGTTTGTGAAGGAGGCGTAACGTTATAATTTATTTCATTTAATAGATACACAGATTCCATTGCCATTCGAATCCTTCATTCTACGTTCCATCGACCCACCTACCATGTTTAGTATTTACGAATTTTAATGTTGTTAGAAACCAGGTTGCTGTGAGCAACATAAATGTTGATAAAACAATTAATTGTATAAAAAGTTAAAGAGAATCAACAAGCTATAAAGTGAGTGAGTTAATTTTACATATTAATGACATAAAACATACCCTAAACCAAGCGTATCCGCCTCTTTCGTCTCTTTCAACCGTGTGTACGTAACTTTCGCATCCCCATAGAGGACTCGTGATGGAAGTAATGTGGTCGTAACGCATAGAGAACTAAAAATAGAATCTATTCAAGACTATATAATCAAAATTTCAAAAAAACTTTTATGAATTACTACCAAAATCCCCAGCTACAGCAACCTACCACTTAGGTAAAAATTACAGCCAACCACAGAGAATTCATTCACGCTAGCCTAAAGACATTTTCAAGCCTCCCTAAGTAACTGAAAATATAAACTGTTACTCTCTCTCTCTCTCTCTTTATTACACTCTCGCACACACAACAACACCAACTCTTTTTTTTTCTAACAAACTTCTACAGAAAGAATATTGACAGACCTGAGGATGGTTCATCCTAAAACGTTATGTTATCGTATGTACACGCCCTTGAAAGGCAGAAATGCCGAACAGGAAGAAATAAACATTCACAAACGTAAAACTTATATTTAATAAAATTCAAAATGTACCTGATGATGGAGATAAATGATCTGTGAAACGTTGTGAAACTCCAACCTGTAAAACTCCAACTTCCTTTTTCTTCAACTTTGTATGAAATATATTTTATTATCACCTGATCTGATTGTCTATAATTAATGGAACCTTTCTTTATGCAATGAAGAATAAACAATCAATAAGAACTTATTAAGAAGAAATAAAATTTAAAACTAGTGGTGCTACAGAATGGCACAGACTTTCCCGTGTTAGTTTTTTATTTCCTTGGGTCTTCGCAAGCTATTCGGAATTGCCACAAACTCTTTCTTGCCAGCTGTCATCTATCACCGCCAAAAGTTCTCTTTTTTTGTCATTTTCTTAATTTTTCGATTTCGTATTGGTAGAACGGAAACATTAATTTTAGAATATTAAAGAACACAAAAACCTAGCCCTAAATGGCAATTTTCTTTTAAAAAATTATGTGCCGTTTAAGAGAAAATGGCGTTTTAGCGCTACTAAAGATGCGAAATTTCAGGCTCATTTTCACAGAAAATTAATTTATTTTTTTTAATTATTTTTTTTCCGCCAAAATTGGCCATTTTTTCGCGCAGCATTACATAAGTTTCCCTATACTAAGTATATCACTCCGTGTAAACGCAAATAGTATAAAAGATAATAGTGGAAACTCCTCGAATATTTTGGTGACAGAAAAGCAGCGCTCTCCTGCGCTTCGAGGTGTAAACCACAGCGCAAGAATTCGTGTGTGCCAACTTACATGGTGTGAAAGTCAAGTTTGTTCGTAGTTTTCTGAGAGATAATTTGGTATAAGAATACCTGTGTAGATATTGTTATTTGATGCTCTGCCGCAAGTACTTTAACGTATAAATTAAAACCAATGATAATGATGATCGATAATGGTACACACGGTTGTATTCTATTGGCAACATTTACGCCTGTCTTGTAGTGTACACCTCAGGCCGCTAGGGGCAGCACAATAACTTGTCGCTTGTGCCGCCCATGCTGATTTGCCCGAGTTTCCACTATAATCTTTTATATTATTTGGTATACGTACGTATACGGGAAAGTGAAAATGTGTTGGCTTGCAGGAGGCCATGGGCCAGGAGGAGGCGGCGTCGGCCGGGCGCGGCGCGCACGCCCTCTACAAGGCGCAGCCCCTGCAGATGGCGCCGTCGCCCGCGGCGGCCGCCAAGCCGCCGCCCGCCGCCGCCCAGGACCTCGCCCTGCAGCAGCAGCAGCAGCAGCGGCCGGCGCAGGGCCAGGGCCAGTACGCGCGGCCGGCGCCGCTGCACCAGGACCCAGCGCCCGCCGCCAGCCCCGCCTACGCGCACTACAACGGGTGAGCATACTCAACCGGTGATGGGCGTATGTGTGTGGAGAGAGCGCTGACGAGCCCTCGACTTTGGTAGGGATAATACTAAATGTGCTCTATGATATGACATTACCGCCATATTGGTCCATTCTTTTGTTCAAAAATTACAAAAATGTAATTTTTTTGACTTGTCACTCACGTCGTTAATATTTACATTAGCGGTGATTTTTTCACATTATTATATTGACGAGTACATGTGCTTTAAATAATGTCAAGTAAAGTTTCTCGAAAACACAACCGCTTTCTGTGAAAAGTCGCTAAAAATTCCGCATTTTCAGAAACGCTCAAACCCCATTTTCTCATATATGGCTGCAAATTTTTTGGGTGTTAAAAGTCAATTGTTTACAAATTTAATTAAGTAAACACAAAAAGTCTGTGTCAAATTATTGCTAACAATAAGGTGAAGCACTTCCAAAAATGTCATGCATTTATAAATAGTATGTTTTCAGAAAAGGTACATTTTGTAAGAAAAATAAGTTTCGGAAAACAGCCGTCAAAGTTTTTAGTACACCTCAGCTTCGTTACCCGGTTCATCATAATCTTCCTCAAATGCACTATTCAATTTTAACGTGTAAACAGAAATAATTGCAGATAACTTTCGATAGTAATTTGTGACATCTTGTGTGTGATTCAAAAAAATGTTTTTTGAAAATTCGATAATTTAAACCGCTTTATTTGAGCTGTGAAAATATTGCCCGATGCTCAAAGGAGTCACATCCACTTTTTTTAGAAAACAATTTCGGCAATTTAGGAAGAGCAAATACTAATGTATTATATACCATTGAAAAGAGAATATCTTGAAGTTTCTAAATCTGTTAAAAAATGAAAATCGAAAATTTTGAAATTTTTACCTTACGCTCTGAAGCAATGATGGGCGTGTGCTTGTCTGTTGTTCTGTGGTGTGTGTGTGTGTATACATGAAAGGAGCACTGACGAGCCCTCGCATGTGCGTGTGTGGCAGTGTGGGGATGTCTGCGTTTCGGGCTGACCACGTCGGATGTGCCGGATTCGTTCAATCACGTGCTGAGGCCACATGAGCGTCGCGTAACTGACGTTACGACGTCTGTATTTTTACGGACGTTAGTATTTCGGGCAATTTCTGACAAATTCAGGCATGTTTAAACACGTGCTGCTAATGTTGCGGGCAAACGAGCGTAAAGTATTTCCAAACACGTTATAACTAATACTTGTACATTCAATGTACTTGTACATTCAATCATGTGCTGACTAGGCTCTGGACACACGAGCGTTGCGTAAAGCACATTACATCGTCCGTATTTTTACGGACGTTAGTACTCCGGGTATGTTGTACCAAACACGTCCAAACGTTCTGATAACGCTGTGGGTACATACGCATTGCGTAACGGACGTTAGAACGTCCGTATTTTTATGGAGGTTAGTAGTACAGACACGTTCTAACAAATACGTTCAAACATGTGCTGATAAGGCTGGGGGTAAACGAACGTCGCGTAACGGACGTTACAACGTTCGTATTTGTGCGCACGTTTGTACACTGGGAACGTTATCACCAATACATTCAGACACGTGCTGATAAGACTCCGATCACACGAGCGTCGCGTAACGGACGTTACATTGTCCATATTTTCACGGACGTCAGTACTCGAGCGCCCGAGCAGTGCGTTCGTAGAGATCTGACGTCATCGGCCCCTGAAAGTGAATAAACGGACGCTGTGGAGATATTGTATGGAGATGTAGCAGTTGTATACATTGCTTATAAAATTGCTAAAGAGAGGAAAAGTAGATGGTGGGTCCATCCGATAAACCGTCGGCGTAAGAAGCTACAACGTCCGTCGCTCGGCGTCCGCCGTTCAACGTCCGTTGCCTCAAATGCACTTCGCGCGGCGCGCTCCTGTGCCCCATTCGTGTCTGTAAAAACTGCAACGCACGCATTTTGAACTGTGTTATAGTGCGCTCGTGTGCCATCGGCCTAAATCTAAATGGTCATGCGTGCTTGGTGTTTTGTGTGTGTGTGTGTGTATGGAGGGAACGCTGAGCAGGTCCGTGTGTGTGTGCATTGCTGTGTGTTTTGGCGTGTGTCTATGTGTGAAGGGATGGAGTGCTGACGTGGGTCGTATGTGTATGTGTGTTTAGGTGATCTGTGGTGGATAAGTAGCTGTGGTGGATATGTAGCTGTGGTGGATATGTAGCTGTGGTGGATATGTAGCTGTGGTGGATATGTAGCTGTGGTGTGTGTGTGTAGCTCTGTGGTGTGTGTAGCTCTGTGGTGTGTGTAGCTCTGTGGTGTGTGTAGCTCTGTGGTGTGTGTAGCTCTGTGGTGTGTGTGTGTGTAGCTCTGTGGTGTGTGTGTGTGTAGCTCTGTGGTGTGTGTGTGTGTGTAGCTCTGTGGTGTGTGTGTGTGTAGCTCTGTGGTGTGTGTGTGTGTAGCTCTGTGGTGTGTGTGTGTGTAGCTCTGTGGTGTGTGTGTGTGTAGCTCTGTAGTGTGTGTGTGTGTAGCTCTGTAGTGTGTGTGTGTGTAGCTCTGTAGTGTGTGTGTGTGTAGCTCTGTGGTGTGTGTGTGTGTAGCTCTGTGGTGTGTGTGTAGCTCTGTGGTATGTGTGTGTGTGTGTAGCTCTGTGGTGTGTGTGTGTGTGTAGCTCTGTGGTGTGTGTGTGTGTAGCTCTGTGGTGTGTGTGTGTGTAGCTCTGTGGTGTGTGTGTGTGTAGCTCTGTGGTGTGTGTGTGTGTAGCTCTGTGGTGTGTGTGTGTGTAGCTCTGTGGTGTGTGTGTGTGTAGCTCTGTGGTGTGTGTGTAGCTCTGTGGTATGTGTGTGTGTGTAGCTCTGTGGTATGTGTGTGTGTGTGTAGCTCTGTGGTAAGTGTGTGTGTGTGTAGCTCTGTGGTATGTGTGTGTGTGTGTAGCTCTGTGGTATGTGTGTGTGTGTGTAGCTCTGTGGTATGTGTGTGTGTGTGTAGCTCTGTGGTATGTGTGTGTGTGTGTAGCTCTGTGGTATGTGTGTGTGTGTGTAGCTCTGTGGTGTGTGTGTGTGTGTAGCTCTGTGGTGTGGTGTGTGTGTGTAGCTCTGTGGTGTGGTGTGTGTGTGTAGCTCTGTGGTGTGTGTGTGGTGTGTGTGTGTGTAGCTCTGTGGTGTGTGTGTGTGTGTAGCTCTGTGGTGTGTGTGTGTGTAGCTCTGTGGTGTGTGTGTGTGTAGCTCTGTGGTGTGTGTGTGTGTGTAGCTCTGTGGTGTGTGTGTGTGTGTGTAGCTCTGTGGTGTGTGTGTGTGTAGCTCTGTGGTGTGTGTGTGTGTGTAGCTCTGTGGTGTGTGTGTGTGTAGCTCTGTGGTGTGTGTAGCTCTGGGGTGTATGTGTGTGTGTGTGTGTGTAGCTCTGGGGTGTGTGTGTGTGTGTAGCTCTGGTGTGTGTGTGTGTGTGTGTAGCTCTGGGGTGTGTGTGTGTGTGTACCTCTGGTGTGAGTGTCACGGGGTGGAGTGTGGTGCGTGTGACGGGGTGGAGCGCTGACGCGGCCCGTGTGTGTGTGTGTGTGTGTGTGTCTGTAGCTGTGTTTGTGTGCAGTGTGGGGGCGTCGACGGGCGCCATCCCCCGCTCGCAGTGGCAGCCGCCGGCGCAGCAGCAGCAGCAGCAGCGGGCGGCGCAGGCGCATGCGCAGGCCTTGCAGGAGCAGGAGCGCATCGAGGAGGACAACAGCGCCAACGACACCAAGGACCCCGCCGCCGCCCCCGCGCCGGCCCCCGCACCACCCACCGCCACGCACCAGCCCGCCGCAGGGTCAGTCCTACTGCGATACTGTCTTGCTACTATACTGCGATTTCGCTGCCATCCAATCAGGAGCTTATATTTCGCGACAGTGACGTCACTATGGTGACGTTCAAGCTCCCGATTGGATGAAACCAGAAACAGCTGATTTTTGTCAGGGACAAAGTTACGAAAATCGCAGTATAGAACCCTCATAACGCCCTCGGTGCATAAATAACTATTTTAAACATGTCATGAGTCGATTGATTATAAAATCTTCTCCAGGTTGCAGCCAGCTTCCTAAGGAGTAGATGTAGGGATTATGGGAGCCTCTACAATACTTTGCGCAAAATGTGGGCTGTTCCCGATAAAGCGGCGTCTTGCAGTTCCCAGTATATTGAAGGACCTGGTAGTTTAGCCATGCTTAATTATTTATATTAATATTGTTATTAATATAAATATAATATTAATAACAATATAAAATTAATCTGCTGTATTTTTTGACTATCTGTAGTAAAATCCACCGAGTACTTCATGGGTATTGGTCCAATAAATGAAAATTTTATCTCAGTTAGCCGACGTTTCGGAGTTTTATTTCTCCATCCACAGGGCTGAATACATTAACAACACGGTTAGATATATAAGCACTAATTACCCAATGTATGAACACTAATTATTTACAATAATGCTGGAAGAACACATTACGAATCACAGTTGTTTGGTATATGTATATAAATACAATTCCAAAATGTTTCAAATGTTAAATATTAAATTGAAATACATACGATACCTTGCTTTTCTACACCTAAGCAAGGCATGTTTTGTACGTATTTTAATTTAATTTTTAAATTTTAAAATTTTAAAAATTAAATGAAAATATATACGATAGCTTGCTTTTCTACACCCAAGCAAGGCATGTTTCGTACGTATTTTAATTTAATTATTAAATTTTCAAATTTTAAAAATTAATTTGAAATACATACGATACCTTGCTTTCCTACACCTAAGCAATTAATGTTTCGTGCGTATTTTAATTTAATTTTAAAATTTTCAAATTTTAAAAATTAAATTAAAATACATACGATACCGTGCTTTTCTACACCTAAGCAAGGCATGTTTTGTACGTATTTTAATTTAATTTTTAAATTTTCAAATTTTAAAAATTAAATTAAAATACATACGATACCTTGCTTTTCTACACCCAAGCAAGGTATGTTTCGTACGTATTTCAATTTAATTTTTAAATTTTTGATTTAAATTGATTTTGATGAAAAAAATATTAATTTTTGATTTTGATTTCAAATCTTCTGATCTGAAAAGTTGACGCTCTGGGAATGAAGGAGCGTGGCTGAAGGCAAGCGCGCTGTGGTGTTGCAGTGAGAAGGGCAAGGCGTTCCCGTCGAGGACGTACCACACCATCAAGGACATGCTGTCGAGCCGCTTCGGTGCGTCGCCGGCGCCCGCGGCCGCCAACGCCGCCAAGGCGGGCCCGCCCTCCTCCTCCTCCAAGGAGCAGCAGGGGCAGGGGCCGGCGGCGGGGGCGGCGGAGGGGGAGGCGGCCGGGGCGGAGGCGGGGGCCGGCGCCAAGGCCCTCAACAACCACCCGCAGCCGCCCGCCGCCGCCGCCGCCCCCGCCCCCGCCAACGCCCCTGCGCCACGACCGCAGCACCTGCAGCAGCAGCAGCAACAGCAACCTCCGTGAGTAGCCTCCTCCTCCTCCTTCTTCTCCTTCTTCTTCTTCTCTTGCTTCTCCATCTCCTGTTTTCCCGTAGCGCTTATTCTTCTTCTTTTTCTGCTGCTTCTTTTCTTCTGTTTCTTCTTCTACTTTTTTCCTTCTCCTGTTTCTTCTTCTACTTCTTTTCTACTACTGTTTTTTCTTCTGCTTCCTTTTACTGCTTCTATTTCTTCTTCTGCTTCTCCTCTTTCTTCTGCTTTTCTTCTTCTACTTCTTTTCTTTTTCTCCTCCTCTTATTCCTTCCTCTTCTGGTTTACGTTTTGTTAAGCTTCTCCTTCAGCGCTTATTCCGTTTCTTCATGTGCTGCTTGTCCAGCTTCTCCTTTTTTTAACGGTTTTTCTTCAGTTTCTCCTTCTGCTTCAGTTTCTCCTTCTGCTTTTCCTATTTCTTCTTGTGCTACTTCTCTTTCTTCTTCTTCTTCTTCTTCTCCTCCTGTTTTCCTTCTGCTTCTCCTCTTTCTTCTTCTGCTTCTCCACTTTCTCCTTGTTTTCTTTTGCTACTTCTTCTTCTCATGTTTCTTCATCCGTTTCTTCTCTTTCTTCATCTGCATCCGCTTCTTCATCTGCTTCTCGTGTTTCTTCTTCTGCTTATTGTTTCTTATTTTCTTTCATCTGCTTCTTCTCCACTATCTCCTTTTTCTTCTTCTTCAGTTTCTTCATTCGCTCTTCTCCTGTTTCTTCTGCTTCTTTTTGCGGCTTCTGCTTCTTCTTCTTCTATTTCTTCTTAAGTTGCTTCTGCTTATCCTCTTTCTTCTGCCCCTTTTCTTCTTCTACGTATTTTCCTCTCCTGTTTCTTCTTCTGCTTCTTTTTATTGCTGCTTCTTTTTCTATTTCTTCTTATCCTCTTTCTTCTGCTCCTTTTCTTCTCTTACTTCTTTCTTCTCCTGTTTCTTCTTCTTCTATTTCTACTTTTATTTCTTCTTTGGCTTCTTCTCCTTCTCCTCTTTCTTCTGCTCATTTTATTTCTTTCTCTTTTGATTTACTTCTTGTTAAGTTACCCGCTGCAGATATTCGTTTAGAAAATATTTGACGCCCTTGGAAACGACGAAATGCTTACTCTACTCAAGTTTTCTGATGACAGGCATTAGACACGTTATCATCTCATGACATTAAATCATAGTATGTTGCATCCCTGAAAGAGGCGGGGTCTTCTCTGGCTGAAACGTGAAATCCGGCACTGCCAACTTTCCGACTTGGGGAGATTTTATCCTGTCGCTTTCCCAGAGCGTTGCCGTTGCCTCAGCAGCATCGCTGGCCGGGAGCTCCTATACTGCGATTTTTCTAAGAGCGACCCTCAAGGCCACTCAAATTCACTCAAATCTTCGCGATGGAATGTGTCACGGCATTTCGCGTCTTTCTCAGTCGTTCCGCTAGATTTCGCACGATCGCGACCGTATGAAGCAGTGCTTGCGATCATGCGACTTCTACCGGCAAGACCGAGAAAAGACGCGAAATGCCGTGACATATACCATCGCGAAGATGGGATTTTAGTGGTCTTGAGGGTCGCTCTTAGAAAAATCGCAGTATAGGTTTCGAGTCACGACGGCGGCGATCTCCGACTTAAGCCAAAGAGCGAGGTCAGATTCATTCGCTGCCTGGAGGAGAATTCCAGCGGCCGGCTGCTCTGATCGGTTGTTTTCCCTGGTTTCTCCGACCAATACCAGGCGAATGCCGGGGCAGAACCCTAACAAACGGGCCACGGTCGGCACGCGATCTTTCCTTCCCCTTCCCTTACACACACTGCACTACCACGCATGTCGGGAGCTTACAGTTTGTCCCTCGTGGGGCGATGCCCCGCTGGGGGAGATACCTGAAAGTGGAAAACACCGCCAGCCGACGTGTAGGTCGGCGCCGGATGTCACCATGCAGCGGGGGGGGGGGAAATCTCCCAAGATAAAACTAGTGGTGCCAAAGCAGCACATACTTTCTCCCCCGTATTTTTTACGCACAATTACGAGAAAAGTACTCAAATTTTCGAAAAATTGCACATTACCTTATTTCAAAATCATTTTTTTAGGAACAGATTATATGAAGGGAAAATGTCTCTATCTTTAATATTTTTGTTGTAGGAAGATGCTGAAAAAAAATTTAACTTTTGAAATTTTCTAAAAATCGGGGTCTTCAACGAAAATGAGACCTGTACCATTCCCTTAAAGGTACTTTATACTATCCAACGACAAAATTTAATCAAAAACGATGGATCGATTGAGGAATATCAGTTTCGGAGAAAATCGGCTGAACGGTCTAGCCGCTAGCGTTGTTCACAGACAGACGAACAGACGTTTTGCTTCAAATGGTTTTTGGGTATAAAGGACGCACAAATCAGGAATTCTGGCTACACCTCGTGTTAGAAGATTTTTTTTCCCTAAATTGAGCGACTGGTTTTATCAACTTTTTCGTTGCCAGGGCCCTGTAATAAGAGTTTTTCTGACGAAAATTAACTTTTTCCGCGCAGCATTACATACCATTCCCATCAACCAACGGGCGTTATACCTGGGTTTTTCTTTCTTGGCGCGTGGGGGCGTGTCATCAAGATGGAAAATCTCACGGTATTTCGCGTGTTCTCGGTTTTGCCGCAAGGAGTCACATGGTCGCCAGCACTGCTCGGTAGAGTCGCAATCATGCGACTCCTAGCGGCAAATTCGAGAACAGGGTGAAATACCGTGAGATATTCCATCTTGATGAACGCCCCCACGCGCCAAGAAATAAAATCCCAAGTATAACGCACGTCCCAGTTGTGTGCGATCACGGGGCTGAGTGCAACCTAATGTTACTACAGTTGCTCTGACCTGGAGGTCCTAGGTACGAGTCCCGACGGCGGCAGGATTTTCGACACTAGCTACATAGTTGGTCGAATTCAGTCCCTGTCTGGAGGAGAATTCTAGCAGCCGGCTGCTCTGATCAGTACTTTTCCGAGGTTTCTCCGATCAACACGAGGTGAATGGCGGAGTAGTACCCTATCAAACAGGTCACGGACCGCGCGCGATCTTTCCTTCCTCTTCCTTGTCTTATCCTCTCCTCTTACACACACACAACATGTACTACACTACCACATGTCGGGAACCCGGACGGGAGCTTACAACTAGTCCTGGCTGGGGCGGTGCCCCTGCTGATGGGAGATACCTGGTTGAGGGAAAACCCGCTAGTCGACGGTAGGTCGGCGCCAGATCTCGCCATCCAGTGAGGAAAAGATCATCGCCACCTCCCGAGAGAAAAACACGCACTACACTTACGGAACTAATGACCAAAGTAGTTGACGCGCCCGGAAACATCAATCAATCAATCAAAACGAATCAATCAATCAAGTGGTGTGTTGTGGTTCGCAGGGAGGCGGGGCGAGGCCGCTTCGAGCAGCCGGGCTACGCCCCCGCCGCCTACCACCACCAGCAGCAGCACCAGCAGCAGGGGCAGCAGGGACAGGGGCTGTACCACGCGGCGGCCTACAGGCCCGAGTACGCCGCCCCGCTCCACCCCTCCCAGCAGCAGCAGCACTTCGCACAGCAGCAGCAGCAACAGGTACAGTCAGGCACCGCTAGGATCGCCAGCACTGCTCGATAGTCGCGATCATGCGACTCCTAGCGCCACAACCTACAACGACGCGAAATACCGTGAGATATTCCACTTTGATGACACGCCCCCACGCGGCAAGAAAGAAAACGCCAAGTATTTCTCGCGCAACTTTTCTTGACCGATGGATTGAAGAAATGCGGGTGGAGTGGGGGTATTAGTTACGAAATTGGCCCCTAGATTTTATGAAGCAATGCCAATCTCTGGAGAATCAGTCGTCTTTGCAACTTTCTCAATAATTTGCGTTTAACTTCGAGGTATCTCCTATGATGGATCTTCACCCACTTTAGATTTTTTGGAGAAAATCACGGACAGAAGTTTTCGCCTTCAACAGAAAGTAGTTTGTATTCCGCGCCAGTGAAGGTGTGGTTGGAATGTTGTCATCAGTACTCGCTGCGAGTTTTTGCCTTCAATAGTTTATTGTGCCAGAGAGGGGGAAGCAAAGTCATCGGTCAAGAAAAGTTCTGCGATTAAATAAAGTAATGAGAATAGAGACTGTAAAGTGAAATTTTTGACATAAATTTAATAGGCGTAAAAAACTAGGGAAGAAATTGTAACGACATATTGTAACTATGTGATGTTTTAATTGTAGAGAATTGTCACCTGAAGAAGAGTAAAACATACTCAAAACGCTTAGTGAAGAGAATTCTACTCTGAAGAGATTTTATAATAATGACTGAATTTTAAATAGTTTTAAATGAAAATTAAAGAAGTTACAATGTAGTAAAAGTTGAATAAAATTGTATTTTATTTTAGATGAGCTGTCGAAAAAATAAACTGGGTCAAAAGAATTTAATATAGAAGTTACGTTTAAGTTTGCATTGTGACAACTGGGACGGACATTATATTAATCAATATAAGATTTTGTTTTGCAAAATAAAATCAATTAAAATACGGAGACTGCATTAACCAAACAAAAATTGGGATTGGGAAAACGACATGTTAAAAGCTAAGACCTTAATTCTCTAATATAAATCAATATACACCCAAATCTACACCACCTATTGTATTATATTTCTATTGGACAAATTTCATTAATAGCAATCTCATCTGAACTAAAATGAAATATATTAAAACTCCTTTTAAGGGTCAATGGAGTCGTATGCATCAAATTTTTATTCTTATATTTGGACAGCTCATGTAAAATGAAATACAATTTTATTCACCTTTTACTACATTATAACTTCTTAATTTTCATTTAATAAACTGGGTCAAACCAAAAAAAACTGGGTCAAAAGAATTTAATATAGATGCAAAAGAAATGAGGCAGCAAATAAGAGTAAAAATTGAACGTAACGTAATGCTGTCAACACAGCCGTAAAATGTACACGTAAAAACAAGTGTTCACAATGACGAACGAATCGTAAGTTTCGCCAGTCAGAATTCAACGTACTGAAACTTCTAGCATGGTGAAAAGATTTGCTCTTTCTTCAACATTCCTGTCGATTTGTCTTTATATATAAATGCACGTAGCTATTGTAGTAGTGCCCACATTTCCTTCATCTTATAAAAAATGATTCTCTTGTTTCAAATGCACGAGTAATTCGTCGAACATAATTAGTTTATTTGCCAGGTCAAGTTAAAGTCACAAGAAAAATTGTCCAAATTATTACTTTGAATTCACTACACGCATCAAAACCGCAAACTAGTTCTCTACAATGACATAAACACAAACTACCTGAACACAATTTGAAATCGACCTTCCATGCTCCAATCTGATTGGTCGTCGGTAGAATTCCGACGTAAACTTAACGTAAAAGCTTGGAGCTTGTAAACTCTTTAAGTTTACGGGCTTACGTCTACGGTTACGTCAAGGCATTGTCAGTGGTCTCGCTAGTAACTCATTTCTAGGTATTGTGACTACATTATATTTACGTTTAAGTTTGCATTGTGAATGAGGCCTAACAGGAAGTTTGTGCACCCTCCAACGTGAAAGGACTGTCGGTCTTCTGCGCATGACTATTTCAAGTTTCGCATCATTTGAGTGCATCTGCGCATGCGCAGAAGATGGATAGCGCTTAACGTTGGAGGTGGCAAAAACCCCTTACTGATACGTAGCAGGTTATCATGGTCAGTCATCTTCTTCTAGCAACGGGGTCTTATAAGATAAGAGAAAACAAATGCACATCTGTGCACATTTCAGTTTATTATTATAAGATAAATTGATTTGAAGTGCAACTGGGTATAACCCGGTGGCAATTAATTACATAACTGAGATAATATAACTAACAAGCAAATTATATAGTGACACCGTGAGACCAGTCTTCATGAAAGTTGTTTTTTCACCAAAGTTCATGTGCTGTTAAATCTGTTGTAATTCCACTACAAGGCGCTGTAGAACAAAACTAAATACTTACGTCAAATGCAACCCGCAACGCGTTCGGTAGGATTTTGAATCTATCTCCTTAAATAACTCCTAAACAATGCGTTCTGTGGCCACAAAGAAACGTTTCTCACGTAATCTACAGAATGAGCTCTTCCTGAAAATTCTATTACATATTTGCTGGTCGGGCGCTTCCCGATATTACCTCACCAGCTCAGAAATGTGCAGAATCTGCAACTAAATGTGAATGAGAAGGACAGAGAGCGGCAGAGACAGACAGGGACAGGATGAGGGAAAAGGGAGAGACAGTGAGAAAGGGGAAAGAGGGAGATGAAGGGCAGAACAACGTCTGCCGGGTTTTCCTAAGGGTTTTCCAGACGAGACATTCCAACGTGAAGACATGCCCCCACGCGCCAAGAAAAAACAAAACAAAAACAAGTGTAGACCTATTACTCGTTCACTTTACGTTTGCAGACGGCAGAATTAGGAACTAATGTTCTTTTGAAAGTGAAGGCCCGAACACACAACCGAGAATACACGAATGGTCCCGATGTCAATCAGCATCTGACCAATCAGCTGTCTCCGAAGGCAGCACAAGTGCTACGGACAGAGCTGACGAATTATGCCTTTCTGACAGTGAGCTAGGAGTCGGGCCTTCATATGATTAAGGTAATATACAATAAAGTAGATCACACCACATGCTATTCACAACATTCCCGTACAATATTTTTATTTCTTCTTTGCACTTATCTACTGCTGAAAGGTTATGTTCTTGCCCCGCCGGGGTTCTGTGTGCTGCTCACCGCCATCTATATCATATTAAACGGCCAGTATCTACTGCGGACGCGCGTTTCTCATTCAGTCGGCGGTGACCTCTTGTAAACAGATCGCAGCGCTCCGTGTGCAAACGTAAACTGAACGAGTTATAACCGCTTCAACAGCAACAGCAGCAGCAGCAGGCGGGAGGGAACTACTACTTGGCGAGCAGTAGCAACCGCTCGGCGCTGGAGCAGGCGGGCATCTACATGGTGATGCGGCAGCCGCCGCCACCGCAGCAGCAGCAGCAGCACCTCGCCCACCAGCAGCCACTGCAGCAGCCGCAGCAGCAACACCTGCAGCAGCAGCAGCAGGCGCCGCAGGGCCCGTACGGGGGCTCCACCCCCGCGCCGGCCCAGCCGCCGCCCCCGCCGCCCGCCGCGCCGCCCCCGGTGCGTACTCCAGACACTTTCGCCTCTACACTGCGATTTTCGTGACTTTGCCCCTGACAGGAATCATCTGTTGACGGTTTCATCCAATCGGGAGCTTTTATTTCGGTACAGTGATGTCACTATGGTGACGTTCAAGCTTCCGATTGAATGAAACCGTCAACACGCTGATTCCTGTCAGGGCCAGAATTACAAAAATCGCAGTATTGTGGTAATTCATGCACAGACTCACCGTAGCAGGTCCGAATCCTCAATTTCATCGACTGATTGATTATTTTTTGATTCCGGGAACTGCTCAACACAGCTGTGTTCATAGACTGTACTGCGATTTTCGTACATTGCCCCAGACAGGAATCAGCTGTTGACGCTTTCATCCAATTGGGAGCTTATATTTCGCTAAAGTGACGTCACTATGGTGACGTTCAAGCTTCCGATTGGATGAAACCGTCAACACGCTGATTCCTGTCGGAGGCAGAATTACAAAAATCGCAGTATTGTGGTAATTCATGCACAGACTTACCGTAGCAGGTCCGAATCCTCAATTTCATCGACTGATTGATTATTTTTTTTGATTCCGGGAACTGCTCAAAACAGATGTGTTCATAGACTGTACTGCGATTTTCGTAACTTTGCCCCTGACCGGAATCAGCTGTTTTGCTGCCATCCATGATGAGATGAAATCAAAGACGATTAAATTTCTCGAAAACTAAAAATATTATAGACAATTTCTCTAGAGCGTGTTACTTGCCCTATGATTCTGCATTATTCAGCGAAAACTGCATTTCGATATACTGAACGGTTTAAAAGTTATGGGGGTGGTCCATAGTTGGTGTGAAATCCTGGATGTGAAAGAGTGGATCACGTAACTTTAGCACCTCCTGCACTTTTTGAACGGTTGAAGTTATTGCAATGCAATTTTTACGGATGTGCATGGGGAAATGGGGCTAATTGCTACACGTATTCGTTCCTATTTTGACACTTGTATTTTACGAGAAATTGAGGTGGTTTTGTTTTTATCAAATGGAACTACACATATTATTTCAGTCTATCATGGCGAGCGTAAAAAGACGAATCTAATGATGTTCATATTGTCGAACGTTAGATAAGCATTCTGTTGAGTAATTGTGATTTTTTGCGACTCATATTTAACGGATATTTTGAATACAACAGTCCGCCACACAAGGTCACGCAGCGCTTCCCCTGCTTATGCACGCTCGGGCTGGTAAACATTAGTCGCAAATCTTATATATTATTTCTCAAAGGGCTGTTTGGTCTTTTCAATAAATTGGGCGACATACGAAACCGATCTGTATAAAGAAGCAATGGATTGAAAAATCGTGTTTCTTTTCACCTGCACATGGGACATTCGTATTGAAAAAGGGCGTTAAAAATACCTAAATATTAAAAAAAAGTAGTAATTCGGGATCTGTAATATCGGATTGCCGCGCGATCTATCGGAAGAAAATTACACTCGGACGGTGGCGGGAAACAAGTGAATGTTGCAATCTCAAGCATTTTTGTTTGTTTCAATTTAGTGTAGGTTGTGTAAGCACGTGAACGTGATTTTCTACATTGAATAGAAATCTTGAAATATGAGAGGTTAGTGATCTTAGTGAGGTTAGGTCGTTTATAATGCTGGAATACAAAAAAAGAATTTAAGCAGAAGACAGTTTGGTTATTTGACTAACCGTGCGATTTAATCGCACGGGATCTTTCTAGTAAATCAAAATTACTCAAAAGAAAGCCTCTCTAACATATGACAATGTGTATATCGTTGGATCTGGTTTTTTACCTCATGATAGACTAAAAAATGTGTACAGTTCCATTTGAAAAAATAAAGTGACCTCAAATATCTCGTAAAATGCAAGTGATAAAATAGAAATGAATGCACGTACCAATTAGCCCTATTTTCTCACGTGCTTCGGTGAAAACTGTGTTGCAATGACTTCAACTGTTCACAAGCTGCAGGTGCTAAAGTAACGTGACTCACTCACTCACTGTATATCAGTGGTGTCAAGGTCTTCTTCTGGTGGCTGTGGCGCGCGTCGTGACACCGTAGCATGCCATGAGCTTCTCTGCACCACCAGCGCCGGGAAAGGAAACTATTAGTTACCCCGCCGTTTTGCAATAGGGATGGCGTTGTCTGTGGTAGCGAGGTGACGAACTGCGTGAAGGGGCGATTTCGTCGCGGCACTCGTGCCACGGACTTCCTCTCGTGGCATCAACCTTGACAACACTGCTGTATATAGTGACCAATTAGAAAATCAACCAGGGGCTTGGGGCTGACCCCCATCTCGATCAGGTTTTTGTCCAGTTTCCCTGATCCATTGAGCAAATGCTGAGATGGCCCCTTGTTTTGCTTCTGGACGTAAATGTAGCTTCACTGTGCGCACGTTTTGTTGAGCACTCCGTTTGCTTGTAGTGGTAGGAGTAGAGCTGAGGGTGAGTTACAGTCTTGCAATGCAGAAAAATCACATCTGCAGCTCGTTTACCGTTGGAATTATGTTTTATATAACTCGGGAACGAAAATGTCTAGTTTTCGAATAATGTTGCTGTACTTCGGTTTTTCTTTCTTGGCGCACGGGGGGCTGTCATCAAAATGGAATATCTCACGGTATTTGGGGTCGTTCTCCGTTGTGCCACCAGGAATCGCATGATCGCCAGCACTGCTCGATACAGTCGCGATCATGCGACTCCTAGCGGCACAACGGAGAACGACTCGGAATACCGTGAGATATTCCATTTTATTGACACCCCCCGTGCGCCAAGAAAGTAAAACCGAAGTATAATCTCGCAGGGTTTTTTTGTTTGTTGTTTTTTTTTTGTTTTTTTTATTCTGGACCTCAAGAAAATATGTGTAGATAATCTCCTCTCCCATAGGTCATATACAGTGTTTATTGTTTCTTTTGACCAAATAAGTAAATAAATAGATTGGCGTGCTTGGGCGTGCAGGCGGCGGGGGCGGCGGGCAGCCGGCGCGGGTCGCGCGCGCGCCTGGACGAGGCGGAGCACGACGACGAGGACGAGGAGGAGGAGGACGACGACGAGGGCGGCTTCGCGCCGGCGGGCGGCCCCGGCGGCGGCCCCGGCGGCGGCGGCGGCGGCGGCTCCGGCCGCAGCGGCCGCTCGCGCGCCTTCCTGCGCGCCGCCTCGCAGCAGGTGAGTGCCTCGCCCGCGCACTCGCGTCGGTAGCGCCTTCCAGCCGGCCTTTGGAGCGGGGCGTGTTCCCCGACCCACGTGAAGTTCGAATCTCCTGACAGGGTGCTCTAGATTCCGACGATACTCACGTCGTTAGCTCTAAGGTGGGTGCGGTGAGGCGGCCTTCCAGCCGGCCTTTGGAGCGGGGCGTGTTCCCCGACCCACGTGAAGAAGTTCGATTCTCCCGTCAGGGTGCTCTAGATTCCGACGATACTCACGTCGTTAGCTCTAAGGTGGGTGCGGTGAGGCGGCCTTCCAGCCGGCCTTTGGAGCGGGGCGTGTTCCCCGACCCACGTGAAGAAGTTCGATTCTCCCGTCAGGGTGCTCTAGATTCCGACGATACTCACGTCGTTAGCTCTAAGGTGGGTGCGGTGAGGCGGCCTTCCAGCCGGCCTTTGGAGCGGGGCGTGTTCCCCGACCCACGTGAAGAAGTTCGATTCTCCCGTCAGGTTGCTCTAGATTTCGACGATACTCACGCCGTTAGCTCTAAGGTGGGTGCGGTGAGGCGGCCTTCCAGCCGGCCTTTGGAGCGGGGCGTGTTCCCCGACCCACGTGAAGTTCGATTCTCCCGTCAGGGTGCTCTAGATTCCGACGATACTCACGTCGTTAGCTCTAAGGTGGGTGCGGTGAGGCGGCCTTCCAGCCGGCCTTTGGAGCGGGGCGTGTTCCCCGACCCACGTGAAGAAGTTCGATTCTCCCGTCAGGTTGCTCTAGATTTCGACGATACTCACGCCGTTAGCTCTAAGGTGGGTGCGGTGAGGCGGCCTTCCAGCCGGCCTTTGGAGCGGGGCGTGTTCCCCGACCCACGTGAAGTTCGATTCTCCCGTCAGGGTGCTCTAGATTCCGACGATACTCACGTCGTTAGCTCTAAGGTGGGTGCGGTGAGGCGGCCTTCCAGCCGGCCTTTGGAGCGGGGCGTGTTCCCCGACCCACGTGAAGTTCGATTCTCCCGTCAGGTTGCTCTAGATTTCGACGATACTCACGCCGTTAGCTCTAAGGTGGGTGCGGTGAGGCGGCCTTCCAGCCGGCCTTTGGAGCGGGGCGTGTTCCCCGACCCACGTGAAGTTCGATTCTCCCGTCAGGTTGCTCTAGATTTCGACGATACTCACGCCGTTAGCTCTAAGGTGGGTGCGGTGAGGCGGCCTTCCAGCCGGCCTTTGGAGCGGGGCGTGTTCCCCGACCCACGTGAAGTTCGATTCTCCCGTCAGGGTGCTCTAGATTCCGACGATACTCACGTCGTTAGCTCTAAGGTGGGTGCGGTGAGGCGGCCTTCCAGCCGGCCTTTGGAGCGGGGCGTGTTCCCCGACCCACGTGAAGAAGTTCGATTCTCCCGTCAGGTTGCTCTAGATTTCGACGATACTCACGTCGTTAGCTCTAAGGTGGGTGCGGTGAGGCGGCCTTCCAGCCGGCCTTTGGAGCGGGGCGTGTTCCCCGACCCACGTGAAGAAGTTCGATTCTCCCGTCAGGTTGCTCTAGATTTCGACGATACTCACGCCGTTAGCTCTAAGGTGGGTGCGGTGAGGCGGCCTTCCAGCCGGCCTTTGGAGCGGGGCGTGTTCCCCGACCCACGTGAAGAAGTTCGATTCTCCCGTCAGGTTGCTCTAGATTTCGACGATACTCACGCCGTTAGCTCTAAGGTGGGTGCGGTGAGGCGGCCTTCCAGCCGGCCTTTGGAGCGGGGCGTGTTCCCCGACCCACGTGAAGTTCGATTCTCCCGTCAGGTTGCTCTAGATTTCGACGATACTCACGCCGTTAGCTCTAAGGTGGGTGCGGTGAGGCGGCCTTCCAGCCGGCCTTTGGAGCGGGGCGTGTTCCCCGACCCACGTGAAGTTCGATTCTCCCGTCAGGGTGCTCTAGATTCCGACGATACTCACGTCGTTAGCTCTAAGGTGGGTGCGGTGAGGCGGCCTTCCAGCCGGCCTTTGGAGCGGGGCGTGTTCCCCGACCCACGTGAAGAAGTTCGATTCTCCCGTCAGGTTGCTCTAGATTTCGACGATACTCACGTCGTTAGCTCTAAGGTGGGTGCGGTGAGGCGGCCTTCCAGCCGGCCTTTGGAGCGGGGCGTGTTCCCCGACCCACGTGAAGAAGTTCGATTCTCCCGTCAGGTTGCTCTAGATTTCGACGATACTCACGCCGTTAGCTCTAAGGTGGGTGCGGTGAGGCGGCCTTCCAGCCGGCCTTTGGAGCGGGGCGTGTTCCCCGACCCACGTGAAGTTCGATTCTCCCGTCAGGTTGCTCTAGATTTCGACGATACTCACGCCGTTAGCTCTAAGGTGGGTGCGGTGAGGCGGCCTTCCAGCCGGCCTTTGGAGCGGGGCGTGTTCCCCGACCCACGTGAAGAAGTTCGATTCTCCCGTCAGGTTGCTCTAAATTCCGACGATACTCACGCCGTTAGATCTAAGGTGGGTGCGGTGAGGCGGCCTTCCAGCCGGCCTTTGGAGCGGGGCGTGTTCCCCGACCCACGTGAAGAAGTTCGATTCTCCCGTCAGGTTGCTCTAAATTCCGACGATACTCACGCCGTTAGCTCTAAGGTGGGTGCGGTGAGGCGGCCTTCCAGCCGGCCTTTGGAGCGGGGCGTGTTCCCCGACCCACGTGAAGAAGTTCGATTCTCCCGTCAGGTTGCTCTAAATTCCGACGATACGCACGTCGTTAGCTCTAAGGTGGGTGCGGTGAGGCGGCCTTCCAGCCGGCCTTTGGAGCGGGGCGTGTTCCCCGACCCACGTGAAGAAGTTCGATTCTCCCGTCAGGTTGCTCTAAATTCCGACGATACGCACGTCGTTAGCTCTAAGGTGGGTGCGGTGAGGCGGCCTTCCAGCCGGCCTTTGGAGCGGGGCGTGTTCCCCGACCCACGTGAAGAAGTTCGATTCTCCCGTCAGGTTGCTCTAAATTCCGACGATACGCACGTCGTTAGCTCTAAGGTGGGTGCGGTGAGGCGGCCTTCCAGCCGGCCTTTGGAGCGGGGCGTGTTCCCCGACCCACGTGAAGAAGTTCGATTCTCCCGTCAGGTTGCTCTAAATTCCGACGATACGCACGTCGTTAGCTCTAAGGTGGGTGCGGTGAGGCGGCCTTCCAGCCGGCCTTTGGAGCGGGGCGTGTTCCCCGACCCACGTGAAGAAGTTCGATTCTCCCGTCAGGGTGCTCTAGATTTCGACGATACTCACGCCGTTAGCTCTAAGGTGGGTGCGGTGAGGCGGCCTTCCAGCCGGCCTTTGGAGCGGGGCGTGTTCCCCGACCCACGTGAAGAAGTTCGATTCTCCCGTCAGGTTGCTCTAGATTTCGACGATACTCACGCCGTTAGCTCTAAGGTGGGTGCGGTGAGGCGGCCTTCCAGCCGGCCTTTGGAGCGGGGCGTGTTCCCCGACCCACGTGAAGTTCGATTCTCCCGTCAGGGTGCTCTAGATTCCGACGATACTCACGTCGTTAGCTCTAAGGTGGGTGCGGTGAGGCGGCCTTCCAGCCGGCCTTTGGAGCGGGGCGTGTTCCCCGACCCACGTGAAGAAGTTCGATTCTCCCGTCAGGTTGCTCTAAATTCCGACGATACGCACGTCGTTAGCTCTAAGGTGGGTGCGGTGAGGCGGCCTTCCAGCCGGCCTTTGGAGCGGGGCGTGTTCCCCGACCCACGTGAAGAAGTTCGATTCTCCCGTCAGGGTGCTCTAGATTTCGACGATACTCACGCCGTTAGCTCTAAGGTGGGTGCGGTGAGGCGGCCTTCCAGGCAACCTTTGGAGCGAGATTGGATGCGGGACTTGTACCCTAACCCACATAAAGTCCGAATCTCCTGTCAGGGTGCTCTACATTCCTACGATACTGACGTCGTTAGCTCTAAGGTGAGGCGGCCTTCCAGGCGACCTATAGAGCACGATTGGAGGCGGGACATGTTCGCTGACCCACATAAAGAAGTCCAGACCTTCCGACAAGGTGCTCTAGATTCTGATGATACTCATATCGTTAGCGCCGAGGTGGGTGCAATGGGGAGGCCTTCCAGCCGACCTTTGGAGCAGGATTGGAGGCGGGACGTGTTCCCTAACTCACATAAAGGTGCCCGACGAGGAACTCGAACCTCCCGTCAGGCTGCTTTAGATTCCGACGATACGCAAGTCGATAGCGCCAAGGTGGCTGCAGTGAGGAGGCGTGCCCAGCTCGTGATTACCTGATTCGACCAGTATCCCACCAGTTGGGCCCTTACCCGCCGGCCTTTGGAGCAGGATTTGGCTCGGGACGTGTTCCCAAATCCACTCACAAAAGTCCAGCAGGCAGCATGAATCGCAATCCCGCAGGTTGCCTATATTCCGGCGATTTTCATGTCGATAGCTTCTGTCGCGTGGCCGCAGACGGTTGGCGCCCGCGTAAGTATAATGACGTAGCTCCGCCGCGGAAAGAGCGTCCCAGCAGTAAGGCCCGCAACAGACTACGCCGAGGAATGCGTGCGCGAGAAATGAGGAAAGAGGCCGGCGAGGCTGCGTCCACACACTACAAAGAGGTTATTCGATGTCTCGAAATGCCTCTATGTGCCACAAGCAGAGAGTGATGGCCGCAGTTTTAGCTATGAGATCATCTGAGAGTCCCATTTCTTGTTTTATTAAATGCTCTTATGTAATTTTAACTCGTGATATCCTTGTTTTGTTACAATAATTGTAAACCATTTGTTTAACGAGTTCGAATTACATAGAGAGAAACAGACTACTGCATTGCATACAAATCATTATTCAATGTAAAAAACAGGAAATTATGTGACGCATAAGGGAAAAGTAGTACATCAGCAAATTTTCTTGAGCTCCGTAATCTCTACCCCGCTCGGCTTGTTGGTTGAATAATGGATAGATAATCAATGATCAAATAATTCTTAATAATATTCACAATTAATAAATTCATTCATAAATACCAATTAAGAAAAGTAATAAATTAATTCAATTCTTTCAAAATACCCTTTCAAGTTTCTTGCCTCAAATTTTTATTTTTATATTACTCATTATGAGCGGGTTTCATACAAATAAGAATATCTTCCATACAAGTTTTTTCGTGTTAATTTCTGTTTTAAGAGAAAATTCAAGAAAGGAATTAAAAAACTGGTAGTTAATCGCATCTTTTACTGCTAAATGTTATAACCTCACTCAGTTCTTAGCACTGTTTGGTTTTTTCCTGCGGTAGCGAACGCCTAAATGTCGTATAACAAGCGATGGAGTAGAAATGTGTCCGAGAAAACTCTCTCGCCGACCGACTCGAGCGAGGAACTCTTTCGCCACCGCAGAGGCGAACGAGAAAAAACTTTCCAGTGTGAGGAGGTCCAAAAGTGTTCGTTGTTTCGATTTTCCACATTTCTCGCTACGCATTCCTCGGTGTAGTCTGTTGCGGGAACAGAAAAAATAAGCGAGAAATAAAAAAAGCAGTCGAATTGTGTAAATTGAGTGCTTTTTTAGTTCTCGCTTCATTTTTCTTTCTGAACAAATATGTTCATTTCTTTTGTAAATAATAAACAATTTATATGTTTCTGGAGTGTTTCCATCCTTCCATAACGCAAATTTTTGCCTATAAATCGATTTTTCAAACCAACTTTTGAATGCTCTTTGCGTCTCAACCATTCGGAATATGCACGTAGTTTATTTGACAAAATATGCTTAGAAGTTGCGACGTTTCCTCCCCGGACACCCTGTGTACATACATTACATGCGTATGTGTATATATGTATGTGTATATATGTATGTGTATATATGTATATGAATATATATATATATAGGGTGAGTCACGTAACTTTAGCACCTCCTGTAACTTTTGAACGGTTGAAGGTATTGCAATGCAGTTTTCACGGAAGTGCATGAGGGGAAGGGGCTAATAGATACGTGCATTAATTTCTATTTTATCACGTGTATTTTACGAGATTTTTTAGGTAACTTTGTTTTTTTAAATGGAACTATACATATTTTTTCAGTCCATCATGACGAGCGTAAAAAGACAAATCTAATGATGTAGATATTGTCATATGTTAGATAAGCGTTTTTTTGATTAATTTTGATTTTAGCGACTGGGGTTTAACGGACATTTTGAATAGTCTACCACACAAGGTCACGCAGCGCTCCACCAGCAACGCGCGCCCGAGCAAGGGAAGGGAGATTTGAAGATACGAAACATACTCCAAATATTCACAAAACCATTGCAGTTTTTTCCTGAACTGTGCTTTCCATCCTTCCGCATTTTCAGATTATCGACTTTCTTTGATTGAAGGAATTAAAGGATGGAAAATAAGGATTTGTCATTAGTTTGTATCGTAATAAAATTGTTTATAACTTCAACTCCATTTAATGGGGTTTCATAAGATACGTATTAATGGGATCTTGAAACAAAGCTCAATAAGAATAAATAATTAAAACTGTACAAAAAATATTGCGTATTTTGAGCAAACAATTTCAATGTTAATAAGAATATAATAATAACTTAGGGATAGAAATAATCTTATTTCAATAAATACTACTTAAGACGAATCCGTATTTTCAATCCCTAAGAAACACAAAATATCTGAAAATGGATCAGGATGGAAAGGAGAGTTCAGGAAAAAATGCAACAGTTTTGTGAATATTTTTCGTATCCTCAAGTACTTCCCTTTCCCGACCCCGCGTTTACTGGGAGAGCGCTGCGTGACCTTGTGGGGCTTACAGTTACAATGAAAATATCCGTTAAACACTAGTCGCAAAAAAATCACAATTACTCAAAAAAATGCGTATCTAACATATGACAATATTTATATCTTTGGATTTGTCTTTTTACGCTTGTCATGATAGACTGAAAAAATATTTATAGTTCCATTTGAAAAAACAAAGTTACCTCAAATATCTCGTAAAATACAAATGATAAAAGAGAAATCAATACACATATCAATTAGCCCCATTCCCTCATTCACTTCCGTGAAAACTGCATTGCAATATCTTCAACCGTTCAAAAGTTACAGGAGGTGCTAAAGTTACGTGACTCACCCTGATATATATATATATATATATATATATATATATATATATATATATATAGATATAGATATATATATATATATATATACACACACACACACACACATATAGGTGACCCGCAAGCCCTTCGTATTTGGACGGCCCTGTTGTATGTGGTGGCGTGTGTGGCAGGGCGGCACGGGCGCGCCGTCTTCGGGCCAGAGCTCAGACTACGAGAAGGCGACGCAGCGCAGCTCGGGCCAGTCGTCGTGCGGCAACGCGGACTCGGGCCGCGGCAGCACCGTCTACTCCACGGGCGGCGGCGGTGGCGGCGGCCGGCAGCAGCCCGAGGGCTGCCCTGGCGGCGGCGGCGGCGGGGGCGGCGGAGCGGCGGGCGGCGGCGCAGGGGGCGGCGGCGGCGGCGGCGGGGGCGGGCGGGGCGCGCGGCTCGACACCAGCACCGAGTCGTCCGAGTCGCCCGCGCCCGCCCTGCACGCGCTGCCCGCGGTGCTCGGCCGCCGCGCCGCCGCGCACGCGCACGCCCACACCCACGCGCACGCGCGCGCTGACGTGTACGACGCGCGCTGCAGAGGTCAGTCGCCCTCCTCCCTCAGCCCCCTCGCTCGCTTTCTCTCGCTCGCTCTCTCTTGCTCGCTCTCGCTCTCTCTTGCTCGCTCTCGCTCTCTCTTGCTCGCTCTCGCTCTCTCTTGCTCGCTCTCGCTCTCTCTTGCTCGCTCTCGCTCTCTCTTGCTCGCTCTCGCTCTCTCTTGCTCGCTCTCTCTTGCTCGCTCTCGCTCTCTCTTGCTCGCTCTCTCTCTCGCTCTCTCTCGCTCTCACTCTCGCTCTCTCTCGCTCTCTCTCGCTCTCTCTCTCGCTCTCTCGCTCTCTCTCGCTCGCTCTCTCGCTCGCTCTCTCGCTCTATCTCTCGCTCTCTCTCGTGCTCTATCTCTCGCTCTATCTCTCGCGCTCTATCTATCGCTCTCTCTCTCGCGCTCTATCTCTCGCTCTCTCTCTCTGTTGCTCTATCTCCCGCTCTCTCACTCACACGCGCGCGCTCTCGCCCTCTCTCTCACTCGCTCGCTTTCTCACTCACTCTCTTTGTTCTCTCTCTCACACACGCGCGCGCGCTCGTGCTCTCTCGCTCATGCTCTCCCTCACCCATGCTCTCACTCATTTTCTCTTTCTCATGCTATTTTCTTTCCCTCTCACATTGTCTCGTTCTTTCTCGTCTCGTTCTCTCATACGCTCTCTTTTCTTTCGCTCTTACTTTCTCTCATGCTCTCTCTTTTCTTTCTTATATTCTCTCTCTTTTTGTCACTTTCCTTTATTTCTCCTTCCCTCGTCTGTCTTTCACTCTTTCTTTCTTTCCTGCATTTCTTTATTTTTCTCTCCTTCCATCTTTGCGTCTATTTCTCTCTCCCACATATGCCCATACACTTTCGCTTTATGTTCTCATTTCCCTCTCTCCCGTTCTAATTTCTTTCTACCCTTTTCGCTCTCCATTCTTGTTATCTTCTTTCACTCATTCTGTCACTTTCTCTTCACTCTCTCTCTCTCTCTAACTCTTTTCTTTCTCTCTTTTGTGTTTCTGTCTCTTCTACTTCCTCTCTCCTCTCCTCATACTAACTCGGAGTTGCCAACAGAATGTTTTCAAATGCAGAAATAATCTTGAAAGGAAGCACAACTTTCTGCAAAATAGCTTGACAGTGCAAATTTCTATTAAACACGAGATTAGGTGCTACAGAATACTTGATAAATTCAATTACTTTAAATTAATAAGTCATTTTTAAGCTGTGTTGCAACTTAAAATTCTTATCAAGTCTCTACTTCATTGTTCTGGTTGTAGGTGAAAATACGTCACTTAAAAATATGCCTACAATAAAATAAAAGTAAACATCAATTTGATGCCAACATTTAAGTTCATTATATTGAAAATGTTATTTGTTTGCACTAAAAGAAGTCACAAACCAGGTGCTAAATGTTTTAGAATGAATATAATGAATATGGTCAACAAAAGCATAACTTGAGAAAAACAGCACATGTCCAGTGCATGGAAATCGTTATCTTTACCTACCTACTTATTTTGTTTTCCTCCTTTTTTTCTCTTTCCCATATTTGTCCCTTTTATTTCTCTCTCTTGCGTTCTTTCCTTCCGTCTTTATTTGTTTTTTCTTCCCATTTTTCTTCGTTTATTTATTTTTTCTCCATTGTATGTGTTACTCAGTATATGTGATTGTTTTTAATTTTAGTAACAGTACGTTAACAGTAAGATAAAACAAAGGCTTTTTCGTAAGAAGTGAGTAATTTCTTTGAAATCTATAAAATATTGGCTTTAAATGAACCAATGTTGAATTAACTCGATTACATTACTGAATTACATAAATATTTCATGACGTTCAGAATTGTTTTTAGCGTCGTGAGCTATTACTCTGTGATATATATGTATGTATATATATAATATGGATTCGTGGAGTGAGTGAGTTGGCGTTGGCAGGCGGGCTGGGCGAGTCGGAGTGGGTGGACCTGGTGGAGAGCGAGCTGCGCCAGATCCTGGACCCGGGGCTGCACGGGCTGGGCGGCGGCGCGGGCGGCGGCGCGGGCGGCGGCGCGGGCGGCGGCGCGGGCGGCGGCGGCGCGGGCGGGGCGTCCACGCTGAGCGACAGCCTGTCGTCGGTGACGCCGCCGCTGCCGCCGCTGTCGCCCGGCGGCTCCTCGCCCGGCGCCTCGCCCCGCGCGCACCGCTACGCCCTCAGCGCCAGGTACGCGAACGCAGTCAGGACGCTTTCTCTCACTCATTACTCACGCACTCGTTCATTTTCATTCCTTCATTTTAATCGTTCATTTTAATTCGTTAGTTTTAATTCGTTCATTCATATTCATTCATTCATATTCATTCGTTTTCATTCATTCATATTCATTCGTTTTCATTCATTCATATTCATTCGTTTTCATTCATTCATATTCATTCGTTTTCATTCATTCATATTCATTCTTTTTCATTCATCATTCATATTCATTCGTTTTCATTCATTCATTCATATTCATTCGTTTTCATTCATTCATATTCATTCGTTTTCATTCATTCATTCATATTCATTCGTTTTCATTCATTCGTTTTCATTCATTCGTTTTCATTCATTCGTTTTAATTCATTCATTTTCTTTCATTTATTCATTCATTCATTCATATTCATCCATTTTCATTCATATTCATCTATTTTCATTCATTTTCATTCATTTTCATTCATATTCATCCATTTTCATCCATTTTCATTCATTTTCATTCATATTCATCCATTTTCATTCATTCATCATTCATATTCATTCATTTCATACGTAATTCAGTCACTAGTAATATAATTGGTAATGTCCTGAATTTGCGCTGATATAATAGTTATTGATGCACCAAGGGCATCAAGTGTTGTAAGGGTTTTAATGATCGAGCCAAGGGCCTCGAGGTTTTTGTTATCACCCGTGTTCCAACATTATTTTTTACGTAATTTTAATGATTCAGATTGATTTATTAACTAATTAAATAGTTAATAACTTTACTCGGCTTGTCTTTTCGTGTGTTCTTCCCATAATTCACTTTTATGATTCCTGCTTCTCTTCATAAGAGAACATGTAGCAGCATTCAAGTGTTTTCATATGTCCCTCGTAACCACGATCTTTTCGATCCAGGAAAGTCACGCAGTGTTTATCGAGCTCCGTATCAAAGGCAACAGCAAGCAGTAACGTACCAGTAAAAAATAAATCAATTTACATAAAATTACTGGAGTTGTGTGAATATTTCAGTATCAGAGCTGTCTCGAAATACATTGCATAACTTACCTGCATGGTGGTTACAAGGGAAACATGCAAACAGTTCAGTGATGCTGCATGTCTTCTTGTGGAGAGAATTATGGAAGGGAAATGTGAAAAGACAAACGGAGTCAAGTCAATATTTAGTTAATTAGTAAATAAGTAATTGTGAATCATTAAAATTATGTAAAAAAATAAAATCTCCTATGTACCACGGGCGTTAACTGGTTCTAATGATCTTAGGTTTTTATTTTGCCGATCTTTAGAACCCTTACAACGCCTTTGATACATGCACAACTACAGTAAACCCTCATTAACACGAATTCCAAGGGACCGAAGTTATCGGAGTTCGTGTTATAAAAATTCGTGTTATCCGAGTAATATCAATGTCCGTATTACCGTAATCACTTCCCGGGTCCCAAGTTTTGTTCGTGTTACGGCGAAATTCGTGTTAAGTCAGTTCGTGGTAACGAGGGTTTATTGTATATACAAAATAGAGTTTTTGCACCCTCGAACTTAAAGCACTATCGATCTTCTGCGCAAGCGCAGATGCACTAAAGTGATTTAAAGGGAGTTTTTGCAACCTCGAACGTTAAGTACTATCGATCTGCTCATGCGCAGTGCATGTTTCGCATCACCTTAGTGCATCTGCGCATGCGCAGAAGACCGATATTACTTAACGTTCGAGGGCGCCAAAACTCCCTAATATCTGGCCTTTTGTCGCCGGTCGATCATTATACTTGAGTTTTTATTGTTTGGCGCGTCGGGGCTTGTCTTCACGATGGAATATCTCACGGTATTTCGCGTCTTCGGTTGTGCGGGTAGGAGTCGCATGATCGTGACAGTATCGAGCAGTGCTGGCGATCATGCGACACCTAACGGCACGACGGAGGACGACGCGAAATACCGTGAGATATTCCGTCGTGAAGAGAAGCCCCCACGCGCCAAGAAATAAAAACTGAAGTATACTTAGGTTTTTCTTTCTTGGCGCACGGGGGGTGTCATCAAAATGGAATATCTCACGGTATTTCGCGTCGTTTTCCGTTGTGCCGCCAGGGGTGGCATGATCGCCAGCACTGCTCAATACAGTCGCGATCACACGACTCTAGCGGCACAACCGAGAACGACGCGAAATACCCTGAGATATTCCATGGTGAAGACTGCCCTCACGCGCCAAGATATAAAAACGTAAGTACAGAAGCCTTGTAAGGCCTCATTCACAATGCAAACGTAAACGTAACGTAATGCTGTAAATTTAGCCGCAAAATTTACGCGTAAAAACAAGCGTTCACAATGACGAACGTAAGTTTCGCCTGAACCAATCAGAATTCAATGTACTGAAAGTTGATCGATTCGTCTCTTACATCGTGAAAAAATCTTTCCACCATGGTTTCTAGCTTTTTCTTCGAGATTCCTATCGAATTCCCTTCATATACATGCGAGTAGATGTAGCAGTGCCCACATTTCCTTCATCTTACAAACAAGGATTCTCATGAACCAAATTCACGAGTAAATTCGTCGGACATAATTAGTTTATTCGCCATCTCAGGTTAAAGTCACGATAAAAATTGTCCAAATTCTTACACTGAATTCACTACACGCATCAAAAGCGTTCGTAAACTAGTTCTCTACATTACAATAACAATGGCATAACCACAAACTACCTGAACACAATCTGAAATCGAACTTCCATGCTGCTCTCTAATTGGTCTTCGGTAGAATTCCGACGTAAACTTAACGTAAAAGCTGGAAGCTTGCGAACTCTTTAAGTTTACGGTCTTACGTCAACGGTTACGTCAAGGCATTGTGAATGGTCTCGCTTATACTGCGATTTTTGTAGGAAGAGCTCTCAAGATAACTCAAATCCCATCTTCGCGATGGAATATGTCACGGCATTTCGTATCATTCACAGTCGTTCCGCTAGATTTCGCACGATCGCGACCGTATGAAGCAGTGCTTGCGATCATGCGACTTCTACCGGCAAGACCGAGAAAAGTCGCGAAATGCCGTGACATATTCTATCGGGAAGATGGGATTTGAGTTATCTTGAGAGCTCTTCCTAGATAAATCGCAGTATAATAACACATTTCTAGGTTTTGCGGCTACGTTACGTTTACGTTTAAGTTTGCATTGTGAATGAGACCTAACGGGCGTGGTGCATGTGTGTGTGTGTGTGGCAGCCTGCCGTACGGGTCGAAGCTGGAGTACGAGGGCGAACGACCCAAGACGTCGCAGGCGGGCCTCCTGCTGGGCAGCGGGAAGGCGGCGGGCGGCCGCAGCGGCGGCGGCGGCGGCGGCGGCGGCGGCGGTGGCGGCGCGGGGCGGGCGGGCGGCGGCGGCGGGTGGGGGCCGCGCGGCGCGGGGAAGGGCCAGGGGCCCGACAAGATGGCCCGCGCCGCCCCCCACGGCCTGCTCGCGGCCAGCAGCAGCAGCAAGAAGGGCGACAAGGGCAAGCAGACGCTCAGTGAGTGCGCCCCCCCCGCCCCGACTGAGATTGTTCCCACTTTGCCCCTCCAGGCCCGTCTGCGCGATGGAATACGTCACAGGAGTTCGCGTCTTTCTCAGTCGTGCCGCCACATATCGCATGATCGCGACCGGATCAAGCAGTGCTTGCGATCATGCGACTTCTAGCGGCCCGACGGAGAAAGACGCGAATTGTCGAGTGATATTCCGTCGTGACCATAGGATCTTGAGGGGCAGAGTTAGAAAAATCGCAGTATACTCTCCTTTCTCTTCTCTCTTCAACTTATTTTCTCTTCTTCTGTCTCTTGCTCTTCTTTCCCTTCAATTTCACCTTCTTCTTTCTCTTCTTATTTCTCGTCTGTCTCTTCCTCCTCTCATTTCTCTTCTGTGTCTTCCTCTTCTTCTTCCCCTTCTCATATCCTCTCTTTTCCCTTCCTCACCTTCTTTCTCTTCAATTTCAACATCTTTCTCTTCTTCCATCTCCTCTTATTTCTTTGCTGTCTCTTCTTTACCTTCTTTCTCTTCCACTTTTCTTTTCCTCTTCTACTTCTTCTGTCTCATCCTCTTATTTCCCTTCTGTCTCTTCTTTTCTTCCCCTTGTCCCTTCCCTTCCTCTTCTTCACTTTTCCTTTTTGTGCTCATTTACCAATTTTACCTCCTTATTTTATTTAATTTTCATAATGAACTGATAAATGATCCCAATTACACTACACAAACATAAATCCCACGTAAAGAAAGCATTTGGTGCCATTTTTTAAACATGTATTTTTTTTTATTAGTTACATGAAAACAACTGTTTTTTTAAATGAACATGACCTTTGAAGATTTAATTTTTTTGCACAGATTTCATTTAAGAAAAACTGTCCATCATCAGTGTTATAATTTTGCAATCTTAAATTTTTGCAGTTTTTCAAAACAGAGAATTTGCCCAAAATGGGTCTTGCACAATTTTGTTAAGCATCTAATGTGTAATTTTTTAACAATTACGGATTTCAATGAAAATGAGACCCATGCCATCCTTTTAAGCATTCTTTATGCTATCCAAGGACAAAGTTCAATAAAAAATTTGGACCCACTTTTTTGAAAATTTAAAAAATGTTGCTTCATGAAAGGACCCCCAAAATTCAAAATATCAATTTCAAACTCACAAAACCTGATTGATAGTGGAATATTGATTTTGGAGAAAATCGTCTGAATGGTTTAGGCACTAATGTTGACCAAGAACGGACAGACGTTTTGCAGTTAATCGATTTGTTGTTATCAAAGACCCACAAAACATGGATTCTGACGACAGAACATATTAAAGGAAAGTAATTTATTACATGAAGCAATAAGATTTATACACTTTTCCGTTACCAGGGCTCGACAAAAAGAGATTTTTTGTCGAAAAATCACTGATTTCCATCACAGAATTACAAAACTTTCTCTTTACTACTTACTACAGTAGTAAGGTGAGAAAATTAAAATATGCTAAAGATCTTTAATTATTTATTTACATTTTTTAGTTATAACAGTGATAGAAAACATGTATTAAAGAAAAAAATACTGTCATGTTGATGCATTAGATAAATTGAAGACATGAAATAAAAAAGGATGTAAGTGTCATTTCTGTTAAATTTGTTTTTACCGGTATAATGATGAATGAATCAAGCCCCACAACAAAAATAAGAACCAAAGTCCAGACGCATTCCTTGATAGTATTATATGGTGATTATAAATGACAGGAGTTGAATGTGCCAATAGGTTTAACATACACATAAACTCAGTTTTATTGAAAGTATGAAAATGGCTCTTACATCCTTTTTTTTATATCAAGCTTTCAATTCATGTCATATCTTCAGTACAAGAATATCTCTTTTGTTCATTTTTCTTTTCTTTTTTTTTCTTTTTTTTTCTTTTTTTCCTTTTTTTCTTCCTTTTTTTCTTTCTTTTTTTCTTTCTTTCTCTTTTTGCCTTTTCTTTCTTTCTCTCTTTCTTTTTCGAAAATGGACTGTGTACTTGGTTTATGCTTCTCATATGTAATATCCAATGTGGCTGTTACCAGGTGCCTCTGTGTTTGGTCTTGACTCTGCTGACATCACATCAACGACAACGGGGCTGGATTCTGTTCTGGACGGCCACACGGAGAACAACTCGAGCGAGGACGACCTGAGTACTGCCATTGACGCGACCGATGCACATGCCATCCGCAAGCAGCTCGAGGGGCTGGAACACATGTACTCTGAGGTGCGCCTTTGCTTCACTTCACTTCCCTCTACCGCAGTGGCGGATCATGTACTTTTGTTTTATTTGATTTATTAATGGAATGATCCTGTACATAAAAAGTTAATATCAGAAAAAATCATTACTAAAAATCAATAAAATAAGTTTTGTAATAATAACAAAGTAATAGATTAATAAAAATTACAGCAAGGAATAAAGAATTTAAAGTATAGTGTTGTAAAGGACTATAAATTCAAAATTAATTTCACAGATTTGAATTTGAAAGTGTTATTATCAAAGAAGTCAATATCATTGCATAATTTGATTGATCTCACATAAAAGTGTTGAATACATCAAAACACATATAGTTTGTTCTACAGTTAGATATATAAAAATGTTGGTGACATCTGTGTTTACATTGGGGAGCATAAAGTCACACTTCAGAAAGAATATTTTGACAGTTCATACGCTCCGATACGATGGTGTGTAGAAAGATGTCATGTTACAGTCTTCCAGTGGATAGCATACGGATATTCATTTATGTCCCAATATTCTCAGAGTTGTGATCTAGTCTTGTTGTAGGATTGGTGGCAAATGTCTCATAAATCTGTTCTGGACCCTTTCGATCATTGTGGATGAAGCCTCAGTATGGGTGACCAGACTTTCACTGCACATTCCAAAATAGACCTCACAAGAGTTAAAAACAGTCATTTGACACTCCGGATATTACAAAAATCTTTCGTGTTCCATATCAAGAAACCCAACACGTTCTTGGCTTTGTTATGTATGAGTTCAATATGCAATTTGAAATCGAAAGAAGTATCAAATGTCTCACCAAGATCTATAATTTTCTTCATTCTTTCAAGCCCAAGGCCACTGGAATATTTTTTTTCACTAGTTGCATAGTTCGGCTCACACCAGCTGACACAAAATTGTCTCACAGGCTTTGTAAAAAACACTTCTCACATGTTCTGCAAGCAATTATCTCTGACATCTTCCTGTGCTTCTGAGAACTAATTTCCACAATCTGATAGTGATGGATCATGAATTAGTTTACTGTGCAACAACATAGGCTACACTGAGAAGAAATGTTGCATAAATTTTGCACCTCTCTATGGCCAATGCATTATGCACAGTGATACATATTTTGTATCACTCTGCTGGAAAGGGTAGAGAGGAGGAAAGATAAATGAATCAGTTGTATTTACTATTTCAAATTAAACTTTCAACAAATTAAATTACATGAGTTGGCTTGTGATGGGATAATTATAAAAGATCTGTCAGTTCAATTTGCTTGTTTGCACAACCTTCTCCCAATCCATGTTGTGAGATTAAAGTGTGTTAATTAAAGTTTGTTTGGTTTTTTTAATAAAGCATAATGTTATATTTTTAATATACACAAGTGTCACAGAATGTTTGCCTTGAAAGAACTTTAAATACTTTTGTAAAAATAATAGGAATTCTTTTGATCTATTTTGTAATTTGAAAGTATTTGCTAGTAGTAAAATTGATTGTGAAGATTTAAGAAAATTGTCATGCCACCTAAAAGGGTAGAATTCTTCAGAGAAAATGACAATCCAGAGAGACATTCAGAATTGATGATAATTGCTCAGTATTTTTTTTGCAATCGCTTCCTATGATGGTAATATGGAAGTTAGTTTTGCTTTAAAGGAGGACAATGGTCTCTGTAAAAACAGTGAATGCCATTTTGATTGTAAAATTTAATCTTCACCATTATTTAGTGTCAAGTTTTTTATTCTTACTTCATTTTTCAGCCAGATTTGCTCAGTAAAATAAGTTCCAATGAAAATTATTTGAAAGAATTTGAACTACTTATGTGGAGATGATGAAATAAGATTGAATTATATTGTCTGTAGGAGTTACAATATTATGTTAGCACATTCTGTTGCTTACATAGTGTTACCTCTCACCAGGTTCTCTCTTTTTTTTCTAAGCTGAGATCTTGCAACCCAACCATGTCCGTATCTCCCATTTTAGTAAGGTGTTTTGAACTTAATTATATAACCAGAAAGAAAGTGAAAGGGAACACTGAAAGTTCTGTTTGCATATTCATCACTTGTTAAAGATCTCAATGTAATTTTTTTTAGACAGTATGTTGTACTTTTTGAAAGGCAAGGCAAACTTCCTTATAGGTTTGACTAAGGAATTATAAAATATCATGAGTCTCTCCAAATGCATAAATTCTGTAGCTGACTTTTAAAAAATCCCAATGATACCAAATATTTACTTAAAAAATAATCAATGCAAAAATTAAATTATGTTTTAAATCTAACATGTTGAGAATCAGACTGGCATGAGTCCAAAATTCACTATTGTAGAACATAGTGCTTCAAAGATATGCAGGACAACTACTTCATCAAATGAAGAAGTTCATTGAAGACTTACACTCTAACAAATTACACTAGATGACATTTAGTGAATTTATATCAAAAACTTTTTTTTTTTTTTTTTTTTTTTTTTTTTCCCCAATATACCATATTTGCTCGTGTATAAGCCACCCTTTTTTTCCTGAAAAGTAACTCGTGAAATGGTGGTGCAGCTTATACATGAGATAAAAAAAATAATAATAATAAAAAAAAATTATGCCGAAAACAAACATTTATTTATCACAAATGCACACAGTCTACAAGTTGATGTTAAATTTAATATCCATTGCTCCCAGACTTACATCCCCCCTGATTCATTGTAACTTTCACAATCGCTGGCATCCATAACACATCATCCTTGCTATTGTTTGTCTTATTAGAAATGCTGTGCCCTTAAAAAAACTTTTCGCCCCTTCATAAGCCACATATCGCATTGTCACATTGCTTCAGTTGTTCCCAGCGTTGGAAGTAACAAAGTGTCTCACTCTGATGGATGCGCAGAAACAGCGAATCAAATTTGGCATGGCACTGCCCCCTCGAACTTCACATTAAGAATATACCTATTTTTTTAAATAAATATATATGTTTATTATAAAATTTACTGAGTAACATTGAATTATTAGGTGCGGCTTATACACAAGATTTTGTTTTCAAATTATTGTGACAAAGATTGTCAGGGTGACTTATACACAGATGCAGCTTATACAAGAGCAAATACGGTAATTCTCAGTAGGTGATATTTTGTTGCAAATTTTTCTTGTGATGTTTGTGATTTTGTGTTTGATTTTGAATGTGGCTGCCACAGGTGTTGAAGCTGTTGGGAGTAAAACGGTATGGAATGGCCGGTGGAGGCAGGTATCAGCCCTCGGACCCCAGAATCAGCAAGCGCCGCCTCTATGGTAGCATGTCCTCCTTGCCATCATCTGTCAGTTCTCGGCCTCTACGAGAGAAGCGCCGGCAAGACGAACGCAAGAAGGTCAAGGATATGAAGGTATTGTCTGAGAATTCTGACTTACCAGAAAAAGTTAAGAAAATGATGTGAAATAATAATTACACATTCTGGTGTTCCTTATTTGATTTTTTATTAGCTTAAATGACAGACTGACAAGGCCAAAATACATAAAAATATATACAGAGAAAAACCATAGCTTTTGTATTACTAGAAAAGGAAAAAAGAAAGGTTTTTTTTCATATAAAGAATACAATATTTCACAGAATTCACTGTTTAATTATACTCATTTAACCAATCTTTGCAAAACAATGTGTTTTCAAAAATAAATCTACGTTAGTAATTTGCAATTTGTTAATCTTGCAAATCTAGGTATTGTAGACGAGTATAGAAATAGATATTTACTTCCAAATTATTTTCTAGTCCCATACCCCTGGCGTTAAATCTATTGTCTCTTTCCTCAAATATATTTATCAGTTCAGAGCTAATAATTTTAGTTGATAAAAGTTTATGCATGAAAATAAGATCATCAAGTTTCAAATCACCAAATCAAGTTTCTGGTATGATTTTAATGAAGGTATTTTTAATTGTTTTGATGTAATTGAAAAATCATGATTATATTTTTTAATTATTATTTCATATTATTTTTGTTATTAATATTGTTGTATTAGTATTTAAAAATCCAATAATTTGCATAATTAACAAATGGTTTTGTTATACCGAGAGCTTTTGTAAATTTTTTCCGTCAGAACAGATCTACTGAACAGCTTCTGGAAATTTAGAATTATTTGTCTTTACGTAAAGATTCATTGAATAAATTATATAGTTGGCACATATAACCTGTGATACCAACTGTAGGTAATATAGGAATGTGAGTCAAACATTCCTTTGATCATTGTTTTACATTGAGAAAAATTAATTTTTTTTGTGTGTGTAGGGTATAAACAAGAGATTTCAGCGCCTGGAGTCTCACGTGGTCACTCTCGCCCGCAGTGTGGCTCACCTGTCATCTGAGATGCGCACCCAGCACTTGATGATTCAGGTGAGTGCTCTTCTGTGAGGTGCAGACAGAGTGATTGATTGCTAGCAGTGTTGGGCAGAATTTAAATACTTGTATTTGAAATACGTATTTTATTTTATTTTGTGTATTTTGTGTATTTTTGAGATGTATAAAAAAATACTAAAAATACTTCAAGTATAGATGAAGAAGAAAATAATGAGGTTAGTTTTTTTTTAATCAATTCCTCCAGAACACCTCATTGAGACAAAAATAAAAGCTCCTTTCAGCTATTGAATTTGAATAATCTTTGTTTTTAAATGATAAATCTAAAACATTAAAAATGCTGAACATTTATCTAAAAATAAAAAAGAAAAGTTTAATCGTTTTAACATTGGTTTATGTACATCTGTGCCAGTTGAACAACTGTTTTCCTACGCAAGTTTTATACTTTTATCAACTAGGGATTTATTGCCGGATTTGTTTGAAAAATTAGTCCGTTTTAAAAGGAAATTCTGTTTATTTGTGTTAGAGATATTGAATGTGGGTACATATATGTACATTAAAGTTCAGTATTGTTCAGAAATTTCTATGACTGTGAATTACTAATTTATTGTAATTGCCAATTACAATATAGTGTTGCAATAAAAACTATATAACACAAAATATATTATATTTACTGTACATGTGGTGCCATCTGCGAAAGCATTTTATCTGTAGCTGAGTAAATGCTACTAATTTGCCGTGAGAATATTTACCCAGAACTTTAAATTTAAAGAATTTCTTATGTCAGTCAGGGCCTGAGGCTGAGACAGTGCCTGAGTCAGGGTCTGGGGCAAGCTGCCCATCTGGATTCCTTTGCTATCACTGGCAGATCCAAGGGTTCCCCCCCCCCCAAAAAAAAGAGGCCAAGAGTTTTCATTCACCTTCCTTTATTTGGCACAAATCTTCTGGCTTCTAATCTCTGACAGTCATTGTTTATCCTGGTCAATATTTCTGATCCATACATTAACATTGGCTTTGATGTTATGATGTGTATTCTTAGTCTTATCTCTGGTGTCATATCTCTTCCAAAGTTTTAATTCAAAGTTAAATCATCTCCATTATTATTGTATCAGGCAGTATAATGCTGTTGGGTGAGACAAGATGATTCCTTCTCTTATTATTGTATTATAATGGAGAGTAATATATTTTCTTACAAAATTAAATTCCATTCTGAAGTGACTTTCAGGATGAGAAGTTCCTGGATTAAAATGTCAAAAGTACTTGCAGTCAGCAACTGGAAATACTTCCTGTAGTAGACAGAATACAGAATGTAACAGAAGGCTTTTCAAAGGAGTCAAATTTTACAGTGATAAGGCTCCAATAAAAACAAAGTCCCAAGAAATAAGACTGGAAATATTTTACCAGACAAGGAGAGACCACCCTGAAAAGACAGCATAAAAGGACTTACATTAAATATGACACCAATAGGCTATCCTCACCACAATGTCATCTCAAGGAATGTATTCTAATACTTAGGGACCTCATAGCACTTCACATTTTTTTCTACATAATTTTGAAAATTGTTTTGTCCCACTTATCCGTCCCATTGTTAATCCATCTGAAGTCAAAACCCACAAAGTTGAATTATACCTCAATTTGACATTTCATTGTTTCCTCAGAAGAAACACGAACTTATTCTAACAAGTGCAAAAGTTGTGTTTCCATTACACAATCATTGTTTCCTGCAGCAAGTCATTAATTTATAGTTAGTTTTAACTTTTTTAAATGTTATCTTTTAATTATATATAAAAAAAAGCAAATTATCTGCTACTGTGATTAAGTTTGCCTTTCAGGGTATTATATGAGATTGTAGATAAAAGAAAATAATATTATTAATTTATTATCACAATTTAGAAGCTGTAGTATTGTGTTTATATTTGAATCTGTTGTTGATGTTTGTAATTCTACAATGAAACCATCTGAAAATGGCGACCTTAATTAAGCAGTCCCCTCCATTAATGGTAATTTGTTCATGGAACAGATTGACTTTTCTGTAACACACACATAAAAATCTCCTCTTTTGAGTGCCCAACAGGCCCAATGGCCACTGACCAGGCATGTTTCATACATTGACCTCTATTAAGCATTCACCATTAGCAATTTTGAACTGAAATAAAGTAAAAACCAGTAGAGCTGTGAATATACTGTTGATTCATTATTTTCATGTAATGGTTTCATTGTCAGATTAGTTGGAACAGTGACATCTAGAGTCTCTCTTCTGGCAAGATTTTTACTTCCATTTAAGGCAAAAACAAATGATTTTAAAAAATGACACTATGAAATATGGTGTTCACTTCACTTATACCGGAACTTTTTCAATTTTGCTAACCTCCTATGTAGGCACTTGTTAGTGGCCAGCAGAATAAGCTGGATGCACAAAATGCTCAATCTGAAGATCATTCACACATTGTTATGGTCAGCCCTGCACACAGAGGGTGAATTGCATTTTAAAGACTGTTTGTGAGCTCAGTTCGGTGGGCAGGGGGTGCATTGCATGAATCCTTGGATGTTTGACACTAGCAGAGAGAAGGCATGTGACCCTAGAGAAAGAGAAAAGTTCCAGCTATAAAACTTGCTGATATTGTAAAGTGCAATAGGACACAAATTTTTTTTTTAAACGTAAGAAACCTTTTTTTGTGAAGTTTTGAAACCTATGCAGCTAAAAAGAGATGTAAACTCTTTAAAACAAACAACTCTGCAAGGTATTTTTGGTTAAAAAAACAACAGTAAAATCCATGCATGAACAGATTTGCCTGTAACTTGTAACTCAAATGTATTTTGTCGTTTAAGTTGACTCTAGTAGTTTAAGGTAATTAAAATGATTTAACCAAAAACATGCTTTATTTTACAGTAGTTAGCATTATTAGTCCTTATCTTGGTCTCCCATAACCTCATAACTTTATAAGTGGCCACCTCTATTAATGGCCAATTCTTGCCGGAAACAATAGTGACTGCTTAAGCCAGGTTTTACTGTAATTTTAACATGAAATAATTTTTTTAAATATTTTATAATTTATATCATGTAATCCATTGATTCCTTCCAATTACAATGACGCATTTTCTTTACAGGAAATGGAGAACATCCGTAGTGAGATATCTGCCCTGCGCACGCAGACCCTGGCCGTACGCTCTCAGTCCATGCCGCGGGGCCTCAACGCAGTGGGAGCTCCACTCTCCACAGCACCGGGAGGGCTGGGGCCCAGTGGGTTGGCAAGTGGCGACGGCGCTGCCAACCTTAGCAACCCAGCCCGAGTGAAGAAACTCACCAAGTTTTTTGGTGATGAGCCCCCTCTGCTTCGTCTCTTCCTGAAGCGACTCGGGTACGAGGTGAGTTGTATGTTTTGCACTGCATGCCACCCAACCTTAAAGGACTGTGTCGTTTCCTGACCTTCCAGACCACAAAGCCTCAAAGCCTTTTTTAGGGGGATCTTGTGTCTAAGAATTTCTTGCAATGTCAAAATAACTATGCAGTAGAATTAAACTCTTGGAAATGAAATGTTCTGGAAATGAAAGTACACATAAACTGTGAAGAAATTGTTATTCAATATTCTTATTACAAGATCTTATATTGAGTAATAGAATTTTGTCAGTAAGATTCACAACACCCTAAGGTATCTTTACGAAAAACCTTTGTGAACACTTGCTTATGAACTTTCTGTTTCCTTGAAGTAGTTACAAAAGAACAATCTCTTTTTAGTTGCTATTTACTTGAAATTCATATAAAAAAAAGAGAATGAATTTATTAAATACTTACCGCACACTTTTTTCTTGCGTAATGTATATCTTACAAATCGCATCTATAAATGCACAAAATTTCCAAAGAACCAAGCAGTATCTGAAAACCATTGGCAAACACAGAATCAGTACTAATTAAGTAATCAGAAATCTGTGTGAGTGTAGATTCTACACCACCACAAATATAAGGAGACTTGCCACATATCTGGCAGTTCACAAACCACATATTGAGAAACAGTGCCTTAGGGTAATAGCCAGAGTTGCTATTTAATAAATAAACAAAAAACAAAATACCTCCAAAAAGCCTATTTGTCATGAATCTGCACTCACAAAGTGTCATTTCTCAGTGAAAATCTCTGATGAATGAAATGAATAGTATTTTAAAGCATTTAATCTCCATTTAACTGTTTTGAGTCCCTGCAGAAATATGGGCCTATTTTTATGTATAATTAAAATAAACCAGAACAATCAGGCTCAAACAATTGTGTGAAATAGATTAGATTGTGAATATGCTTTTAAGTCTTGTATGGTTCCATTTGACCTCTAATTGAAAAAAATAAGTTCTTGGAGCAACATACCCAGGTTATCAAGAACAACTTAATCTTTCAGTAAAAGTGCTTTCTTACAATACTTTTCACTGATGAAAAGAACAAAAGATTTGGTCGGGGACAGTGAGAATGAGATGTGCACATTCTTTCACAACCCACATATTTCAGAATAATAGTGACACTGTCTTGCATGCCTTCACTGTGTTTCATTGTGTTGCATATCTTGCATGTAATTAATATATCATACTGATATAACCATCCAAAATTACAAAAACATTATTTAGAATTATCATTACAACACCTTTTTAGACAAATAATTACAAATAAAGTGAATTGGACAATTTAGTTTACTTAAGAAAATCATAAAAAATAATGAAGAATGAAGTACATTTAAATTTCTATGCATATATAAACATCAAAGATTGTTAAGTTAAAAAATGTGTTTATCTCCTTAATTTCGCAATCTTGTTAGGGATTCTACTGTCTGTCTTGTCAATTTGACAATTTTTTGGGGGTGTTTTTTAAATTCTGAATTTATTTTATTTGAATTATTTTATCTATTTGCTATCTATTTGAATTTATTTTATACCGAATAGATAACCACAAAATTTTAATTTACACCATAATATGAAGATCACACATGATATAATAAAAGGTTGATAAAAAACAAATGTGCAAAATATGAGTCAATTTCTGTATATTTGTTAATGAATTTTTATAAAATAAATAAGAGATCTAATATTTTACATAATTTCTTATAGTTCTCAAAGATTAACATGCAATTTAGTGATGATACAAGAAAAATATTATATCAAAGTTAAAGAAAATCAGAGTTCATTTCTAGCATTAATCCAATATAAAACATCAGCATTGGATTATTATTATATGTGTAAAGAAGTATAAATATTCACATGGGTGTCCCTGGCTTGTAAAATTTTGAAAGAGACATCAAAAGTAGCTCCCTGGAATTTTAGTTTAGGCCATGGCAGTTTTATTTATTGACTGACATAAGTTAACAAACTGGAAATTGTAGGTTAAAAAAGATCAAGTCATAACACAGCTCTTCATTGCATTCAGTAATATATTCTGATAATAAACCACTAGATACCAATGGTGACAGCAGCAGTTAGGCCAGTAGTGGTGGCATGCTTATTGATCTTTGTCTTTCGATATGAAAATTCAGGCTCATAGGGGAACTCAGCAGTTGGGGAGCATCCTCGTAATATTTCTTTCCCCACACATTTTGAGCTTTTTACTAAAGAAGGATGGCAACATTTTTGTGAACACCATGTTATCATTTCACAGTTTGAATGACATAAAATAAATAACTATCACTGATATAATGTTATATTAAAAGTCTCTTTAGTAAACAAATGAAATTAGATTAAAAGTACTGGAAGCACTTGAAAATATAGGGAGCACTGTATTCCCCTCCCACCCGACCAGAGAGGCCCATGCACATTCTCAAAACAATATACGGTAGGTCTTCTATCAGTTCCCACTAACAGAGCATGCTTGTACTGTTGCAGAAATACGCGCCAGCCTTCGAGCAAGAGAGAGTCGGCATGGTGGAACTGCCGTACCTGAGTGAGGAGCGCCTGCAGCGACTGGGGGTGCCTCTGGGCCCGCGCCTGCGGATCCTGCAGGAGGCAGCCGCACATGCTGCCCCCCTGGCCCCTGCACCCGCCACCGCCAGCCACGCGGGCGCCAGCCGTGGAGACAAGGTCTATGTAGTGTGAGTAGCGTTGCCCCCTCCTCTCTCCCCTCCCCACCTGTTCCCACTTCAGATTCGGTTATTTCCAGAAATGCCATTTGGGCCCAACAAATGCACCCAACACAGAGTATATACTCCCCTTCTGGGCAGTTTAGTATCCTCCGCTGGAAAAGTATAGCACGCCAGGAAAGTCTCTCTGCAGTGGCATCACAGTGGCACTTTGATGGTGAGAGTGCTTGCAACAAAAATTATATTGGCAGCACAAGCTGCCAACATAAATTGCGTACTCTCCACAATTACAATGAATGCTGGAAGTGTCCTTCATTTGTTTCTCAGTGATCTGGTTGCTACCAACATTAACAACAAATTTTAATAGGAGACCCTGATTTGTCTCGGTGCAGAGAGACTCTCCTGGCGCACTGTATTAATTTCTCCTTTACCAGGGATACAATTAGTACCTGTCAAACACCTAGCTCATGATCTCCACATTCTCAAATATTTAAATAAAAGAATACAAATGATGGAAATTATACAAAAAAAATTTTCCTGTGGATTTTTAGGATTCATTCAGACAGTTGTGTAAGAGAAGATGTTCTTTATTTTACTCAGAATTTCTTTGATTCTTTACCTCCTCAATTTTTGCATGTCCTTCTCTCAAGGAAATTGCCAATTCAAAACCTAGATAGTCTCCTTGGGCACCAATTAACTTGGATCACTAAATTTTGAAACACGGTGTATATAGTTATGTAGAATTATGATTCTGCACCCAAAATAATTCATTTAGAAATTTTTTAGTCATTTTTTTTGTTTGTGTTTGTTTTTGTTTTTGCATAAAGTGTACATCTATTATTTTCACATTTCAAAATTCTCAAAGTTTAAATTGTTCTATATATTTTCCTGAAATGTTTGTTTGTGCTAAAAGACTGAAGAATATGACGAATATTTTTGAGTTATAGATTTGTTAATGAAAAAAAGATTTACTGAGGCAAGCCCATCTCAGGGTATTGCGTGGGTTTATATACATAAGCTCTAAAATACGCTCTGTAAGCGGAAAGATATACTATGCCACATTAATGAGTAATCGGTTTAATAACACAAGCGTTATGGTTGAGCATCAAAATTAATAATTGATAATGGCATCATAATATAATCTATGAGTAATATCAAAATTATTAACAGTTCCACTTGTTATTTCATCTTGGATATAATTAAGCCAAATTTGATTTTAGCTTGTTTGTATTTATGAATCTTATGTATTTGGTATATCAAGCCAAACTGATAAAATAATTTAGTATTATTGATGTCTTTTGTCAGTTGTACACCAGTATTCATCTTGTATTCATAAGTTCATTCTGTTTTATGACATATAAAAATGAAACATACCTAGACAAATTTCCAAAAGCTGTAGGAAGGTTTACATGTAGAAACAGTCTGATTTTTATTTATTTTTTTTTATTTTTTTTTTATATAAGAAAAAAGCTTATTCCTTGAAATGGGTTTCTCTACTGATGCATTAGCCACGTATGTTTAACTAACTAATTCAATAACTCTTAGTTAATGTATGGGTTAAGTGAAATAAAAACAGCAGTGCTTAAAATAGATTATTAACAAATAATTTCAATATTAGATTGAATTAATAAGTATTAGTAAATATAAAAATAATGCAAGATTAACTAAACAATACAAAAGAAAGGAAAAAATTGAAAAAGTAAGATTAAAAAATGTATGTGATGTGTATATAACTCAAGAATAAAATTTTACATTAAAAATTTTTGGAAAATGCATTATTCTAAGCGCACTGTATGGAAAAATTTGAATTTAATTTCAGATCACATTTAATTTGTGAATCAATGTGAACTGCCCTTCATTGTTGGCTGATCAACATTTCCTGAGTAGTGCATGCGAAGTTGTTAGTTTTGTGTGACATGTACACTCATCCTGCTGTCTCCCTAGGTAGCCCTCCGCGCGGACACAGCAAAGCAGGCAGCGCGCGAGGCCACCGCAAGGGATCCCAGCGGCCGATGCATTAGGAACGACCAGTTCTACTCGGACAACTGAAGCCATCTGGTGTTCTGGCACCCACAAGGACAAACACGCTCCGCCACAATTGCAGTGGCCCCTCTGCTCTACTTCGCCTCATTACATTTGATCCATTTCTCTGTGTGCATGAAGCCTTTGTAATCAAGATGTGTTGTGTGTGAATCAGTTACGAAAGGTACTTACTGTGGAAAGAACACTAAATGTGTGTTGCGCATGAGTGAAGCAGTTTTCGAAGGAGATACTTTTGATCCAAAAGATCTAGACAGATTTTGTTTAAGTCCTTTGCAATGATTTATTATTTTGATATTCAATTCAATAATAGAACCATTAAGTATGTTTTAAACTATTTATGCATTTATATTCTGATACAGAATGAAGACAAGCTGCATGTTTACATATAATTGCTTCAAATTTGATTAGTACACCAACAAAGCAACTTGAAGTCTTATTATATTGCTCAGATTATGTTATTTCATGTACATTTTCTTTCTTGCTGTATTTTTGTCATCCTTGAGCAGATACACAAGACCATTATATGTCATCATTAAACTCCTTTGAATTTGTTTCTCAAGATAAAGAATATTGTCAAATTCTGCTCAATAAGAAAGGTTGGGAAGAGGCAATAGCATAGGTAAATTTTCAAAGTAACTTCTTACCTTAATTACTGCCCTGCCAAACATTGTTTGAAAATTTATTTTAATCTTCCTGTTTGGATTTCAAGATTCGAATGCTGAACCTTTCATCTGTTAAGGCATGAACATTGTTAAAAAAAAATTATTCACAAATAGTTTGTTGGGTTCATAGCTCACTGAAATAACTCAATATTGGAGAAGAATCCTCATGTTGGTGTAATTGCTTTAAGGGGAGACATAAAGCACTACCTCTCTTATGTTAATTTGGCTATTTGACCCATTATCTCACTAACTATTCAACCTAATGCTGGGAAATTTTAAGAGCAGATGGGTAGACATGTTTTAAGTAAATATAAGCAGAGTTACATCTTCTGAATAGTTTTGTATTGTGTAGCGTACCTGAAGTCAAAATTTTTGCATTATTTTAATGTACTTTAAAGCAGAAATACTGAAGTATGAAACTTACTGCCCTCATTTGCTACCATATATTCATTATTATTTAATTGATCTTCGAAAAATTGAAAATTATTACCTAAGTAGTTTAAAAGATAATGGGAGAAATGTGTTAAAAAATTTAATTTTTTTCAGCAGCAAACTTAATCCTATGAAATCAGTCACTGGACATGATAACAAATAACTAAACATGTTTGCCACATACATAGACACAGAAAATAAAGTTTTTCAGTGCAAGCAACATTAAAGAATGAACTTTTCTGTATCATTTAATGAATACCTGAGCCTTCTAGATGAATGTGTTCGAAATATAAAAGAAATTGTTCGTTCAAAAGATATGAAAGACTTGTAACCAAAACACCATTTTGACACAAGCAGATGAAGGAAGAAATTAACAAAAAAACATATTAAAGGAGTTTATTTGACAATGATGTCCTATCATTTTATTCAGAAAACTGTAAACATTTAGAAAATGTTAAAATCCCAAATATTCAGAGTCTTGCTTTACATTTCTCCTTAGGAACTATTGCACTTCTCAAGAAAGGCTTCCTTGTAAAGGATCTGAAAAGTGGGCTTGAGGAATGGTAAAGCATTGAAGTAATTTGGCATCTTTTGGGGTAATCTCTTTCATCTAATTTCAATGAGAAGAATTTGGGCAGGAGGATGTTGGCAGCAAAAACTGTTTACACTTATTTATTTGCATCTTCTGGTGTCACCTGGCAATTTTGCAGATTTCAAATCCAATATTTTTTCATACGCTGGTAAAGAAAAAATTTCAAACAAATGGAATTAAAGGGAAAAAAAGTATTAAAATAAAAAAATGTTGCTGTTTTATTACACAATGGGCTTGTCAAAGCTCGGACATGGACTCTCAGTTCAATGCCCAGCCTCAGATAAAAGATTAAGTCTTCTGGGGAACCTGAAATACCAGAAGATGATCTGGTATGAGAGGGAGACTATAAGGAAAGAAAGAAACAAACAATAATATATGTGAAAATGAAGATGGTAGTGACAAATACAATGATGATTTTAAGAAAAAGAAAACAGTGATAGCAAGGGCAAAAAAATTTAACCATCCCATTAACAAGACAATTTTCTAGTCAATATGATCATTGACAATTTTATTTTGACTAGAAAGGAATTGTTAAAAAATAAAGCAAAAATCAGGAGGCCTCTTCAAAATTAGGGGGTCATCTTGTATTCTGGTAAATATGGTAATATTTTCATTTCCTGTTCAGTTGTGTTGAAAGAAAAAGCCTTTATTAGTTTCCTTTGTCCTGTTTCAAAACACAAAGCAAATCTAGCATTTTAATTAAAAGAAAACTGATTGGTTTTAAAATATTGTGTGATTTTGTTTATTGTTACCAATATACACAATTCAGATTTCCTGCTACAACATTATTTTCATGTTTTGTGAATCTGTCATCCATTCTTGATGTTTTCTCTTTCAACCAAGAATTGATATATTTGACTCGCATAGAGAAGGTGAAAGAAGTATTGTTTTTCGTGATATGTCTTGTATGTTAAGGAACTGCTTTACGATATTTGCGTAATGTTCTCATTTGATTGAATTTTTGCAGCTATTTTTTGGTTTGGTTTGAATGATTCTGTTGAGATGAATATGTGTATAGTTTATGATATGAATAGTATGTACATACCGGTAAACGACCATAGCATTCACAGCCTTTGAAACATTGCATCTGCAAAAGAAACTTGTTTTGTCAGTGCAAAATCAATCTATTAATTAACTGATTTGATCAGTTATATAATTAGGTATTATTGAGACCCTGCTCTTGGGGAAAGAGAGAAAAGCAGATATTTACACTATTTTGCTTTTGTATCATTTAAATATGATTCTCAATCTTTTCAAATTTGACCTCTTTATTCTTTATTACACTTGCTTTCACTTTATATCTTGCTGGTCGCAATAATATTACTAGAAGTACAAAACATGGAAATTGCAATTTTTGAAGGCTGAAATCTATTTTCTGTGTTTTCTAGAGTCAGTGTTTCATGTCTTCATCTTGACCAAAGATAATATAGAAAATAAACTTATTTTTCAAAGAGAAATATGCATTATTGCATACAGCAGTATTCATTAGATTTTATTTGTTTCGTAATGGTTTATGGAATCATTTTAATGTAGATTCTGGAAAACACCGTCAACAAATGACTTACTCCATAAGACTCAATGATCTGTGTAAATATATTTTTATAATGTTGTATCATGTGTATGAACATAAGTGTTAATATATAATGTGGCGTTGTAAGGTCTGTTGTTATGAATTTTTACATAAGAAAAAATATGTTTCTGATACATCTTACGTAATCAGAATGAATTTGTACCAAATATTTGTATTAAAATGGGAGATTGATACCTCAAGATATTTGTAAGCTTTAATTTTTTCCCCTGGATTAATTTACCTGGAAAATAAAGTTACCAACAAATTTCTTCAAATTAAAAAGAGAACGGTAAGAAAATTTTTAACTGTTTTAATTGCTTCGTTTATCAAGGCGTTAAATAATTTATTTTGTGGCCATATGAATATACAGGTGCCCGAGGAGGAAATTTTGAAAATAAGCTTTTAAGGCAATTCTAAGCATATTTTGTCTAATAAACTACTTGGATATTCCACATGGTTGAGCCGCAATAAGCACTCAAAAGTTGGTTTGAAAAATTGATTTCTAGGCAAAAATTGCATTATAGAAGCATAGAAACACTCCATAAACATGTAAATTGTTTATTATTCTATCTTTTTATTAGATGAAATATGCTTAGAACTGTCTTAAAAGCTTATTTTCTAAATTTTGACGTTTCCTCCCCAGACACCCTGTATTCTTTTATAATATACTTTGCTTTCTGCACCATGAACCAAAAGAAATTGCCCGGATAATACTACATATTTGTTTACAACAATGTTTGTGTTACGTGTATCGTCTGCAAAATGTGATTTGGCAGTATAAAAAAGAAAAGTAGAATATGGAGGAATCTCTGATAGCTTTATATTTATATATTTGGAGGACCAGCAGACTGTAAATTAAATGATACACATAACACATAAAATTAATTGAGCTGTACGGTATTGCATAGATGGATGGAATATGATAGGGCAAAAAAGAACAACATTAGCTGTAATAAAAAATAATAAATATTTAATTACTAAAAATTTGAGTTAAAAGGTTAGTAAACAAACAAAAAATATTAAAAAACAGTAAGATAAAAAATTAATATGAAAAAAGTAATGAAAAGGAAATAAACAAAAATGATTGAAAACAGTAATCCTGAAGTCAGAAGTTGCCAAAAATTAAAGTCTTCTCTTGCGTTAAATTTAAATAGATTAAAAGAGTGCACTCAAGTAGATTTCTGATGCATCAGAAAGAAGTTTGAAATAAGTGGTCACTTATCCGTTGGAGCTCTGGCGGGTGTTTCTTGCAGCAGATGTCGGTCGAGAGATGTTGCAGCAGCAGGAGATTGTTGACGGGGATGGCGCAGAGTTGCGACCCCAAATTAAAATGTTGTGCAGAGCAGCGTCTTCTAGCAGATTGCAGTAGGCAACTAGGCGTTGCACCGCATATTGTAAGTAAATACTAGAGAGCCGCTTCTTGCAACAGATTGCGGTAGGCAAAATAGATTTTGCACCGCATACGAAAGTACGTCTGACCTCTGCGGAGGTTGCCACAAGAGTCCTTCATCTCGTCGGATGAAAAGTTTTTGAAGACTGGTCGGTCGAAATGTTGTCCTTTCGTGACACACAGGGGCGCTAGTGTCAATTTGCGTGTGTGTCTGAGGGCTAGCGCTGTTGGGGAGATAGCGAAGCTTGTGCACGCACTCAGCGCGCACGCATGCCCTTGGAGCCGGAGGGGCTCGGACAGGAAGTTGCCAAAAAAAAAATGCGCCTGGAATAACACCCTCCGGCACGTTCGCAGTCGCCACCCCCACGGGGGCGGGACGCGCGGAGGGTGGTCCAGCAGGGCGCGGCGAGAACTGCATTCCTCCGAACGACGCCACTCCGACCGATTTCACTCACATTGTTTTCAACACACTACACTGGTTGTTCAAATAATTGAGTATAAAGAATTGTGCTGCAAGAGTCCCCTGGGTGCAAGGAAATAAAAAATTCAATAAATAGTTTTAAATTGGGACGTAACATACTGCCCGCCCAAATGGCACGACACAGGAGTGTCATTTGTAAAAAAGAAATAAAATAGAGAATTTTAATAAGAACAATGTGAAGTCCCAATGATAAAGAAAACTATTCTATCTTATGAAATAGGTAAGGGAGCTGACTTATTAATTGTACGTGAAAATTTTCGAACCGCAGTTCGAACGCAAACAAAACGAGCTCTATTTTCACGCTCTAATGCAAGAGTATCATTTAGCGATACACCTGTGCTATATTTCGCTGAAGCGTCATGAACTACGCGTAATTTCGTGGTTGAACTAGAGGGTTTCAGAATTGGATGGTGAGGGATGTAATAGCCGAAATTATCCATGGAGTTGGAGGTCACTTCAACCATATGACCCAAGTTTTCATACTCCTTCATGAACTCTACATAGTTATGCTTGAGTTCCGGATCTTTCTGAAGCCTGGTTTCCAATGACAAGAAACGCCGTTTTGCCTGAGATTGATTTGTGCCTAAATTCGGTGCATTTAATTTGCGAGGGAGTTTTATGATATATCTACCGTCGCGATCGCGACGGTAGAAATTGAGAAAAGAATAGGTGATTATTAAAACTTGGACTATGGTAACTCAACTTTTTCCTTCTTTCCTTTTCATTTTGTTTTAATAATTCTGTAGAGACATACAGCTCAACTCTTTCAAAAAATGTCAATAATTTTAGAAGATGATTCTTTAATTTTGTATGGTTGAGAAGACCGATTGTTTAATTTCTGTAGTTAAAGTAATACCTGTCAGAACTACAATATTGTTACCTTATGGCAGCTGTAGATGATTTTGAATTGTTTGACTACAATTAAAACAATAGTTAAACTAGTTGTGCTTTAATAGCACATGCTTTCCCATATTTTTGGAAACAGCTATGTAAGATTGAAATATTGCACTTTCTGCCCTACTATCATCTTAGCTATAATTTGGAAACATTCAATTCAACCAAGAAGAGAACAACTCACTGTTGCCATTGCAGAGTTGTGAAAACTATGTGAATTCTACAACTGCATAAAAATATAATACAAAAGTTTTGTAAACTTGTATTGGAAAAAGAAGCCTTATACCATACAACTACATCAAGTCACAATAATGACATTTAATTCACAGCAGCGGAATGGCATTCAATTGTTGCATTCCCTGCATTATCAATACTCCCTTAAAGAGCTAGTAATTTTTATTTCCAATATTTGAAAATAAGTTATTTCTTTAAAAATTAATGTGTAAATGTACAACAAAAGAATGTAAAAACGAACAATGAAATAATACACAAAATTGCAAATTCTAATTTACAATGCATCCGGCTGTTTGATAATTTTGCAGCAGGCTATTATGTTTGTCGCAAAATCATAGAAAATCCTTATATTTTCAAAAAATTAAACATGACCTTATTTGAAAATGTAGTGTTGAAAAATACATTTCATTCCAGCTGCCATCTATCATCGCCCAAAGTACATTATTTTGACACGTTCTTAATTTTTCGGTTTCCTAATGGTATCCCCTCCTAGCGGAAATATTAATTTTAGAATATTAAAGAATACAAAAACCTTGTCCTAAATTGCAATTTTCTTTTAAAAATTTGTAGCCGTTTTTATGAAAATGGCATTTAATCGCTACTAAAAATGTGAAATTTAAAGCTCTTTTTCACAGAAAATGTTTGAGTTTTCAAAAAACTTTAATTGAAGTCATTTGAAATGCTTACATTCAAAAATATAATAATGTTTACAAATTGCTGGTAATGTGCATATTAAATATGTGAGAGATTTTTCAAAGAAATTACATTTATATAATTAAAAAAAACAACTCAAAATGAACTTTACATCATATCAAAGAGTGCAATTAGCACCATCTGTTCGAAAAGTTTGAAGAACATTTTTTTAGCTATTTATGAGAAAATGGTGTTTGAGCGTTTCTGAAAATGCGGAATTTTGAGCAAGTTTTCACACAAAACGGTTTAGTTCTCGAGAAACTTTACTTAAAATTATTTAGAGCACATATACTCATTAATATAATAATGGCAACAAATCGCCGCTAATGTAAATATTAACGATGTGAGAGATAAGTCAAAAAATTACATTTTTGCAATTTTTGAAAAAAACAAAATAGAGCAATATGGCGTTTATGTCATCTAATAGAGTACATTTAGTACTATCCCTACCAAATGTTTAAAGAAAAAAATTTGGAGCCGTTTTTGAGAAAATCATGTTTTTTCTTCCCATATTATCTGATCAAAAAAATAAATCATAGGAACAAAAACCTTTATAGAGCGGTCAGTATGTTTTAGATAAAAATTCTCGGCTGAATTTTCTTTATAAGTTCTTTTAACAAAAGAATAAAGCACGAAAGAAAAATCTTTATTAAGCGGTCACCATATTCAACATTAATACAAACGTATTTTGCTTCCCATGTTCTCGTATCAGGAAAAAAACTTTTGAACAAAAACGGCGGCGAACAAATATTCAGCGGTCGATAATATAAAGCTAAGGAATTGTCAGCTCAGTTTTCTGAATAAGTTATTTTTTCAAGAAAACTAATCACGAAAAATAAACCTCTCTTCAACGGTCATGAAATTTACATAACAAAAAGTCATTTTTTCTTCCCATATACTTTTATCAAGGAAAGAAATTACACGAACAATAATCATTTTTCAGCGGTCATTACAATTCACCAAACAAGTTCTTTGCTGAATTTTCTTATTAGTAGGGCCCGGATAATTATGTAATTATATATTACAATTATGAAATTACATTACATATTTCCGTATGTTAACTCTTTAAAGAGTTAACTTAAGACGTTAACGAGGTTAACTTAAGACGTTAACGGACTTGGTTTTTAAGCGGACAAAGTTTTTAAGCGGACTCATTCACAATGCACTCGCATAAGCATAACGCATAAGACGTTAACTTAAAAGCTTGCAAGCTTCAAGCTTCTGTGCTTATGCTTATGTCAGAAATAAGAAATGAGCCAATCACAATACGTTTAACTCAAAATCGAGTATCGAAATCGATAGATCCAAATTCCTTGGTTGATTTTCGACGGTTTTCTGCATTGTTTTGTAGCGTACGATCTTTTTGTAGTTGAGTTTCGTTGTTATATTCATAGTAGTACCATTTAGTTTGAATTTTTATTAAAATTAAAATACCTAACCTAACCCAACCCAACTCATGGCCGCAAGGCCGAGACGCCGCTGTTATAGGCCTTGGCTCGTAAAGAGCTGTTGTGCCACAGTACATACGTTTCACAAAATTTCAATATATATAAAATATAGATTCTCACATCCAACCAATAGTAACTAGAATGGCCCACAGAAAATAGAAAATCTTTGCTTACGCTTATGTTGTACATTGTGAATGCTTCAGTCTATCACTTATGTTTAAGTTTATGTCTGTGCGTTACGCTTATGTTTACGTCTGCATTGTGAATGGGCCTTCCAGAGTGTAGATTTCAGCGCGAGTAAAGCAGAGAACAAAATACTACTCAGAAATAAATTTTGTGTATGAAAATGGTACGTCTAGCAAGCGATAACTCGCGCCCACAACGTATTTTTCAGAGGTCTCTCTTGACCTTAAAACCCTTCGCCAAAAATTACATGCACCAACGCAGCACAGAAAGCGCCATTGACAGTTTTCTTTCCCCGTTTGTTGCACTGGAGTCTAAACCTTTGTTTGTAAAGTATCTCTGTGAGGTGAAAATCTAAAGTAAAATCTCTACAGCTTTTGGATAAGAAAAGGACAGAAAATAATTCACGGCGATTGGCTTAAACCTTGTGGTAACGCAGACTGGGAATTTTCCATAGGCAAAGTTTGGTTTATCTTTTCAGAGAAGTCAAGCATTAGCGTCTTGGGTAAGAACATTATTAAAGAAAGCTGAATTTGTGCTAAGAGTCAATTGATTAAATATCAACCAGCATTGTTTTTATTCCCTAATCCGTGAATAGCATTGAACAGTGACATGTTGGGACAAAGTTTGAATATACACTAGTAACTCCATGCGATGTGGAACACTTGGTCGGTACAAGACCTTCGAACAAATAATAGGAAAAATTTCATCCCTGTAAAGTATTTGAGTAAATTCCTCGTGTGCAGGCTTGCGGATGAGCCGTTCCGTCTCTCACGGGTAGACAACTTCCCGTGCACTAGTGGAGACAAACGAGGTGTCATTCGACGCGTCTCGGCGTCCTAATGGGGAACTGATAATTTGTTTCCAGAAATGGATATAAAATTCTACGAAATTTCCAAAAACGTGTTTTTTCGTGTTTTGGCGCTGTGATCTTGGTGAGTATGCTGGGAACTAAATCAACGCCACCTAACTAGATGTAGGTGGTGTTGATTAAACTCCAGTACAATACCGACGAAGAGAAAGACAGAGAAACGAGGACAACGAAGAAGAAGACGACGAAGACGAAGAAAATGACGACGAAGAAGGAGACGACATAGAAGGAGGAGACGACGAAGAAGAAAAAGGAGGAGACGACGACGAAAGAAGGAGGAGACGACGACGAAAAAGGAGGAGACGACGTCAAAAAGGAGGAGACGACGACGAAAAAGGAGGAGACGACGACGAAAAAGGAGGAGATGACGACGAAGAAGAAGGAAGAGGAGACGACGAAGGAGGAGGAGACGACGACGAAGAAGAAGGAAGAGGAGACGACGAAGAAGGAGGAGGAGACGACGACGACGACGAAGAAGAAGGAGGAGGAGGAGACGACGAAGAAGGAAACGACGACAAAGAAGAAGACGACAAAGAAGATGAAGACGAAAAAAGACGAAGAAAAAAAAACAAGTCACACAACCGAAAGTAATTTAAAGCGTCGGTGACGTCACATTCAGTTATTTTCTAAGTATTTGAAACAAATATTTTGTTCTCATTTTTTACGGAGACCATTGTAAATAACAGAATTGTGAGTAGAATAATGTTTTAATTTTGTTCTTTACGAGTATATTAAGTCTACACAGATCAACATTTAAGCAAAAGTATTTTATTAAAACGAATTGATATAATAATTAAAGTGTTACGTATTTCTTACTTTTTAGTACATATTTCTATACATTATTATATAAGTACATATTTTCCTAATTTTTAGTACATAATTACCCGGGCCCTACTTATTAGGTTATTTTATCAAAAGAACAAACGTACGAAAAGAAAAACCTTTATTAGGTCACCACATGTAACATAAAAATACAAAGGTACATTGCTTCCCATGTTCTCGTTTCAAAAAAAAACAAACTAATGAACAAAAACCATTATTCAGCGGTCATTATTATTAAGCTAAGGAATTGTCAGCTCAGTTTTCTGAATAAGTTATTTTTTCAAGAGAACAAATAACTTAAAACACAAATAACACGGAAAATAAACCTCAATTGAACGGTCATGAAATTTACATACCAAAAACTCATTTTTTTTCTTCCCATATTGTAATGATTGGTATTTTTTACGATAAAAGAACCGTCACAGAGGAAGCCGACTATAGATTCAACAAATGACGGCAGAATGGCGTGTGGACTTTTATTGTGTTCGAAATGCCGCGGTGAATAAACTTTAGTTGAAAAAAATAATTAGCTTAAGGGAAATTTTCGAATAACTTTCTATGTCAGCACGTATAGTTTATAAGGCGGCAAGTTTGTGGTTTTCTATTTAACAAAGTGACTGTTGTCAAAAGACAAGTGACGGAAAATTGCTGGTGTGAGTAAGCACAGAAAAGTACGAAATTCGAACTGAATAACTGGAAATTGGGGTGTTTCGGACTAATAAACATCGAAAACGGGAATTTAGGGAATTTTTGGCAGATACCGTTAAGCAAGGGGACGCCGAGGAGGCGTAAATCAGAATAATTTGATGTCAATAAGGAAGGACAAAAGACTGAGAGAGCGTGTTTTGTTGAGGAAAAGTTTTGCTAATGAAATGCAACAATACTCTTCGATAGATGAATTCTAGTCTCAGAGGTGAGAGGGCGTCATGTCTTGCTATGCGAAAAATGATTTTTTTGACGTGAAGTAAAGAACATTACAAGTTTTTCCTTTGATAGTGACAGTCGATTCACTTGTGAGTTATGTTGATGATCTGGTAAATGGTAACTGGAACTTGGTGAAGCCGTCGTGGACGTCGAGGAAGTGGGGCGCAGTTACTACATCGCTACGCAAAGGAAAGTGGCAATTTATGTTGTCACTACCGCGCGGGCCCTTGCGCATGCGACGTCGGGGATCGATCGGGCGATCGAGATCCCCCCTTCTCTCACTCACCTGATTCAGTTGCCGGCTAACTCAGGCGCAGAGACTCTCTACAAGAAATGGGAGCCCATGGACGGACGCTACTTGTTACCAAATAAAATTCATTGAGGTTTTGAGGAACAATTAAAATTTAATTAACTGAAATGATGAAATATACAAAAAAAATCCTATTACTAATACCCTTTCCCTTTTAAACCCAAAGACATCCCCCCCCTTTTTTCCCAGATTCCCTGTTCACTTAAATAGCTTTCTTACTTACTACAAGACAATAAAAATGAAAGTACAATTTACCGAGGAAGGAGCAACATACAATTTAGGAAGTTTATCCTCAAAAACAGCCACAGCGCGGCTCGCTTATGTCGAGGCATGGGTCTGTGATCCGGGCCATTCATCAAAGTCTAAGGGGACAACAGACCGTGTTTTCAGAAGATTCCGCAGGGTCGATGCCCGACCTTCGGGGTGAGGTCATCAGGGCGCCGTCTTCGGCGGTGAAAGGCCGGCAGTAGGTCACAGCTGGCGGTAGGCTTCTTGCCGGGGGGCCGAGACGCAGGTACCCGCGCTCGAAGTCGGCGAAGGGAGGTAGGCGGAGACTTCAGCATGAAATACAGCTCTGCAGCGGTCGCGGGCGTAGTGACGCAAGCCGAATTGAATAGTTTTGACTCGCGCGCGGCACAAGATCGCACCGCACAATCAGCGATAGTCTTTGTCAGGCGAACGGACGAGATTGCTCTGCGCACTTCGGAGGCGTCCACGCCAGCGGCGTTTGCACCCGAACGACGCACCGCTGAGGTGCTCGCTCCTGCCCGAACCTACTCTCAAGACCGTCTCCTCACTTCTCCTTTGTGTTTCACTTCGTCACATCTCGCGAAGCCTCTGTAACCCCCTCTCCTTACTTATTTGCCGAAAGTTCTGGAAAGATTTTTGTTTGAATTTTAAAAGGTTCCTCTCTATTGGTAAAAGGCAACTGCGTCTTAATTTTATTTCGGCCAATGTCCGGAAGCGTCTCCTGGCCGAAGTCGGTGGAAAAATTCCACTCAACCCTCTCTCTCTAACGTCGGGGGGGGGGGCGCAGGTCGCCTGGGGATGTGGCGGCGCCAGAAAGGCGACGATCGGGTCATAATTCTCGTGTACCCTAGCCCCCTGCCGGACAGGGAGCGCGAGGGGACCTCGCCGCGCACGTGTCCGGCGCGAATTGCTCCGACCCCTCGCGCACACAAAGGGGCGCTGCGTAGACCCGCGACAGGCTACTATGTCGTGTGTTTAAAATCAATTTTTTTCTTCTATTAACTATTCGGTATCGTCACAATGTACTTTGATAAAATGACGAGAATTAACATATTTTGTTCAAGTCCAAGCATGTCATCGTTTGTTTTTTTTAATTTAAATTTTTATTCACAAGGAAAAAGGCTATAAGGGGAGACTGCGCATGTCTCGTGGTGTGAATGATTTGTAAATATTGTGTGAATGTTGATTTTTTCAGTTTCTGTTGTTTTGAATGTTGTTTACGTTATGGTAGAACAATGTTGATGTCCATGTTAACCGAATAAAGAGTAACAAGCATGGTGTGTTTGTGATTTTGTTTCTTGCATTGAATTTGGATTTGTTATTTGTAGCATACGAGATACCGGATAGTGTTACAAAAGGAAAAGCAGGTCTTCATCCAGTATTGGAAACTTGCGCTGGACCTACGACATAAATTTTTTTGCAAACGGCCGCATCCAATGATAAAGTGATTATTGATAAATTAATTTAATAGATAAAATATCGGAGAGGAAGGGTTGTTAGATAATAGTTAGATAAATAGACAGAGAATGCAGCCGGTCGCAAATGGTGCCACAACGTAGGGCGAGATATAGGCTTGTTATCCAGTTGTAATACGTCCAGTGTCGAAAGAAAATTAGTCGGTCATATTGGCAACATCATATACTATGCTCGCACTTTTTCTTGATCCTCGAGCTTCCTAGTTCTCACTTAGCCCGGCACAGCACGGCTCGGTAGAAAACATGAGCTCCACTCGGAACGTCTCGGCTCAGTTTGCAGTGCTGCCCACCTTCTTCCTTAAATCACCTTCTTCCTTCACGATTTTAAGTGAAGCAGTCACGTAATCTCAGGCAATGTTATTACTGAGGAAGAAATATAAATATTATTAAAACGAAGCGGTCCAGGACTAATTGGGAATCACGGGAATGAAAGAACAATATAATGAAAATTTTTTTGACAATATAACAAAATTTAGATAATGGCCAGAATGTAATTAAAACATATGGAAAAATTGTTATGAAGAGATCGACGGTCATTTGCTTTTTGCAAAAGTGATATAGCGGCCAGACAACAATGAAAAAAGATGAGGGTTTGTTTTGGTGTTGTGGTGGAGAGGGGTCAAGCAAGCGACGCGAGGTTACAGAGTGCAGAAGTTTTCGGTGAATACTTAATAATTTTCGGGTTTTGATATAATGAATTAATTAGGAAAGTGAGTTTTATTACGGATAAAAGGAGATAGAAAACTTTGGTAAGAGCGCGCGATAGTTGCGCGAGTTTTAAACGAACGGTAATTTCGTCGTGCTGACTGAAGAATTTTTAGTAGTATAAATTATTTTGCCATGTTAAACTTATGATTTGCGAAGACGAAAAAAATATAGTTTATCGCGGCAAGACAGTGTGCGCTGTAATTGCACGCGTATAAGATAAAAATAGTTAGTAACGTAAAGGTTGTTAATAATTTCGTATTTAAACATTAATGTGCAAGAATATGCATAATTCATTTTGTTAACGGACACGCGCGAAGATGCGTGCAAGAATTAGTTTGTTAAGACACAGTGCGCGATGTAAATAATTAGGACATTTTAAGTAAGGGATAAGCGCAGTGTAAGAAGAAGATGGCGGGTGCTGCAACGATGATGCCTGAAAGACGATGCGAGTGGTAATCGTCGCCACGTCACCGCAGGTATTCGGGGATTCATCGAGTTTGGAAACGTCGTCTAATGATTCTTTTTGTACAAGAACAAGTTTTGTAGTTTGAATTAAGTTAGTTTTTTATGAAATGACACGGCCGATATTATTATGATGGATCCTAAAAGTAACAAACAGTCATGGAGTAAATGGGGGAAAACAGTTGGAAGCATTAATTTCTGAATTCCAAGGAATAAAGTTCCACTAAATTTGTTTGTTTGTTTTTATTCATAAAAGATAGAAATTTTGGTCGAACGGTTGAATGTTATGTGTATAACTTTGTATGGTAATTTAGGACATGTGTAGCATTAAGTGATTATTGTTACAGAACGAGAGAGTGCTTACCGGTAATGGCAGGTAGGTTGAAGCCCTGCCGACGGAAGTTTTATGTATTTGAAGTGTTTATGTGTGTTATGAGTTATAATAAACGCAAAGAAACCTTGTTTGCCTCCTTTGGAAAATAATATCACTGTGTTTTGGTATTGCCATATGATTGGGCAATTTCCGGGCAAAGGGCATCCAAGAAGGGTTTACGTTTACATCCGTCTTCGTATGAAGGGATCGCCGAACCACGCTCTTAAATAAATTTAATGTGTTCGGGTTACGCGATACGGTACGGGGAAAGCTGTATTATTAGTATTCTGGTGAAGAATAATAGAGATTATGATAGATTTTGACGAGTCAAAAGCAGTAGTGCATAACGAAGGGTGATAGTTGTTGTTGTTATTATTATTATTATTATTATTATTATTATTCCTCTAAATCACGACTTAAGATGTTATGTGTCGGCTGAATATAAAATCTACTCCAGGTTGCAACCAGCTACCTAAGGAGCAGATCTAGGGACTGTCGGTGCCTCTACAATACTTTGCGCAAAATGTGGGCTGTTCCAAACAAAGCTATTTCTTGCACTTCCCAGTCTTTTGGATTCCCTGGGAGTTTAGACAAGTTCTTACTCAAATTTTGCGGAACAAATCCCAGAGCTCCGATAACTATCGGTACGACCTGTGCTTTTACGCCCCACATTCGGCTGATCTCGATTTCCAAACTCTTGTATTAAAGTCGTTTCTCTGCCTCCTTGGTAACGACGTTTTGATCGCAAGGTACAGCAACATCCACAAGTAAACACGATTTGTTCTCCAAATCCCGGATGACTATATCCGGTTTGTTTGCTGCTATCGTGCGATCAGTTTGAATTTGTTGGTCGTACAATATCGTACACAATCCAACAGACGTCACCGGTTTCGGTGAGTGTTCGTACCACTTGGGGCTTGTGTTCGGAACTTCGAGGGCGGTACAGATCTGCCAGTGGAGGTAGCTACACACCCTGTCGTGTCTTTTCAAGTATTCGGTCTTTGCTAGGATTGGACAAGCTGAGACAATATGATTGATGGTTTCTACGTGTTCCTGACAAATGCGGCATTTATCATCTTGGGAAATTTTGAGAACCGCTTTATCATAATGTCGTGTTCTCAAGGCCTGATCTTGGGCAGCTATTACAAGTGCTTCCGATTCTGGCTTCATTCTTCCCCTTTTAAGCCACATAAATGATTGATCTTTATTGATCTGCACCTTGTCCATTCTTTTTAGATATTGTCCGTGGAGTGGTTTGTCTCTCCACGATTTCTTTAACATTTTCTGTGTCTCAAATTTCATGTTGAGTAGCATCAGAAGTTCAGTGTCTCTGTCATTCTGGTTGTCTTGCATAGTCTTGTTCCCAATGCTTCTTGCTACACTTACAATGCCTCTGTTTCCCATTCTTCGGTCAGATTTCATGACCTGCCTCATTAGTGGGTCATACTGATGGCTGACTACATACTTTCCCATCCCGGTTATTGCATTGTGCCAGGAGGCTTCAATTTGTCTCAGGCCTCTTCCTCCTTCCTTACGTGACACATAAAGTCTATGTACATCAGCTCGGAGGTAGGCAACATGATGCATTGTAAGCAATTTTCTGGTTTTTCGATCCATGATGCGAATTTCCTGTTCAGTCCAGTCTACTAGTCCGAAACTGTATTCGGCTACAGGCACCGCCAAACTACCTATTGCTGATATTTTATTCCTTGAGTTCAGAGCGGACTGGAGGACAAGTCTCACTCGTCTATAATACTCCCTGCGAATTCTCTCTTTCATTGTGTCGTTCGAGATGGTCTCACATTCTTCAATGCCCAGATATTTGTAAGTTTTACCTGGCTCAAGATCTTGAATCACAGTGTGTCTATCAACTTCAATGTTCTCGGACGTGGTCATTTTGCCTCTTTTTAAGTTGGCTTTTGCACACTTGTCAAGACCAAACTTCATGCAGATGTCATTGCTAAAATCATTGATGACAGACAGCATTTGGGAGAGAATCGCTTCATTCTTAGCAAACACTTTAAGATCATCCATGTAAAATAAATGTGATACAGGCATTTCATCACCATGGAGCTTGTAACCAAAGTCAGTGTGCGACAGCTGTCTTGATAGAGGAATCAAACTAATGCAAAACAGCAGAGGGGATAGTGAATCTCCTTGACAAATTCCCCTGTTAATCTGAATACTTCTTGTTTCTACTACTCCCTTTCCACTGTGGATTAGTAACCTGGTGCTCCACGACTTCATACTAGCCTTGTAAATCTCAACAAGTCTAGGATGAAATTGATAGATCTCCATGATTATTATTATTATTATTATTATTAGAGAGTAGGACAATCACCGCCCCCGTACGTATATACAAGCGGTAGATAGGGCTGGACCCGCCGCACGGGCAATGACAATCATATTCTGGTAGGCCTTTTCAGTAAGTGAAAAATTACTATTTGGTATTGTTTATGTGAATATGAATTCTAACGTATATGAATTTCATATGTATATGTATATATTGATATGTATATGAATTCTAATGTGTTTCACTGTGTGCTGTAAACCCATTTAACAGCTTTCAATGTAATTGTGTTGAAATAACCAATCTGTTGTTTAGTTGTCATAAATCATTTGTTTATTTGGCTTATATATAAAATCTGCGAGTGGATATTATCAATTTAACTATTGTTTATAAGAGGGGTGCAAATTTGAAGCATGGGTCCCAAAAGGATTGATGTTGCAAAAAAACATTGGACGTAGTAATCCAAATGTCAGTTTCTACAGCTAAGGCTTCATGCCTAAAATTAAAAATTGATTAAAAAGTAATATTTTGCGTTCATGACAAATACATAAACATGTACTTAAATAAAAATCTTAAATTTGTTTTAAAATTTCTCATGATACGACTTGGCATCCAGATTACATTCTTTTCAGGTAAAATTTTTGCTGACATTTTTTTCTCCCGAAATTTCAAGTATGTAGAGCATGTGACAAAGATATTTCTATCTTCTATGCACATGTGCGTATAGTCATTTCATATATTGGGTAAACTGACGTGTTTCAAGTAGCATGCGTTATATTTCGAAAATATATTCGTATTTGAAAGTATTGTATTTGAAATTGCCGCGCAATGTTGCCATACTAATGGCGCCTGACCGCTGCTTCAATTTGCAACCGACTTTCCTTCAGATGGCATACCGGGTGGTAGGGCCTTGGATACGGCGCCTCTGAGACTGTCTTGGCGCAGTATCTCAGCAGGTCTCTTAGGCCTCATTCACAATGCAAACTTAAACGTAACGTAATGCTGTAAACTTAGCCGCAAAATATACACGTAAAAACAAGCATTCACAATGACGAACGTAAGTTTCGCCTGAACCAATCAGAATTCAGTGTACTGAAACTTGATCGATTCGTCTCTAACATGGTGAAAAGATCTTTCCACCATAGTTTCTAGCTTTTTCTTCGAGATCGATTTGTCTTTATATACATGCGAGTAGAGGTTGTAATAGTGCTCACATTTCCTTCATTTTATAAGCAAGGATTCTCATGAATCAAATTCATGAGTAATTCGTCGGACATAATTAGTTTATTCGCCATCTCAGGTTAAAGTGACAATAAAAATTGTCCAAATTCTTACATTGAATTCACAACATGCATCAAAAGCATTCGTAAACTAGTTCTCTACATTACAATAACAATGGCATAACCACAAACTACCCGAACACAATCTGAAATCGAACTTCCATGCTGCTCTCTGATTGGTCTTCGGTAGAATTCCGACGTAAACTTAACGTAAAAGCTTGGAGCTTGCGAACTCTGAAGTTTACGGACTTAAGTCAACGGTTACGTCAAGGCATTGTGAATGGTCTCGCTTAATAACACATTTCTAGGTTTCGCACCTACGTTACGTTTACGTTTAAGTTTGCATTGGGAATGAGGCCTTAGTGTGCTCTGGTCAGAGGCGGAACTTTCATTGGGGGGAGGGGAATTTGAGCGCTATTATAAACACGAAAATATTCGTTCATATTAATGCTTTAAGTTAATTGTGCTGTAATTATATACACCGGTTTCAATTTTGTTAATTATTTCGTTGATTATTATTGAATGTTATTAATTAGATTAGTTGAACACAGAGGTGACAATCCTTATTGCTATTTGAACAGTTCGAACTGTAAATTCAACGGTGCATTTTTCTTAGTGAATCGTATATTGAAATTATAGAAAATGTTATTATTTATTATTGTGACAAATATTAATACATATTATAGGGATTGTAGGATATATATTTAACACATATTGTAACTACATATTGTAGGATATATTTAAAAATCTACATTAATAAACTGTTTTAATTAAAATGCAATCTACTGTACAAGGTGATACTATGAGACCCCACTTTTATTTCGACTTTAAAAAATGAATTAAATGATTTTTTTAAAACAAATATAACTTCATCTTCAACATCGGACAATTTTTTGAAAATGTACTTTGGGCCGAGAGACATGATAGGTGACGAAAGGGTGGGACAATGTGAGTTTGTCCAGGCCAACGGAATTAGAAAACTAACTAGTACGCGAAAGTCTGTGCCATTCTGTACCACTAGTTATTTTCTCGTATACGTACGTATATATAGAGTAATATACGTAGTATTCAGAATGTTAAGTAACGTTGCGGAAAATCGATTTCGAGATTTCGACGGAAATACACGTTTTGGGAGTCCCCTGATGCCGAAATTTTTCCCCCTCCAAAACGTCCATCCGTCCGTCTGGTATATGAACAACACTAGCGCCTAAACTATGGGTACGATTTGTTCCAAACTGAATAAACCCTTGTCGATCTGGCCTGAGTTGAAGTTCTGCGATTTTGAAAACCATTCATTAATTTTTGGGGGTACTTTACATGAAGTTCTCGGGACATGTTCAAAATTTTCTCAAAAATGGGTCCAAATATTTTTTTTTAAATTTCTTCTAAAAAGAGAGTGAAATACATTTATAAAGATGGCATAGATCCAATTTTCACTGATAAATCTAAATTTTTGAAAGTAGCAGGAAATTGAAATATTTTCGGCGTATTCCTCCACAACTACAAAATTAAGATACAGATTTTTCTTTCAAGTACATTTTTTCTTCATAATTAGTTCATGTATTTTTTACTTATCTCTTACGTCGTTAATATTTACATTAGAGGCGATTTGTTCATATTATTGCATTTATGCGTGCATGTGCATTACATTAGATCATATAAAGTTCCTCGAAAACTCAACATTTTTTTGTGAAAATGAGCTCAAAATTTCTGCATTTTCAGGAACACTCAAATACCATTTTCGCAGAAATGACTCCAAATGTTTTCTTTAAACTTTTTGTATGCGTAATGCTAATTGGACTCTTTAAGATGACAGAAAATTAATTTTACTGTATTATTTTGTTTCTTCAAAAATTACACAAATGTAATTTTTACTTTCCCGTATACGTACGTATACACGGAGTGATGTACGTAGTATAGGGAAAGTTATGTAATGCTGCGCGAAAAAATTGCCAATTTTCGGCAGAAAAAAATTAATTGCCGGGCCGTGAAAACGAATAAGTGGATAAAACCATTTGCTAAATTAAGAAAAAAAACCCCTAACACGTGGTGTAGCCAGAAACCCTGTTTTCTAGGTCCTTGATACCGAAAAACCAATTGAAAGGAAAACGTCCTTCTGTCCGTCCGTCCGTCCGTCTGTCCGTCTGTGAACACTGCTAGCGCCTAAACCATACGTACGATTTCTTCCAAAATGGATATTCCCCGATCGATCTGATTCTAGTCAAAGCTTTGAGATTTTGAAAAAGATTCTTCAAAATTTGGGGGTACTTTATATGAAGTCCCACGAGGATTTTCAAAATTTTCTCAAAAACGGCTCCAAATTTTTTATTTAAATTTCTTGTATGAATAGAGTAAAATACACTTTTTAACATGGCATATGCCCGATTTTCACGTACTGTTCTGAATTTTCGAAAATTGTGAAAGTTTGAATTTTTTTTCGGCGTCTTTCTCCAACTACAAAATTGAAGATAGAGATTTTTTCTTCAAGTAAAATTTGTTCTGCATATTGAGTTCTTTCATAAAGGTCATGTAAATGTTTTTCAAAATTTTGGTAGTTTTCGTGAAATATTGCGTGCAATATGTGCGATTTTAAAAAATTATAAAAACAAGATTTTCTCAAAAAGGCTCCAAATTTTTTCTTTAAACTTTTGGTAGGGATAGTGGTAAATGTACTCTATCAATGACATAAAAGGCATTTTGGTCTATCGGTTCGTTTTTTTCAAAAATTACAAAAATGTAATTTTTTTTACTTGTCTTTCACGTCGTTAATATATACATTATCGGCGATTTTTTCACATTATTATATTTACGAGTATATATGCTTCAAATAATGTCAAGTAAAGTTTCTCGAAAACACAACCGTTTTCTGTGAAAAGTAGCTCAAATTTCGGCATTTTCAGAAATGCCCAAAAGCCATTTTCTCATATATGGCTGCAAATTTTTTCTTCAAACTTTTGTAACGGATAGTGCTAATTACAATCTTTAGTATAGCGTTAAGTTTATTTTGAGTTATTTTTTGTGTTTTCAAAAATTACATAATTGTAATTTTTTTGAAAGATCTCTCACATCTTTAATATGCACATTACCAGCTATTTGTAAAGATTATTATTTTTGTGAGTGTAAGTGCTTCAATTGATTTCAAATAAAGTGTTTTGAAAACTCAATCATTTTCTGTGAAAGTGAGCTTCAAATTTCGCATTTTTAGTAGCGCTAAAACGCCATTTTCTCTTGAACGGCACATCGTTTTTAAAAGAAAATTGCAATTTATGACTAGGGTTTATTGTTCTTTAATATTCTAAAATTAATATTTTCGTTCTACCAATAGGAAACCGAAAAATTAAGAAAATGACCAAAAAAATGTACTTTTGGCTGTGATAGATGGTAGCTGGCAAGAAAGAGTATGTGGCAATTGCGAATAGCTAGCGAAGACCCAAGAAAATATAAAATTAATACGGGAAAGTCTGTGCCATTCTGTAGCACCACTAGTTTTAACCCTAGGATGCATATGCAGGGCCTCCGAGGCCCTATCGGTTTTTATTTCTCTTGTTACTCTGCAATGCTGGAAATATGAGAACTGGCCGGATGTGTAATCTTCAATTGATTATTCTACTTTCATTTGATCTTCTCGCAAAGGAAGAATTCTTAGAAGTTTTATAGATAGTTACTAAAATACAATTCTACTACGTCAATGCATATGCAGGGCCTTTGAGGCCCTATCGTGAAAAAGTCAGATTTCGAAGCGTGGGGCGATAAGCAGGCTTCTACAATGCGTGGTTCATTCTGAGAAACAAAGTTATCGTGTTTTTCCATTGTTGACAAGCAATCTTGGAGAATCTTGCGTATTGTTAGTAAGATTTCAGCTGCGAAACAGTTTGGCAAGGAGTGGGAATTGCGCCGTGTGCTTTCAATTTGAAGTATGGCTTTTTCACGTGATAGACGTTACGTCTCAGCTTCAGCTGGTGATTTTGAACCTACGGTGGAAGAATGGTTGATTGAGGAGGAAGTTCTTGATGATGTAAACAGTGATGATTCAGATTTAGATCCAGAATATCATCCTTTAGTGACAGATATTGAAAGTGATGATCACAGCACAAGTTCTTGTTCAGAAAGCGACGCTGATATTTCGGTGAGTGTTACTAGCCTCCCTACTGCTGGAACATTTATAAGTAGAAATGGTACTGTTTGGCAACATGATTCTCCAGTTTCTTCTCGTACACTTGCACATAATATTATTACATGGACTTCTGGCCCTAAAAGAGGAATAACTACTTCAACACCTAAACAGGCATGGGACTATTTTGTTACTCAAAATATTATTGATGAAATATTGCTGTGTTCGAATTTAGAGGGAAGGCGAATTGCAACAGAAAAGGGTAAAACTTGGAGACAAATTACCGTTGATGAAATCAATGCATTTTTTGGATTATTACTTCTTGCTGGTGTGGAGAAAAGCTGGGATGTACCAGTTAGGGAACTGTTTTTAGATCAAAAGCAAAACCCTCTGTACAGAGCTACTATGTCTGTAAATAGATTTGAAGATATTAGAAGAGTTATTAGATTCGATGATCGGCGCACCAGAGCGTCACGTGCCCAAACAGATAAACTTGCTGCCTTTAGATATGTTTGGGAAATGTTCATTGGGAACTGTCAAAATGTTATGACTCCTAATGCATATCTTACTATTGACGAGCAGTTGCTCTCATTCCGAGGTAGATGCAGTTTCGTACAATACATGCCCAAAAAACCCGCTAAATATGGCATCAAAATTTTTTGGCTTTGTGATTCAAAAAATTCTTACGCAATAAACGGAACCATTTACACTGGAAGAAAGCCAAACGAGCCAGTACAAAAGAACTTGGCAAGAGGAGTTGTAAATGATTTGGCAAAGATTGTTGAAGGTTCATCACGGAACATCACATTTGATAACTTCTTTTGTAGTGTTCCACTTGCTGAAGAAATGCTTCAAAAAGGAATCACAGTTGTCGGGACTCTGAGACATAACAAGCCTGACATACCAAAAGAAATGTTGCCATCTGCACTGAGAGAGATAAAGTCTTTCCCTTTTTGGATTCAAGGGAAAAGTAACAATGGTGAGCTATGTGCCTAAAAAGAAAAGAGCGGTAATTCTGATAAGCACAATGCATCACGACAAGGCCATTGATAGCAACAATATGAAAAATAAACCAGAAATTATATGCTTTTACAACGAAACAAAAGGTGGTGTTGATCAAATGGATCAGAAAGTGAAAAATTACACGTGCAAGAGACAAACTCGGCGGTGGCCTTTCGTCTTGTGGATGAACGTTATGGACGTTGCTGCACTAAACAGTCAAATTATATTTTCAGCTCAAAATTTAGAGTTTTATCCAAGAAGAAATGATACAAGAAGATTATTCTTGAAAGACTTGTCGTTTGAGTTAGTTAGAAACCTCATGGAGAGGAGAGCGAATCAACCAAATTTACCCAAATCATTGCAACATGCTCTTTCATTGTGCGGTATAGTGCGTCCAGAACCCACCCCAGAAACATTTAGATGTGTGCAACAAAGAAGAAGATGTTCTTTCTGCCCATATGAAAGACACAGGAAAAGCACAATGGTATGTGAAAAATGTAACAGATCTGTGTGCAAAGAACATAGCCATATTGTTTGTTCCTCATGCTTGTAAAGATATTCTACAAAAATTCACAATGAATAAGTGTAATATTATGTGTTATATTAACAAATATTGCAATAAATAAGCATTTGTTGAATGGTATGGGTTTAATTTTATTTAAATGTATGCTCTAAGAAACGAATATTAAAAAATTTGCATTTTTTGAGTGAAAATGTCGCAGGGCCTCGGAGGCCCTGCATATGCATTCGTGTAGTTTCATAGGCCCATGCATCCTAGGGTTAAATATCTCTCACGCTGTTAATATGCACATTTTCGGCGATTTGTATAAATTATTGCATTTGTGAGTGGCAGTGATTCAAACGACTTCCGACAAAGTTTTTCGAAATCGCAATAGTGAGAAAAATCTTCAAATTTCGCATTTACAGTCACACTTAAACGCCATTTTCGTAAAACCGGCACCAAATTTTTCAACGAAAATTTCCATATGGGACGAAGGTTTACTCTTCAATAATATTCTTAAAGTAGTTTTTTCGGTTCTACCATTAGGAAACCGAAAAATTGAGCGAATGTGAAAAAATGTTCTGGCGGCTATAGATGATAGCTGGCAAAAGGATGACCCAAAAGTTAGCCCTGACCAAAGAAATTAGGCAATTAACTAGTACGAGGAAGTCTGTGCTATTCCATAGCACCACCAGTTCCTTTTTGTTTTGGCCCTAGATCCTTGGTGGCGTCTTAAAACAAAAATAGTACGAACACAAGTTGTAGTGCCAGTTAAAGTTTGGGGTTCATATATTTAGTTTTATTTATTTATTTAGTCAAAAAAAACAGTAAAAAACTGTATATGACGTGTGGGGAAAGATATTTATCTGCGCACATTTTCTTGAGGGCCAGAAATTTTATATATATATATATATATATATATATATATATATATATATATATATATATATATATATATATATTAAAAAAAAAGCAAAACAAGGGGCCATCTCAGCATTTGCTCAATGGATCAGGGAAACTGGACAAAAACCTGATCGAGATGGGGGTCATTGACCCGGAAGCTGAAGTACATTACTTGTTACAGGCGTATTAATATTTTTTTAAATGTATACAATGCAAACATAAACTAATTCATTATATATCTTTGTTTTGTTACATTATTTTTCTTTTTCACGATCAGTATAGTCTCTAATTGTATAGAAACAGTTTTGCAGCAGAAAAGATTTTACTTTTAACTTAAATTTGTATACCGACTTTAATTGTTTTATGTCATCTGGCAATGCGTTGTAAAGTAACGTACATGTATTGTATGTTGATTTCTTGTACTGAGCTGTTGATACTGACACTTGATGCACGTGATTTCTACGGCGTGTGTTGTAATTATAAATATACGCACCATAGTTCGGGGCTCATTTTACAACCAACGCCGTATTAAAATTCTGCAAACTAAAACCGGTCTTTGATAGTTCGAAATTACAGTTGGCATGCATAGAAACAATGTTTAAGACTGCCATAAGTATCAAATTGATATAGATTTGTCCCGCAAGGAGAGGACACATGTGTAATTATCATGCACAACTTATGCAATTTAGAGTAGAGAAAAAACGGGCGTGGCCTGGCAGCGTAATTTTGAGATTAACACACGTGGACGTCAAAGGGTTAAAACATATTGGATTTCATTCGTTAAGAATCAGAATCGGTCTAAGCGAACTCAAACTAAAATTAAAAGCTAAAAGCTTGCCTTCCAGACCTTTTAGAACCGAGAATACACGAACACCTCTGTTTCACATCAGCTCTCTTTTACAGCTGAACCACAGAGATGGCAAAAATAATTATTAAACTAGTTGTTAAAATCGTTCCTCCTGGAATATTTGCTATGTGTGAAAAGATACTAAAGGGGCTCATGTTATCACAAATCACTCACCTTTATATCTATAATAAACCGGAAATACTCTTTATTTTTGAGAGATAAAATTTGAGTGTTATGACTAGACCTCGGAATTTTAGACAGAAAAAAGATTTCATTTAGGCACCTAAAACAGGCAACAAAATTACGAAATTAGGCACTAACAAGCATTAAAATCGACGTTTTAGGCACTTTAAAAGAGGTAAAGAATGACTAAGCCAGGCAAAAATACACATGAAAAATTTACATTTCTGGCATCAGAGGATTAAATTAGGTAATTTTTACTATGCAGGAAAAAGTATTTTTACATTTAGGAGAGAAACTACAAGCATACTTTATTCACTTTCATAATTAGCAGTATAGTACATAATCAATATTTTCTACAAAAGGCTGTCTTATCTATTAAAATCATTTCGAAGGCTGAAAATGAACTTTGTACTGACATAGATTTATAGGAACAAACAAATTTAGTTACGTTTTTCATGCTCACGTCTCCTGGAACTTCTTCACTCGCCTCGCCCCCCCCCCAAAAAAAACATGCACCACGCGCCCCATTTAACCACTTTTTTTTGTAATCTTCGCCTGTTCGACAGAAGGCTTTTGCCTGACCTGTCTTTCCTCCCCTGGACTTGACAGACTACGCGCTGCAGCGATAAGCCTAAACCTGTCAACAGCGCAGCTGCACCAGGAATGGGTGCAATTGTCTCAGAAGTTTGTGCTGATCGGAGACGAGCATGAAACATCTTAATTATGTTGACTTGCAGGGCTCCTTTTGTTCGGTATTTCGGGTGAAAAATTTCGGTTCGATGTCGATTGCGTATTCGATCACACAATATTTGCATTTCTGAAAGGTTTTTACGTTTCCGTAAAACGAATTTCAAAATTTAGCATTTAAAATATGATCGTTTTTGAAAACCACTTGTTTTAAGCAGTTTTAAGCAAAAACATATTAAAATGGGCATCAACCGACCTTTAAGGACATTTTAGGCACGCTTTCAGATCTATTCTCTCATGATTCGTAAACATCTGCAATTATTTTTCACAACATCCTAAAGGAACTAAATAGACATTTGTCCTAAAATCGAAGGTCTAGTTATGACTCACGATTTTAGGCATGAAACTGTTGAATTTCCTAGTAAATAACGTTTCAAAGCAAAATATAATTGAAAAAGGATGTATTAATAAGGGATATTGAAAATAACGCTGATTTTCCCGCGTGTTTTATAATACTGAACTAAAGTTCACCAATTTATTAATGTATGTTATTAGCTTAGGTTAATACAATTATTGTTCGCTTACTTATTATTATTATTATTATTATTTCTTTGTTTTTCACTTCTTTCCACACATGTATCTCGGTTACCATGAACAAGAGATACACGATTCATCTGTCGTAATCAGCACTGGATCAACCATCAATATTTAGAAACTTCCTCACGATGTTGCATGTGCCTAGTATGACAGTCTTCTGCAGTTGGATGTATAGCCCTTTCTTCAGTTGTAGTTCAGCCAGGGATTCATGAAGAAACTTATATAATTTCACCAGTGGCACCTAGAATAATTGGTACAATAGTCACCATTTCCACGTCGCTCCAAATTTCCTTTATTTCATTTGCCAATGGTTGATATTTTAGAATTTTTTCACTCCTTTTCTTTGAGATATTGTGAGCTAGCGGGACAGCGACATCGATCAGATACACCCTGTTTTTCTTGTCATGCCATATAATGTGCGGTTTATTAGATAATACAGACCTATCTGTTATGATGGACCTGTTCCAGTACATTTTGTGATCATTTGTGTTAATGACTGGTTCAGGAGTGTATTTGTAATATGGTGTTCTGTTACCCATCAAAAGGTTATTATTATGGCATAGTTGCTGATAAACCACTTTACAAACGTCATGTCGTTTTGTATTGTAGTGATACCGAATCCATTACGGCTACGAGCCTGAGAATTGCGCCGTGTTGCGCGACAGAGGGGCCGACGGCGGCGCCAGGCCACCCGCTGGACCCGCCCCCTAACGATTCGTCGCACCGCAAGTGTCCCGCAGCCGGGGAAGTCTTCCCGTGCACGTGCACGCCAGTACTTTTCCGCGGCGCCCCTCGCCTTCCCCATCCTCCCTTGAGATTTTCGTTCCCCCCCAGTCATTAATTTCTGCCCCTATTTGACAGAAAATTGAAGCGAGAGAGAACGAGTGCGGGTCTCTCTCTCTTTTCTCGGCCCCAAAAACTTCCGATGATTGGGCGGAATTATTCTACGACGCAATACCCTTTCACCAATAGCCGTCGGACGTGGACAAAGCTCTAGAATGTTCTAGAACATTCTGAGGGAATTTTGGTGGGGGAAGGGAGGCTCGAAAGAGAAGAGGTGAGGCCACCACAGGGAGAGGCTGTGACGCCGTCACAGAGAGAGGACGTAAGAGGCGGTCAGGGGGACGAGACGTTATAGTGGAGGCGCCCGGCGCCGGAGATAAAGTTTTGTTTATTAGTTGGACTTATAAGAAAGCGTTGAGTTTTCGAGAGGAATTTGTGAGCGGTTCTTAAATAAGTGTAGACCGCGGACTGTGAAAGGTTTTATTGACATTCTAATAGTTCAGAAAAAGTATCTGACCTGTGCTCGTGTTCGGAACATTATCGTGGAATTATTTGATCGTTCACGAACTTGCTACGAACTCTAAAGTACCGTGCGGTGAACCGAAAGTGACAAGGTCGTTCAGCTGTGCAGACATTATCTGAGTATTAGCGACAATAAGTGAGCGGCGCTGTGTGTTGGGTCAACACTCCTGCGACCCCGCCTACTACCTGACTCGGCACTGCGCGATCCTTTGTGCGGCGCCCCAAGACGTCCCACGCCGCCCCTGTCAAACAGCCGGCGGCTCGAGGTCGTTCAACTCTGGTTTGTTGTACCCGCTGCCCCGCTGAGACGGTATTCTTTTTTTATTCTTTTGGCGCGCCCGTGGTCGAAAGGCACAAACAGTTTGGTGAACAATTTTTAATTACCTTTGACCGGGCGACGAAGAGAAGATTCCCGGCCGCGCTTGGCTGTCAAGAGGGAATCAGCGTAGAGAAAAATATTGTTTGTTTTCTTTTACTGTAGTAATTTTCACTTGTTAGTTTATTTTATTATCGTATGTGTGCATGTCATATTTTGGAATTGGGAAAGGGGAGCATGCTCGCCGTAATGAGTGGTAAAATCTTGCAATTCTTCTTTTAAAATAAAAGCCACCTATTTGTTTACATGAGTAAAAGTCTCTTATTTTACACCGGCCACCAACTTCCTCCATCTTCGTCAGTTTAGGCAAGCCTTTCTATCGACTGAGCGAGCCGGCTACCACGTCTACGGCGCCCAACCGACAGACGGGTAGTCGCAGTATATTCTGAGGATGCTAGAGAACTGCATCCACTGATAATATGGTCTATATTTTCTCTTTGTTCTCCACGTAGCCGACATTTGTCTTCACGAATGTTGGTGTCTTTCAGGATAAATTTACGGTAGTTTTTAGTTGCTACAACTTGATCCTGAATAGCTGTTATAAAGCCCTCTGTTTCAGCAAAAAGCTCTCCCATGCATAACCATTTTATTGATGCCTTACGGTCCATTAGTTCTCCCTCTATCTGATACGGGTGGCGTCCATGGAGTTGCTTCTCTTTCCAGTTGTTGATTTTCATTTCATTGGTCTATATTCGTTCTTGTAGATTCATTTTTTCATCAGTCAAGTTTAATGGTGTGATTTTCCAGTCAATGTATGTTACAATCTGATGTATCTTACTTCTGTTAGCCTTTACTTGAAAGTACTGGCGCGGTCTTTCTAGTTGTTGGTAGTGGAGATTCACAATATCTATGACACCTCTTCCTCCCAGAGACCTAGGTAGATGGAATCTCTCAACTGCGCTTTTAGGGTGGTGACATCTAAATTTGGTACACAGTACTCTGCATTTCATATTGAATGCACCCAGTTCGGTTTGTGTCCATCTGACAATACCAAAGCTGTAGGTCAGCACTGGAATTACATATGTATTTATAGCTTTAATTTTCCTGCCAGCACTGAGTTTAGTTTTCAGAATTTTACTCAGGCGTGTATTAAATTCCTGGGTTATGTTGGATTTAGTAATTTTTTGGACAACATTATATCTTTGTAAATATCCAAGACATTTATAATATTCCTCAGGATTCATGGCATGAATTAGTTCTTGTTTATCATTTCCTTCTTCAAGGATGTAATCCATTTGATGTTGCCACTTTCCTTTCCGCATTGCATTTAGTTTACATTTTTCAACACCGAAATGCATTCCAATGTCCCTGCTAAATTTTGCAGTGGTGTCGAGCAGATGATTAAGTTTCTCTTTTGTGGAGCTGTATTATTTTAAGTCGTCCATGTACAGAAGATGGGACAAGCGTACATGATCGTTTTTGCTATTGATTTTGTAGCCCATTTGTTCATTATTTAATAAAGTCGATAGAGGATTCATAGCAAGGCAGAACCATAGAGCGCTCAGAGAATCTCCTTGAAAGATTCCTTGTGTGATATTTATATCTCCTGCATGAACATAATCATTCTGCGTGCAAATATGTAATCTAGTTGTCCACCTTTGCATCTGGATCTTTAAAAACGACACAACCAATGGGTCTATTTTGTACATATCAAGTACATCAATTAGCCAGGAGTGAGGTATGCTGTCGAAGGCTTTTTGATAATCAATATATGCTGTATATAACGTCCCTCCTGTTTTCTTTACATGTCCACAGACTGCCGCGTCTAAAATGAGTTGTTCCTTGCAGCCCTGTGACTCCCTCTTACAGCCTTTTTACTCCTCGGCCAGGATATTATTGTCTTCAAGGTGCTGATAGATCTTATCTGTCATTATTGAAGTTAGTATTTTGTATAATGTTGGTAAGCATGTAATAGGTCTATATTTCCCGGGGTCAGAGCTGGGAATTTTGGATTTCGGGATAAGATAAGTTAATCCATAAGTTAAGAATGATGGTAGGGGTTCTGGATTTTTCAGGGCTTTTGTGAATAACACTGCCATTGTTTTGTGAATGCTGGGAAAATTCTTGTACCAGAAATTATGAATATTATCTCTCCCGGTTCCCTTCCAGTTCAGAGTTTTCTTTATAGCTCTTTTAACATCATCAATACGTATACAGTGGTCATTCATCATGGGTACATCTTCGTACTCATCTTTCACAGTTTGGATCCATCCTGCGTTTAAATTATGGTGTTTACTTTGTGTCCATATGTCTCTCCAGTACCTATTCACATCTTGATCATTTGGCACCTCACCTCGGTTCGGTCCTTGAGCATTATTCATCTGGATAGAGCGGTAGAACTGTTTTTCATTTGTCTGGAAGAGTTTATTTTGTTTCTTACGAAGGTTACTTTCACGATATCTTCTTAGTCTGTTACTCTTTACAGCAAGAATTTGTTTGAGTTGATCAAGTACCGTGATGATTGTCTGATTTTCTTCATTTTTGTATTTGAACATAATTTTCTCTGCTTCTCTTTTAATCTGGCACTGCAGTTGTCTTTGAGAGCTTGAGTAAGTTGTTGTTGTTGTTATTATTATTATTATTGTATTTCTTCTCAAAATAAACAAAACAAATAAATCTTTTATATATAAATTTGAAGTTCCGTGAAATAAAATTAAATATAATATTTTTAAATTTGTCCCAAGATTGGGGGGGCAGTTGCCCCCCCCCGAATTCCGCCTCTGGCCCTGGTTGTGCGCCTCAGTTATTATTGGTTGTACATAGTGTAAATAAATAAGAGTAAATAAAGTTGTAATGAGACTCGTGTACTTTAATAATTAACATGGTAGCAGAGCGTAGTTGAAGTAGTTGCTAATTAGTGGTTTTTAGTTCGTGGTTGTTGTAAGAAAGAATCCAGAAGAAATTGGTGAGCAGTTTTGAATCATTTGAAATAACGGAAATTACGATTCCAGTCTCCAACGGACAAGGCTATGACAACTAGAACTAGTGGTGCTACAGAATGGCACAGATCTTCCCGTATTAGTTTTCTATTTCCTTTGGTCTTCCCTAACTATTCGGAATTGCCATAATCTCTTTCTTGCCAGCTGTCATCTATCACCGCCAAAAGTACATTTATTTGTCATTTTCTTAATTTTTCAGTTTCCTATTGGTAGAACGAAAATATTAATTTTAGAATATTAAACAACACAAAAACCTAGTCATCAATGGCAATTTTCTTTTAAAAATTATGTGCCGTTTAAGAGAAAATGGCGTTTTAGCACTACTAAAAATGCGAAATTTGAAACTCATTTTCACATAACATTTTTGAGTTTTCAAAATACTTTATTTGAAGTTATTTGAAGCACCTACACTCACAAATATAATAATCTTTACAAATTGCGGATAATGTGCATATTAAAGATGTGACAGATCTTTCAAAAAATTAACATTTATATAATTTTTGAAAAAACAAAAAAATTACTCAAAATAAACTTTACGTCATATTAAGGAGTGTAATTATCACTATCTGTTACAAAAGTTTCAAGAAAACATTTGCAGCCATATATGGGAAAATGGCGTTTGAGCATTTCTGAAAATGCCGAAATTTGAGCTACTTTTCACAGAAAACGGTTGTGTTTTTGAGAAACTTTACTTGGCATTATTTAAAGCATATACACGTAAATATAATAATGTGAAAAAATCGCCGATAATGTAAATATTAACGACGTGAGAGACAAGTAAAAAAATGACATTTTTGTAATTTTTGATAAAACCAACCGACAGACCAAAATGGCTTTTATGTCATTCATAGAGTACATTTACCACTATCCCTACCAAAAGTTTAAAGAAAAAATTTGGAGCCGTTTTTGAGAAAATGTTGTTTTTGTAATTTTTTAAAATCGCACATAATGCACGCAATATTGCACGAAAACTACCAAAATTTTGAAAAACATTTACATGACCTTTATGAAAGAACTCAATATGCAGAACAAATTTTATTTGAAGAAAAAATCTCTATCTTCAATTTTGTAGTTGGAGAAAGACGCCGAAAAAATTTCAAACTTTCACAATTTTCGAAAATTCAGAGCAGTACGTGAAAATCGGACCTATGCCATGTTAAAAAGTGTATTTAACTCTATTCATACAAGAAATTTAAATAAAAAATTTGGAGCCGTTTTTGAGAAAATTTTGAAAATCCCCGTGGGGCTTCATATAAAGTACCCCCAAATTTTGAAGAATCTTTTTCAAAATCTCAAAGCTTCGACTAGAATCAGATCGACCGGGGAATATCCATTTTGAGAGAAATCGTATGTATGGTTTAGGCCCTAGCAGTGTTCACGGACGGACGGACGGACGGACGGACGGACGGACGGACGGACAGACGGACGTTTTCCTTTCAATTGGGTTTTCGGTATCAAGGACCTAAAAACAGAGTTTCTGGTTACACCACGTGCAAGGGTATTTTTTTTTCTTAATTTAGCAACTGGTTTTATCCACTTCTTCATTTTCACGGCCCGGCAATTAATTTTTTTCCGCCGAAAATTGGCAATTTTTTTGCGTAACATTACATAACTTTCCCTATACTACGTATATCACTCACGTATACGTACGTATACGGGAAAGTAAAAATGAAAGAGTGTGATTCAGTGTTAACCACGACAAAACCAGAAAAGGATAGTAGGGACTGGGTGAATAATAATTTAAAAGCAGTGAACTTCATTTACAGTGCCATCACAAACTAGAGGTGCTACAGAATGGCACAGACTTTCCCGTATTAGTTTTCTATTTCCATGGGTTTTCGCTAGCTATGTGGAATTGCCACATACTCTTTCTTGCCAGCTGCCATCTATCACATCTAAAAACATCAAATTAATTCTTGTGCACATGTACATTAAGAGTACAATTTGATAAATTGGTCAGTGACTCTCCAGAACATGCGTTTATATCTAAAATGCTTGTTTTTTCTTTGCTTTCTGCACTAACCAATATCTTGTTAGCTATTTGAATCTTGTTATTTACCGATTCTTCGATGTATGATTCGGCTACACTTGTACAAAGATGGAGAAGAAAATTAAAATGTTAAATACAACGCGTTCACAACTGAAAACTAGTGATGCTACAGAATGGCACAGACTTTTCCGTATTAGTTTTCTGTTTCGTTTGGTTTCGGCTAGCTTTCCGGTCTTGCCAATACTCTTGACAACTGCCATCTATCGCCGCCCAACATTTTTTCGACACTTTCTTAAGTTTCCGGTTTTCCAATAGTAGAACAAAACTATTATTTTAAGAATATAAAAAAACAATTAAACCTTGCCCTAAATGGCAATTTTCGTTGAAAAATTTGGAGCCGTTTCAAGAAAATGGCGTTTAAGCGCTACTGTAAACGCGAAATTTGAAGCTTTTTTTTACAGAAAAGTTTTGAGTTTTCAAAAAACTTCAATTGAAGTCATTTGAAGCACTTACATTCACAAATTCAATATTGTGTTTACAATTTGCTGGAAATGTGCATTTTAACCGTATGACAAAACTTTCAAAAAATTACATTTTTGTAATTTTTGAAAAAACAAAAAATACCCCCAAATTAACTGTATGCCATATTAAAGAGTGCAATCAGCACTATCCGTTCGAAAAGTTTGAACAAAAAATTATGGACAGAATCTCTTCAACGGAAAATAGTTTCTCTTCCGCGCTAGTGAAGATGTGTTTGGAATGGTGTCATCCAGTGGCGTAGCGTCAGGGGACGCTGAGATGCTGAGCATCCCCGTATATAAGAACCTTAAATACTGTATTGATAATCTTACAAGTGGTCTGTTGAGCGAAACACGTTTTGTATTAATTTAAAATTGATTTCCTATGATTGAATTCGGCGGGCTGTTGAAGCTGGCCTCTGATTGCTTGGATGCTAAAATACTTCAGCGTCTGCCGCCAGATTGCGACGAGCAATGACGCATGCGCAGATGGCGAGGTCCCCCTCTCCCCTCTTCACCCTTGGCCCAGAGAAACCCGACTGCTTTACGCTAGCGTCTACTGCGGAAAGAAGCTCGTTTGTGCACGAGAGCGCAGCACACTTCAGGCGTTCAGTAAATTATCTTTCTCTCTCTCACTCGGGAGTCCCCGATTGGTGATGGGTACAAACTGTAGAAATAGTGCCTGACTACTATTTCTTAATTAATATCCAAGAAATTGTATTATCTCTTAAATAAATTACATATTATTTAAGTCTGCAATGTATAAATTAACAAATGGTCTTATTGCCATTCGCGTATAAGAATTAAAGCTGAGCCATTGTATAATTTGCTTTCAAGACATCGGCAGCCCTGACTGCTGTGAGGATTTTGTGGGAAGCGCCTACACCGTCGTAAGCAATCGAGATCGTGGAAGTAGTCCCAGTGTATCTGCCTTGTGTTGCGTTCGCCTGTTAGACGAAGTAGTTGATAGTGACATTTTGTGTGTTATTGTTGAGCATCCCCAAACGTGTGAGTCACGCTACGCCACTGGTGTCATCACGAAGTCTACAAGTAGACTACTTGTAGAGTTCGTGGGTGTCATCAATGCTCGCAGCGAGCTCTTGTCTTCAACTGTTTACAGTGCCAGAGAGGGGGAAGCAAGGTCATCGGTCAAGGAAAGTTGCGCGATTATGTACTGCGATTTTCGTAACAGCGTCCCTGAGAGGAAATCAGCTGTTCACAGTTTTATCCAATAGGGAGTTTGAACGTCACTATAGTGACGTCAGTGTCGCGAAGTATAAGCTGCCGATTGGATGGCAGTGAAACAGCTGATTTGTGTCAGGGACGCTGTTACGAAAATCGCAGTATAATATCAATTGGAGTGATTGGAATAGTTGACAAAGTGGTGAGGGAGGAGTGTGCCGGAGCGGTGCCGGAGTGTGTGGTGTGTGATCTGTGATGGCAAGCGAATCATCTGTGGAAATGATTTTTTCTGTGCGTTTGGTTTTGCGTTAGGAACAGATTCAGAGCATGCTCTTGCCGTCTGTTAGCAATAATAATCATGGAAAACATAAAAATCTTAGCAGAAAATATAGTTCATATAGATGAAGTAAGTATTTTTTTGCAAATTTCATTATTGAAAGCTTCAGCAGCTAGCTCCTTACCAAAGGTTAAGTTTTCTAAAAACAGAGTTCAAAATGAAATGAAAAGGTCTGGTTTTGTGGTTATTTAAATCTTTTCTTTCTATTAAATACTGTTTTATATAATTAAAAAACTGTTTGGCTGTATAACATACAGTAGAGTTGTATACTATCACTGCTAGGTACTAAACAGTTTTCTAATATGTAAATACTATTAAAAATAATTCTTTGAAAATTTCAATTTCTGGCCGCAGATGAAAACTTGCATTGAAGGTTTAGGTGTTTTATTTTGGATGTTTAATATACCCCAGATTTTAACAAGAATATTTACAATAAAATATAATATTTAATACAAATCAAATCATCTTCAAAATCCTAGTTTAACCTTAGAATGAGTATATTTTGCTCTGTTGTAACAGCTCTCTCTAAAGGCTCTCTTTGAGCCTTTGATTGTAGAAAATCCAGAAACTAATGTGACAACTAGTTTGTAGGTGAATTTGCTCTGTTTTGATAGTTATTTGTGAGTGACTGTCAACCAATTGTGTTACCGATTGTTGAGCAGGAGTTTCGTCATTAGTTTCTCAGAGTGTGTCTGAGGAAGTTATATCTACATGTTAGAACCAAGATCCAACAAATTAGTTTTGCATGTGTCCATTATTAAAGATGGAATTTTTGGTGATTAATTTATTAAGAAACATTTTGTAATTTGTTGTAAATCATCATGTACAAACAAACTGAAGATGCAGACATATTGAACCAATTGTGCTAAATTTGAATTGCAGGAAGAAAACACTAATATGACTCCTTTGCATGTTTCCCCCACAACATCAACTAAGCATTACTAATGCTTACATTATATATGCTCATCAAATTTCAAAAAGAAATGTAGTGCTACACAAATTTATATGACGTGAATGAATTCAATGTTGGAATTCAATTGTAAATTAATCGATTCTTTGCATATGCAAAGGATTTTGCTCCCAAGATAGCATAACAATATTTGAAATCAAGTGTTAACAATTTTCTTTGAACGAAAGAGTCCCGCAAGTTCCCCCTCAGAAAAGTGCAAAGGAAGGAACGTAGTTTGAATTGTAAATTTAACTGTCAGTTGAATTTATGTAATATTGAGTTAGATGCAGGTTTTATTAATGATAGTTTTGGTAACAATTAAAATTTTTTCCTTAGGATATTACATGAGAGAAAAAAAACGGGTATGTGAGGTATATTCACATATTTCTCAGTAGGTTTGAGACTTTTTGAGTCTTAGGTTTAGTCTCATTATCTAGTGCTTAATTATAATTAGAGCAATAATTATAGCTCACATAGTAAACTGTACAGGATTACCTTTAAATTGCACTTTTCTGTGTACCTCAAGTTTCTTTTGATCTATATTCTGTAATAAATGGAAGTATGTCTTGGATACAGAAAGAGTTCATAAAAGACCTTTTAATTTAATGTCATAAAAAACAGTTCAATTTTATTTCACATTTTATTTTCTGTAAATATCCCATACAGACACTCAAAAAATCAAAGAAGCATACGCGTATAAAGACGTTTTTCCTTAGATTTTAAAGGCAAATGAAAAAGTGAGTGTAAATTTTCAATTCTGTCTTGTGTAGAGAGTAATGATTGTTGCATTGAGACTAATTTTTTTTACAACTTGAGTTTTTTGGATATGTGAAAAACATTATGGGAGTGTATCTTTCAGCAGAAAATGAAGTTTGCATGGAAAAAGACAACAACACACACAGTATTAAAAAAAAACAATAAACAAACAAACAAAATGTACACATTAGTAAGCACATGTGTAGAATATAGTTAGTATTACAGAGCTAAGGCTAGGTTATTTTAAAAATTATTTTCTTGAGTTTGTTTTATAATATAATGGTTATGAAAATATACTATTCATTTTCAAATTCAAAATAGTACTAAATGAGTATGCTTTTCATGTTCAAGTAAAGGAGCTTAGTGGGGATTGAAATAACATTCTTGGGCTGTGTGTATATCCTATTAATGTCCTTCTTTTTTTGTCATTTGCAGGTCAAAGAAGAACCAATGGACCATGTAGGAGAGAGTACATTGAATTCCATTGTGAGTACAGTAAACTCTGTCTTGTGTAGAGATTGATAATTGTGGCATTGAAACTAATTCTTTTGACAATTTGGGAATTTTTTGGATATGTGAAGAGCATTATGGGAGTGTATCTTTCAGCAGAAAATGAAGTTTGCACTGATAAAGACAACAACATGCACAGTCGTAAAAACAACTATAAACAAACAAACAAAATGTACACATAGTAGTGTGCTGAATACATGTCATTTTAGAATGTGTCACATCAAATTTCAAATTGTACTATCCTTATGTTCATTTCTGTTAAATTCATTGTATTTAAGGGTGATTGAAAAGTTATGTATTTGAGGCCTATTATTCTAATAAAATAAATAATAATATTAGTGTTTTATTTGCAGGTCAAAGAAGAACCAATGGATATAGGAAATATAGGAGAGAGTACATGGAATTCTGTAGTGAGTACATTAAATTCTCTCTTTTGTGTGGAGATTGATAATTGTGCCAATGATATTCATTCTGTTGACAATTTGAGAATTTTCTGGATATGCCAAAAACATTATGGGAGAGTATCTTTCAGCAGAAAATTAAAGTTTACACTGAAAAACAACAACATACTCAGTAGTAAAAATCAACAAGCAAACAAAACTCACACACAGTAGGATGCTGAATGCACATATAATTTTAGAATGTGTCTCATCAAATGTTAAATTTTAGTTTACATATGTTTGCCTGTGTGAAATTCATTGCGAGTTTTTAAGGGTGTTTGATAAGTTATGTATTTGGGGCCTGTTATTCTAATAAAATGATTAATAGTGTGATTGTTTTACTTGAATATTTACTCTCTTGTTCATAAAGGAAGAAAAATACTACCGATATTAAGCGCCAACATTTTTTGTTGTTGCTTTTTATTGTAATTACATTGTATGTGGAAAATACAGACTAAATAGAAAAGTTGGCTGAGGGTGTAATAAAATAAATAGTAATATTCAATTTAATATCCATATTCTTTTCCTAGTTTTGATATAATGTTAAGTGTTATACTGTAGTTTTGTATAGTGGGTTCTAAATTTAAAATAATTGTGATGAAAATTATGGAGATAGTAAGTGTTAAATGGCCTTTGTTTTAAAAATGTTATTTTGAACTGTTTTGTAATTTATTATTATAGCAACCCTTGTTTACAAAAGTTCCAAGGGAATGAAGTAATCAGAATTTTTATTTGATTATTAAATTATTCATATCAATATGTCCTTGCCAGGACCCAAATTTTGTTCGCATTATATGTGTATGTGCTGACGAGGGTTTTCTGTATTATCAAAGAAATATGTAAATGTGTTGTTATGGTATTATGACATAATCTTCATTCCAGCATATTAAAATAGTTTTGAAGATTGTAGACTTGGCTTTCAGATGGCTGCTGGATTATTTTCTAAAAATCTCTTGTCTTTTGTCTTTAAGGTAAAACAGGAGCCTGAAGATCATGCAGTGGACTATTTTGGGAATTTCTCGGTGAGTTATTTATTCTCTTCACTGTTGGCAACTATAACAGGTTGGCCACTTCGGGAAAACTGAGAAACAGAGAATTTCATTGCTCTGGAAAAGGTGGGGGAAAATCAGGGAATTTGTGGAAAAGTCGTTTGAAGTCATGAACAGTTTCGAGAGGGTTATAAAACTAGATGTTATTCCTTAATAACATTAGTTCAGCATTATTTTTTGCTCAATTTTTATGTGGTGAAAAATATTGTTAATTTGTACTTTATCATGGAAAAATCAAAGGGTGACCTTTTAGTACCTAGGTAGCTTTAATGTTTACTCTAAGTAGTGTGAAAAAACAATGTTATCAGAAAAGAAAATTAAAGTATGTTCTGAAAAAACAGGAAAAGTCAGGGAAATTGTTCCAGAAAATGAGAGGCCAGCCTGTTTAATAAGTTCATGTCTGTCACCAACTCTTTTTTTTTAGACCATTTTTGTAAATTCTTTCTTCCCTCACCTTTTCCTGCCAAAACTCAGTATTCTCATTTTTTTACAAAAATTGAATTACAATTGATTTATGTATTTAATTTTTTATTTATAATCTTGAGAGCAAAATAGATCTTTGAAAACCAAGGTAGGAGCATAGAGAAACACAGCTGGGAATTCCAATCAGGGAAACTATAACATTTAGAAAGAAGGGCTTTTGAGACAAATGTGCTCACAAGCTTGGTGAGGGTGTGAGGGAGTACAGACAGCATAAGGAGCCAGTGTCGCTAGCTGAATTTGTTTACTATATTCTCTGTGAAGTCACGGTGGTTAAGTGAATTCGAGACTTGCAGGCTTTTGCTATAACTGTGATTTATTCACAGCTGCCTCTGACTGGTCATCAGCTGTTAAGATATCCAATTGAATGGAATTGAATTGAATTGAATTGCCTTATTTTACGTGGCGAGACTCGGGCCATAAGGCCTGCTCAGGCCATAAGACCACGCAAATTTCACTACGCTCCTTTCACCAACTAGCGGAGAAAGAAGGTATTCCATGGGCGACGAAACAGGCGATTTTGAATTTTGCTCAGAGGCTTCATTTAGGCTTGAGGATCTTTTACATGCAGTAAATCTGCTTACATGGGACAGCCGGCTTTACTTTCCCTCCGAAGGAAGGCGTAAGAAGGATTTTTTCGCCCCTAAAAATCCATGGCTTCGATCAGATTTGAACCCGCGAACTTGGGTATAACAGTCCGATACGTTGTGATCTAGGCTGTCCGGGTGACGCCGCGCCGTGTAAGGCGCATTACAGCCCTGAAGAGGACCGCGACATGTCGGTCGAAACGTCGGCACCTCAGCCTTCGACGCGGCGTCACCCGGACAGCCTAGATCATGACTCTGGCCGCGGAAGCCTTCGATACCATTTAACAGTCCGATACGCTAACCGTTACACCATCCCTGCCAAAAATTGAGACCTTACATTTCACTGCAGTGACTATGGTGGCATTCAACCTTCTGATTGGACGACACTATAACAGCTGATTTACATCAGAGGCAGCTTTGAGTAAATCAAAATATAGGAACCCTGAGATCTAACGACATTGAGCCTGTGGACGAAGGGATTAAAGGCGCTAACTGGCGTGACAAGACTTGACAAAGATAGTAAAGGAGGACGCCCAATAAGGGGTTTAGGAGATGCAGTGACAAATTAACAAAGAAAACAAACAAACTTGTGTGAAGAAGTGCTTTCTTGTGCGTGTTTTGTGTGAAGCAGGGGATGTTAAGAAAGGATTATTATGTGTGTGGTGACTTTTTAAATGCTGCATTGTTACGGACACTATACAATGTGACTGATCAAGATCATCTTAGTTTCTAGTTTCAATGGTTATTTAGATAAATATGTTTACATTTTCTGTTGTTGTTATCCTTTAAACCATGTTAAGGTGACATAATTGGCTTTTGAAATTTAGAGATTGCTGAGTTTGAAGTGACTGCTTGGAGGTTTTAAGTTTTGACGTAATGTAATATGAAGTTTGCTGACATTGACGATGTGAAAAGTAAAAATTTGAATGTTTATATATGAGGGGATATTGGTTGTCTCTATTTTATTCCTTCATAATATTACTATTTCTTTTGGAAAATACTTGGGATTAACAAGGTTTTTTGGCAAATTATTATGTTGCATTTTGTATACTATAACAGTGTCACTATATTGCTGGGAAGTAGCAATGTGATTTCCATTATTGATAGTTTAGAAAATTTAAAATACAGTAATTAATTTTTTGGGAACTACTGGCTTTGATACTGATTTCCGCTTTTATTGCCAAAATTTAAAAAAAATTCTTTTATTGAATTTTTTAAACCTGGGATATTACAAGGAGCATCCAGAAAGCAAGTTTCCCTAGGTCGTCAACAAAAAGAAAAACCAAATTTCATGGAAGAACTGAACTGTAGCAGATACAGCATGTGCTATTTTTTCCCATAATCATCACTTGATCACTATATGTAAGACAAGAATGAGACATTTGTTATACCTTGGGATCAACATTTCCCTGGGTCCTAGATATTTGTCATCTGGGTTGGGTACCAATGTTTGTCAGCTAGCTGCAACTCACTGTCACTGAGGTATGTGTATTGCGTACTGAATGAGTATTTTCTTGAGGTGTAAGGAGGGATGGAAATCGCTTGAGACTAGATCGGTAGGATGGGCACACTTGGCTCAGCTCACAAAAGAATTTGCAGCAGTTCATCTGGGAGGTAATTGACCAGCCATTGTACAGTAAGGATCTTGCCCCCAGTGATTTCCATCTTTTCTTACTCTCTAACAGTGCCGGCGCTAGGGATGGGCAGATTGGGCGATCACCCCGGGCCCTGCAACTCAAGGAGCCTGATGATGGAAAAAATTGAAAAAGAAATTAGAACTCGAAAAACGCTTTATTGTAATTTTATAAGTCACAGTTCAGTAGTCTGCTATTTCATGAAATTTTCAAAATATTTTTTTCCTTGCATATTTAATTATAGTCATTACTTATAAGGTAGGACTGAGTGAAATGAATCAAATCATACTAACATTAAAATAGATTCTACTGAAATTCATATGTATTATTTCATGGAGAACAATGAATGATTTTATTAAACACTAACTAAACACAACAATTCTTTAGCGTTTTAAGTTCACCGTGAAAATTGTATTATTTGATCATTAAGTACTTTTACTTAACACTGTTATCTCTATATATAAAACTGGATGTCGATGTATATTTAAGAGCTAAACTCCAATACCGTTGGACCGATCTCCATGAATGTTGGCACTTCTACGTGTTTTTTTCACCGAGAAGGTTTATGTGCTGTTAATTCTGTTGTAACTCCACTACACGGCGCTGCAGAACAAAACTAAATATTCGCGTCAATGCAACTCACAA